>OZ010589.1:84973781-85016281 GCA_963932145.1 Acanthosepion lycidas | reverse complement strand
ATCTTTCTTTCTTTTTTCTTTCTTTCTTATTTTCTTTCTTCCCCATATTTGTTCTTGCTCTTCTTTCTATCTTCCTTTCCTTTTTAGTCCTTCATAAAGCTATTTTTATGTTTATATTTGTACTTTCTTTCTTTTTCCTTTCATGTTTCTTTTTCTTTTGCGTTAGTTTTAGGATACTCTTTCTTTCTTTCTTTCTTTTTTTCTTTCGTTTGTTCTCACTTTTCTTTCCTTTTCTTCCTTTCCTTTTTACTCATTCACAAACATTTTTTCTTTTATAATTACAAATTTCTTTTTTATTATTTTTATCACTTCTTTTCTGTTTCTTCCCGTTCCTTCCAAATATAGCTTTTTCTTTTTCATTCATTCTTTCTTTAACTTCCGCCATTTCTTTCAAAATTCCAGCTATTTTTGACAGTTGCATAAAATAGATGTGTATATTACTATTGTTTCCTTTTTGAGAAAGAAGCTTAGGCCTGCCTCTGTGGATACCAATGACATCGATTATGACGAAGACATCTCCTATACTAATAGCATAGTTATGTCTATCTCACGCGGACAGCAGGGAAGCACACTAAAATGTATTTAATATCTGTGTGAATAATTTCTGTTTCTCCAACTGTGAACCTATTTCACCGCAGAGTTTGTTTCTGTTTGTCTGTGAAAATTACTGTACATTTCTCCTAAATCGTGTAAATTCTGTTTCAAGACGAAACGAAAACTGTATTCTTATTTTTAATTCTTTTATTTTTTTTATTTATTCATCTTATTTATTTATTTTATTATTTTATTTTATTTATTTATCTATTGTATTTATTTATTTTTATAATTTATAATTATATATAATTATGATAATTATAATAACCATATATAATTATTTGTAATTATATAATTTATATTTATAATTTATATTATATTTATATTTTATAGTTTTTAATTATCTTATTTTTTTATTTTTTTATTTATTTTATTATTTTATTTTATTTATTTTATTTATTTTATTTTATTTATTTTATTATTTTATTTTATTTATTTACTTTATTTAATTTATTTATTTTTTATAATTTATGTTATATTTACAATTAAATATAATTATAATAATTATATATAATTATGTATAATTATATAATTTATATTTATAATTTATATTATATTTATATTTTATATTTATTTTTTTATTTATTTTATTATTTTATTTTATTTATTTACTTTATTTAATTTATTTATTTTTTATGATTTATATTATATTCCAATTAAATATAATTATAATAATTATATATAATTATGTATAATTATATAATTTATATTTATAATTTATATTATATTTATTTTTTATAGTTTTTATTTGACCGAGTGGTTGAAATTTATAAAATCTGTCTCTTAAAACACTTTTCTCGAAAAATGGAATTCTCAATTGCTTTTACCAGTATTGATGGAGATGGGGTTTCCTTCCTAACCTTTTGCATGAAATAGTGTGAAATGTCAGCATTTTGATTATGTCATTATTTTCATTTCGAGTTACATGTGCTATCCATTTCAGTTGTTGCCGCTGTTGGTAATCCTCAAGGAATTTGGCTTCTGCTATTTGGTACACTTTTTGTGATTCTGTAGCTAAAGTTCGCTAGGTTTGAAGAAATATCGTCTTCGCTGTGGCCTACAGGCTTCATTTGCTTGGAGATAATGTTAATAAAAGTTAAATGTTAAATGTGCCTTTAATTTAACTGCTACAAATTTTTAAAAAGGGTCTGTATATTATACATGAAGGACTATTTTTCTTAGAATTATTTTTTTTTCTTATTTATGCGTTAGAGATGCGTATTATACATAAATGCGCATTAAGAACAAACAATTATTGTATTTGGGAAAGAAATGATGATGAAAGAAAAAGATGAAAAAAATGAAAGATTATTTTGAAGGAAGAGTAAAAACATAGGAAGAAGGAGAGATAGAAACCATATAAAGATGAAGTCGTAATTATAATTAATATTTATTTATTTTATACTTATATGATATAAACATTGGCTTGACTACAGTCAGCTGGCCACACATATGTGGAGGACGAAAACATCTTGAATAATGCAGTTGACTAAATAGAATAAGACTTACTGAGTAAATTAGCCGACTGGTTAGAACGTTCGATTTCTGACCATGAGACACGGGTTCGAATCTCATCATGGTCGATTTGTCAGGAAGGAGGGTAATGATCCCAGCCTGCGGCACCTTTGGAAAGAAGCCTGAAAACCATACCACGTGTTGACCCAAGCCTTGTGAATTAAATTGTGTAGACGGAACACTTGGTGGACCGTCGATAGCTGTGCTAGCACGAAGTCACAAGTAATCGTGACCGAGGGTTTGAGTGTGCTGGCCATGTTCAGATTGTTGATCACGCTAGATAACACGCTCTCTCCCAGAAACTGTAACTAAGGTCTGATCGGCATAGTTGCAGTATAAACCACAGGTAGGCTCTGTGGGTGTTGAACAAACTCACATCAATCCAACTAAATATGTTAGCTCTATCTCTCATATTGAGCGCTTTCCAATAAGTACCGCATATATATATATATATATATATATATATATATATATATATATATATAATACATTGCATATATACATATTATATATATTTATATTTATGTACATACACTTTTCATATGTGTGTGTGTGTTTGTGTGTGTGTATGTGTAATAAAACTCTTTGATAATGGCTTATGATGCCAGAAAAATTGTCCAAAAGATAGATAAACCTATATGTATAGAAAGAAAGAAAGAAAGAAAGAAAGAAACCGTGTGGACATAGAAATCGCATGATTGGATGATAGCTTAGGACGTAAAGCCGACAGTTGCCATGCAGTGTCGATTTCCATGTCCACACTTTTATCAACAAACACTCTATCCCCGATAATGAACATTTTTCCGCCATAAACATATTTAAATATAACAAATTTTAAACAATATAATCATATAATATATTCATGTATGTCTATACAAAGCTCGGCTCAGTCACACATAGTACCAGTCCTGTGGAACACATGATGAAATTCGAACTCCCGACTCAATGTGTTGCATTTTGACGGATTTTCCATCCTTCAAAAAAAAACAAAAAACGTCAAAAGTGATATTACTTTCCGAACAAGCTAATATCAACTTCGTTCTGCCTTCGACCGCGTTTTTAAGACAAGTAAACGAACTACAAAAGATTTGTCTCCCTTTCTCATTCGGCACAAGTCTCTTTCTATTTTCTTTTTATCGTCTTGTCGCCTCGGCGACCCACACCGAATGAGCATCTTATATATCATATCGGTTCAAAAAAGAAAAAAAGAGTAAGCATGTCGGTTTCGTAATGCTGTCTGTGTTTCGGTGAAATGCCACTCGTTGACAGTTTTGTTTGGCTTCAAGGTTGTTATCGTTCACAAGTGTGTCGCAGGCAGTGAATTGCATAAAGAATTTAACATATGTTGTTGAAAATGCTATTTGCCTCGGAGACAAGGCCGAAGTAGAAGTCTTGCCCCAATCTGTGTTTCCACTATACATGATCATATGCATATATACACACCTTCTGTAGACTAATATCCGTTATGCTACTAGCAAATCCAGCGATTCCAGAATGATAGTCATTCGCACTGCGCAGGCACTGTTTTGTAGATAATTACAAAGTTTTATGTTCTCTGGTACAAGGCCAAAATAAAAGGCGCTAAAGGTTGCTTTAACCGGCGTCGAATAACCTCACTACACTAGAAGTAGTCTAACAATTTAATTTAATATAGTCCTCAAGTGATGTGTATTTAGTACAGTTCTTTGTGATTCTGTAGCGCCAGTCTACAATATACAAAGAAGGATGAGCTTTGCCAAAATCTACAGGCTTTACTCACTCAAAGTTTTTTTCTACCTTTGAGCTTAAGTAACGGCTAAGTAACAGCTGACAATTTAGATATTTCTGAACACGTTTGTCGCCATTTATGACATCTGACGAAGTTTATGAACATGACTCGAGTTTTCAGTTTGATGTCATGGCTTCGTTATAATTTCCTGTGTTGAGTGAAAGTAGTATAATGAGTTCGATCCTAAACATTTTAATTTTCTACACCCACAGAGATGGTAAGGAAATTACTCTCGCTAACTATTGCAAATTGCCATTAGTTCCAGGCTAAGCTAACTTTAGTAAATATCTAAATATTTGATATCTAAATATTTGATAGAGAGATGACTTGCAATGTGCGTTTCCACTATGTGCTTTTCAGTGTCTAAAATTATCGAAGTAAATATTTAATTATATCGCTATTTGTAGAGTAATGGTTAACAAACTAGTATTTCTGTAATTTATTAGTGTAATAGAAATGAACCTTTTCCCTACAAAGAAACATTTCATATTCATTAACCGAGCAGCCAGTACAGCTTTCGGTTGAAATTTTATAAAATCTTTCATTTAAAACACATTTTCTTTTAGGAAAACAGGTTTCTCTATTCCAGTAGCTGTTATATCTCTTTCCACTATTGATAGGAACTTCCTTCCTAACTTTTTATTTAAAGTAGTGTGAAATGTTAACATCTTGATTATGTCGATATTTTCTCTTTGAGTTACATATGCTATCCATTTTAGTTGTTGCGTCTGTTGAAAGTCCTCAAGAGTTTCTGTTATTTAGTACAGTTCTTTGTTTATGATTCTTTAACATCAGAATTACATTTAAGCGGATATATTCGGCTCGCGGCTATAATAATGAAGTGCCCAGAGAGATGATCAAACTCACTATCATTTTATTAATTAGCGATTTTTAAAAATTACTATCTCTTCGGGACATGACTCCCAACAGATTGCTTTTTTTATTATCTGTGAAAGGCCACAGATTGTTGAGAATGAGATTGAAGTGGTTTCCCTTTGCTTTCTTCACGGTTTGAGTTGAGTTTTCTTTCTCTTTGACTGATTGCAACCAAGGCTAGAAAGTTCTGTCTATTCTACCATTTAAGCCATACCTGGAAGTGGGGAGAAAAGAAGGTTTCCTGCCGTTCCCAAGGGTCTTAGTGCGGTAGTGAACACAACTGACAAGGTCTGTTCAAAGCTGAATGATATTTACCAAAGCCCTCAGGATTTAATAACTCAAAGTCTTTTTTCACAATTGACCTTAAGAAGAGGTTGTATACGGCTGACAGTTTAGATATAATGAACGGGTTTGGCGTTATGCATGACATCCATATGAAAATCTCGATATGACGAAGTTTATTTATGAATATGACTCGATTTTTCAGGTCGATATTTTCGTTTTGTAACAATATGAGGGGAAATTAGTGTAATGAATTTGATCCTCACTAAGCATTGCGTTATCATGGTCCTAAGCTTTTTAATTTTTTTTCTACACCTACAGAAATGGATAGGAAGCGAGTCTCGCTATTGCAAATGTAGGGAGTTCCGTGCTGGCTTGTGCCGGGTTAAGCTAATCTTAGTAAATATCCGTGTCATGGGTATGAAGATGAACTACATCCGGCAGCAAGGCCTCTGGTCGGGAGACTGGAGGTTTTAAGGGGCGTAGAATCACCTGCAACTGCAAAATGACAATCAATGCAACACTAAAAATATATTAGGTTGGTGCAAAAATAATGACGTAATAATGTCGTTTTGTGACGTTAAAAAATACGTCAAAAAACGACATTGTTACGTCATTATTTTTGCACCAACCTAATACATTTTATAGCAAAATTACCAACAATGCACTTTATGATCTACAAACTATATATCTACAAAAAACATATGTTTACCTTGAAAGTATAAAAATTATGTACAAAATATCTGTACTCGAAGGCATATATATTACGTACAAAATATTTAGATTTCCGCATTAAATAATCCTTAAAAGTTGATATGCCGCTAAACAAAATCGACCAACAATTACTATATATATCCATTTGGATAGAACATCTCGACGTGGTGTAATGGTTAACAAGCTTTTCTCGCCAGAACAGTTACGATTGAGTAGTGAGTTCGATCCTAAGTGGGTACCCCATACTTTTGATCTTGTGCCACATCTGAGCTACGCTTGGAAAATAACTATATCCAGTTGCATTCTGTAGCAGACACTAGCAACACTGTCCGTAGCGGATACCGTGACCTACGTTGAACGCAGACGCCTTTAATTTCTCAACGAACGTTCGCCTTTTTATACGTTCTTGTCAAACCAGAGAATTTGCATATTGAGCATGCTGCCAACCTTGATCTGACTCAGTGACGTATGCGCCTCGTCATTCCAACGCCGATGCTCAGACGGTTTGCCTCGCTAGCAATTCGCTCGTCCTATAATCAAATTTAGGTTACGTTACTCTAGCCATCTTGGACCTTCGAGTTAATTCTCCAGCACAGATTGATGATTTACAAGTTAACCAGATAGACTAGTGATTGTGTAGTGAGTTTGTTCGACTTGGGTTCCATAAACTCCTCGTTGTCGTCCCCTGGATACATACCAAGCAACGTGGCGAATATACCTAAATAGAACTCCAGCCGTATCAAATTTGCCATGAAGATGGATTCTACTCAGTTATGTTTTCAATAAACACCTAAACTGAGCCTTTCTCTAAAACTAAATTGCGTTTGCGAAATATCTAAAATATTGGGATTTTGAAACTCGATTTGTTTTTGGAAGTGCTTGAAAACTTGAGTTAGACTCATGGCTGAGGCATTTCACAAACTACTGCTTTTTTGCCAACTATCAAAGGTTGAACTCTATAGACGAAAGTCTTAAACATGAATTTATACAATAATTTGCGATAAGGCAGGAAGTGAAGCCGTTTACACCGCTTAATCACATCATAATCTGTAATTTGAAATATCAATCTTTGACCCTTAATCAATCATCGGTTTTGCTTTATTTATTATTAAATAATTGCTTTTCATCCGAGTATAATATATTAAAGAAAAAGGTTATAACGAACACTTCATAGCATACTTGTATTCGATTGGTGCTGTGATAAAAAAAAGCAAAATTAATATTACTTGAACCGTAACTCCAGTCTTGTACTATGTGTCACTCAGAAGAGCTTCAATATGACTATTCAGATCAAACACTAGAGATGTTATTCAATAAATTGTGCGCATTGGTCATCAGAAATGGCAGATGAAATCACATTAACAATAAAATTAAGAAGAGACGGCATTCAGCTATCACTCTACACACACACACACTCATATATATATATATATATATATATATATATATATATATATATATATATATATATTATAAGACGTTATAATAAAAACATTTTGAAATCGCTACACAAAAGCTTTCATGTTTCAATACTATAATTGTACTTCATCAAGCGATGGTAGGCAACTGGTTATAAAATGACTTTATAGGGAAATGTAAAAACAAATCGTTACCGCTTTTCCTAAAGTCATGGTGGAGTACATATATGGTGGAGTATATATGCATATATATATATATATATATATTATTCCAGGATCATTTTCTAATTTATTCAAGATGATCTTCCTCTCTAACCTTCTAACTTTCTTTCATGGAGTAACAAGATACCTTACAAGTGTCACGTTTGATTTAATTTACAAAACTTTTTTCACTGCTCATAGCTGAATCTTCAAAATGTCTTATGAATTGAGTTGGATCTTTTCTAATTGATCTCTTTAAATCTAAGTTGAAATGATAATCCCTCTTCCTGTTGTGACCTCATGATCCAGTTTTTCTATCTGTGTTCCCTCTTTAAATTCATTCTCCGTTCTCTTTATAGTTTTTGAATGGGGTTTGAAGTTGGAAGCCAGAATATGAATATTGGTACCATTACTGAAGGCCTGAATGTACTTTTTCCTCTCACCATTGCTCAACTTGGTCTAGCACAAAACAGTTTCAACATGCTTTCTTTTTAGTTGAATAACCCAAAGGGATTTTCAGTGATTCTTACGACAAATTGTGTGAAGATCGCTAAACGTCTTATCTGAAAAACTAGAAAAAAGAAACTCAATTAGTGTAGTGTTTTTTTTTTAGATATTAAACTTTTTGTGGGATGGAGCTGGATAATTATGCTGTTATAAATTTGAACAAGTTTGCTGTTACGCCGGTATACTCATATATATATATATATATATATATATATATATATATATATATATATATATATATATATATATAATTATTTCTCTCTCTCTCTCTCTCTCTCTCGCTATCTATCTATCTATCTATATATATATATATATATATATATATATATATATATATATATATATATATATATATATTTATATAGTTTATATTTAAACTCGGTGAGTGAAAAAACATGGATAGCACAATTTTCAAAGAAATTGGCATCCAAGGGGGAAAAAATGGAAAAAAAATGGAAAAAAAAAAAAAAGAACCAGAAACCTCCGAATGGTAATACCTCCTTAGCCAGTTCACCATGATAATCCCATGTGGTGAAACCTGGGTAGGTTTTTTTTTAAGCATTTCACCCCAAGCAAGGCGGGAAGCCACTAGCACGCAAGGGGATACAGAGAGTTGGAGCGAGACCAAATAGGAGTGATAGAGGAAATGATGACGAGAAGGATAGGTGATAGATCAAGACGAAGACGTTGATTGACATCACATTTGAATAGTTGGAGATTATAGCTATCAGAGGAACAGTAAATGGGGAGGAAGTTCCACAGGCGAGAAGTGCGAGACATGAAACTATTGGAGTAGAAGAGACGGCTACATTTAACAGTTTAGACAGTGTAAGGGTGTTAGCGAGATTCCAGCCTAGTAAAATGCTTCAATTCATGAAGTCTGGGAACCAGCGAAAGCAGCTTATCGGAGCAGTTACCGTGAAAGTATTTATAAAAAAAGACAGAGGGAGGCAACGGCACATCTCTGAGAGAGCGACTGCAAACGAGATGCCAGACCAGGGCCAATTACATTGCATATCCGTCTCTGGATCTTATCAAGAACCTTGAGACAAACAGAAGGGGCACAAGATCATATATGGCAGCAATACCCCATGCAAGGGTGAATGGCTGATTTGTAGATTTGAAGGATCGACTCTGGCGAGAAAAATTTCCTGGTGCGGCACAGGGAGCCAACTTTTCTTGCGGTGGACGAAGTTATTGACTTAATGTATCAGGTTGGTGCAAAAATAATGTCGTTTTCTCACATAGTAACATATGTGAGAAAATGACATTATTTTTGCACCAACCTAATATTTGTTCCATCTCAGGTCATCAGTCAATGTGAGGCCGAGTAGTCGCAAAGAAGAGCTCTCGAAAAGTTGAGCGTCAGACATTCTAGTGGGGAGCAGGACCTGGCTCAATATTCGTTTTCTTTAAATAGACAATCGAATGATAGGTGAACGAAATCACAGGCCAGGAGATAATTTAGCTATGGCTGTGCGGCGACCACAAAATATTTTCCAAGAATAAGGAGGGAAACCAAAGAAAATCACTTACAAACGTTAAGAACAATGGAAGGATCATTACTAAGACAGGCACGCCAGTGAACACTGACATGGAAGACGATCAAAGAATATTTCAAAGAGCCAAGCTAAACAGGTAAAAGTTTGTCTAGTTTTTGCTAAGATTCATCTCGGCAAGGAACAACCATTTTGGGTTATCAGTTCTTTGGTCTTTAGTCAAATGAAACATAAGTTTTGTTTCTTAGGCTGAGGCATGTTGCTTTTTTTACTTACGCCATTTGTAATCTTTTTCTATATTTCTTTATTTTCTTAACCTCTTCCATTATTTATTTTTTCGTTCTCTCCTTTCTTTCATTTTAAACCTTTTTATTTATTTATTCTCATTCTTTAGTAATTTTTTATTTCTTTCTTCATCCTTTTTAATCGTTTTTCCTTTCTTTATTTACCCTCTTTCTTTATTGAATTTTTACTTTTTCTCCTTTCATTCCTATTTAATTTTCTTTTCGTTTTTTTTTCTTGAAACAGTTCTCGTTTCCATTTTTTTAATTTATTTCTTTATTGAAATTTCTTTTCTCTGCTTTCTTTCACTTTGTAAATCTTTTGCTTTCTTTCTTTACCCACTTTCTTAGTTGATTTTTTCTTTCTTTCTCTTTTTTTAAATCTTTTTTTCATTTCTGTTCTTCTCAAATTTTTCTTTCTTTCACTTTTCTTTACCCTCTTTCTTTATTGATTTTTTCTTTTTCTCCCCTCTTTTCTTTCTCCTTTCTTTTTTTAAAATCTTTTTATTCCATTTTTTTCTGATTTCCGATGAATTTTCTTTATATTTGTTTCCTTTTTGTCCAGGTATTTACATCTTGCTTTATTTTTTTTTTCTTTTGTAAGAACTTTCTTACCTACCTTGTATTTTTTTATGTTTAGTTTTTTTGTTTTTTTTCCTACAATTGTTCTCACAAAGAATTTTTTTCTTTCCCTGCTTTCTTTGCGTTTTTATGTTTTTTTTTATTTTCTTCCTCTATTTTGAAACGTTTCTCTTCTTCCGAATCTTTTTATTTATTTATCGTTTTTCTCGCTCTCCTTTCTTTCCTTTTTTAATATTTTCTTTCTTTCTTTACACTCTTTCTTTATTTTTCTCTTCTTTTTAAAATTTTCTTTCTTTCTTTACACTCTTTCTTTATTTAATTTTTTCCTTTCTTTCTTTTTTTAAAATTTTTTCCTTTCTTTTCTTTTTTTAAATATTTTTCTTTCTTTAGAGAAAAAAAGAAAGGAAAAACAAATCCAAAGAAACAAAGTTTGCGTTTCATTTGACCAAAGATGCGATAACTAAAAGTATTTAATTCTTCCCAAGATGATTCGTACCATAAACTAGACAAACTTTTACCTGTTTGGCTTGGCTCACGGGAAGATCAGAATATAAGAATAAAGAAAGTGAAGGAAAAATGAAAATTTGAAAAGAATTAAAGAAAAGAAAAGAAAATGTTTAATAAAGAAAATAAATTCGAGATGAAAAATGGTAAAGAAAGAAAAAAGAAAATAATGAAAGAAAGAGATTAAAAAAGACGTGAATAAAATAAAAAAAAACAAAAGAAGAAGCAGAAAATCAGAATAAAGAAAGTGAAAGAAAAATGAAAATTTGAAAAAAAAAACAAAGAAAAGGAAGATAAAAATTAATAAAGAAAATAAATGCGAGATGAAAAATGGTAAAGAAAGAAAAAAGAAAAGATGAAAAAAGGCGTGAATAAAATAAAAAAAAACAAAAGAAGAAGCAGAAAATCAGAATAAAGAAAGTGAAAGAAAAATGAAAATTTGAAAAAAAAAAAACAAAGAAAAGGAAGATAAAAATTAATAAAGAAAATAAATGCGAGATGAAAAATGGTAAAGAAAGAAAAAAAAGATGAAAAAAGGCGTGAATAAAATAATAAAGAAGCAAAACATCAGAAAATGAAATAGAAATAATGAAAAAAAAACAAGGAACAGAAAGGAAAAAATTTAAACAAATAAATGCGTGAAAATTTATATAAAAAAAAAGAGTATGAAAAATACTATAAAAGGCGCAATCCAAATAAAAGGGAGAAAAAAAAAAGATTTTAAAAGAATAAAACACAAAAGTACTAAAGAGAAACTCCAAAAAGATAGAATTACAAGACGTTTTTTCCCAAACATCATACTTGTCCTATTTTTACCTTTGAACGCCGTGACAGCGCAAAGTTTCCAGTCGTTTATTTTAAGTGTTGTCCTGCTAGACCCCCGGCGGTCAGTTTATGCGCCGAATTAGGCTATCACATTCTCTTGCAACTTTATATCAAACCCTAATTTGGAGAAATAAAATCTGTTTCTTAAATTAAATATGAATGTGAAGATGAAGTCTCTTTTTTTCTGCTCCCTTTATAATCTTTGTCCATTTTCCTTCCTTTTATTTTCGTCCGTTTAATGTCGTCTGCAGACGAATACAGGTTTCTCTTCTTGTTTCTCATATCCTTTCTATTTTTATTTCATTTATTTTTATTTATTTTTTTTGTTAGAATTTTTTTCAGCTTCCTTTATTTTTCAGTCACAACATGCTGCTCTTCGGCAGATATGTCATCGGCCCAACCACGACATTTTCCGCACCAAAGATTTCGGTTTCTGAAAGTGTGTTGAGCAGAGAATTTTTGCAGTACCCCTCGTACTCACAAACACACAAACAATCATACATACACAAACATAGAGACACACTGACGCACACAGATAATATATATATATATATATATATATATATATATATATATATATAGTTTATGCAAAACTAGGTAATCCGTATGGGTAGACCCAAGGGGGATAATATCCATAGAGCTCAATGTAAGTTCAGAGCAGATATATTTGAATAAATACAGACCACTTTAAGGTTCCATGTAATGTTATTTCACCACAACCCCCTTAAAAGGGCTCTGGATCATCAGACTTTACGTAGAAAGGTTGAAATGAAAAAATCCTTTTAAGGGGGTTGTGGTGAAATAACATATTACATGGAACCTTAAAGTGGTCTGTTTTTATTCAAATATATATATATATATATTGCGTTTGTTCTTAATAATGCTGCTAACTGCTTAACGATTATCTTTTTGAAAGTAGATTAGGGGCGACTAATATTTAAGAACCATTATACACACATACAAACACACATATATATATATACACGTATCTATCTATATATATATATATAATGTCATCCACAGACAGACTGTTTTGCTGTATCACAGCTCATCAGTGCGTTTAGACATCCGGTTGCCTCTAGCTAGGATCGAAACCCAACTGAATTGGTATCAGACGGATATTCTACCACTAAGCTGTCGGCGCAAGGTGGATTTTTAGCGTATTTATTTTTGGAAACACGCCCAGTGACCGACAGTGACTCAATTCGGCTTGCGAAGAGTCTCGCTAACAATATTTAAAGACGTATATATTATTTTGATACACCCTATATATATATATATATATATATATATATATATATATATATATATATATATATATATATATATATATATATATATATATATATATATATATATATATATATATATATATATATATATATATATATATATATATATATATATATATATATATATATATATATATATATAAAAAATAAGTAAAACAGATGGGTTGGAAGAAGAGGGACATTTGAATACTCACCTAGGTCACCAGATTTGACACCCATGGATTTCTTTTTGTGGGGGTTTCGAAAAGACAAAGGTTACCGAAACAAAGGAAACCTGAAACAATTGCTGAAATGAGAGTAGCAATTGAAGAAGAATGTGATCAAATACCAGAGGAAATGGTACTGGATGTTTGTAGGTCTATTTCTTCAAGATATGAAAAGTGTATTGAACATAACGGCAACCAGTTTGAGCACTTGATGTGAAGTCATCATTATATGAACATTCTGCCCAAGTAGCTTTTATCTTATTAAAGTTAATTTTGTTTGTTTTTTTTTGTTTTTTTTTTGTATGTTTTACTCTCAAATTCTTTAAATATGTATTCTTTCTCTTGTATTAATCTTATTTACAAGACTAAATACATAAATTGAATAAGTTATAACGATTCAAAGAATGTATACATTATTTTGGGACACCCTGTATATATATATATATATATATATATATATATATATATATATATATATATATGATAAAAACATAGTTACAAGTCTATTCTATATTTATGGGTTAAGCTGCTCAATATCAGGGATAGATATATAAATCTAAAAGTGGTCATTGAGGTCGACACCGAACGCCGACAGTCTGTTAAATGATTAAAGTCTGAAGATATTATTTAAGCCTAAAACACACTGCTGATGCAGGGTGTTGATCTCAATGTCCACTTTATATATATATATATATATATATATATATATATATATATATATATATCACGTTTGTCCATTTAAGACGCTGCTACCTGCTTAGCGATATCTTAAAATGGGTGGATATTTATTAATAAGCTTGAAATTTTCTCAGAGTTAACCTGTAGAAAAGACAATATTTATAAATATAAATAGCAATAGGAAAACTGTAATGGTTGCTGGCGCGTTTAGTCCAATGTTGACTTTCTCAAAGCAAAAAACGAAATGAATTTATTTAGCTACTCTGTTTAAATAAATTCATTTCGTTTTTTGCTTTGAGAAAGTCCACATTGGGCGAAACGCGTCCGCAACTACTACAATTTTCCTGTTGCCATTTATTTTTATAAAAATTAATAACCTTCCGGAAATCGATTTTTCATTCTATGTTTTTAAAGAATACATCTGAGTGTCGAGATAATATTTATTAAATTATTGCCATTCTTAAATTCTCTAATTTGTAGTTTCTCCCCACCCCAACCACTCATAGTTTGTAATGTATTCCTTCTTATTTTCATGTAAATATTTATTATTACTATGAAGTTATTTTAGTGGGTACCCCTGTGTCAGTAGATATACCTATTTATGTACAGACAGTCAAATTCATGTCTACCGGACTAGATTCATCGAAAGTCTTAATAGTCACAGGGAGGTACATTTTCTTTAATAAAACTTTTGGTGATATAGGCCGGTAGTAATTAATTTAACTTATTCACAAAAAAAAGTCTACATAAAAACGCGCATCCACTAAAATAACGTTTATACTTATTAAAAAGAAATACCGTATATACTCGCGTATTATGCGACATTTGAAGACCTAATTTTGAAACTAATTTGGCTACAGGATATATAGTTTGAGACATGACTTAATGAAAACATTCTGCTAAAACATAAGCAATATATATATATATATATATATATATATATATATATATATATATATATATATATATATATATATATATATATATATATATGTAACCAATATTAGTGGTAAATTTACGCATACATATGCAAAATATATATACATAGGTGCATACACATACATGTATATTATATCTAAAATCTATTTTTATTTCCGGGGTTGTTTTTCCTGTTTTCTTTTTGAATTTGTAGGTCTGATGAATTGGATCGTATTTACGATTCCAATGGAAAATATGACCATTGAATATTAGTGTTTAAGCCTTTTTATTATATATATATACATATATATGTGTGTGTGTGTTTGTGTGTGCGTGCAAACATAAAAATGTCTTAATATATATATATATATATATATATATATATATATATATATATATATATATATATATATATATATTATATCAATTTGTGATTGGAGGGATAATTCCAAGGAGGATATTAATCCAAAGAGAGCTCAATATAAGTAACAGAGCAATATAATAATAATAATAATAAGTCATTTTTTTTTGTTTGTTTGGGTTTTATGGCATATCAACCACTGTGGGTTATTTAATGCCAAATCCAGTTTATATGAATTTTAAATGCCTATTTTGTATGGAATAAAAACGCATAGCTGGCAACATTATTGTTTCAAAAACGTACAGCTGGCAACATTATTTTTTTACAAAAAACATATAGCTGGCAACATTATGGTTTCAAAAACGCATAGCTGGCAACATTATTGTTTCAAAAACGCATAGCTGGCAACATTATTGTTTCAAAAAGGTATAGCTGGCAACATTATTTTTAACAAAAAACGTATAGCTGACATTATTTTTTTAAAAAAACGTATAGCTGGCAACATTGTTTCAAAAAAGTATAGCTGGCAACATTATTGGCAACATTATTGTTTCAAAAAAGTATAGCTGGCAACATTATTGTTTCAAAAACGCATAGCTGGCAACATTATTTTTTCAAAAACATATAGCTGGCATCATTATTTTTCTGAAAACATTATCTGAGGCCTTGCTGTTGGATGTAGTTTATCGCCATACCCAGGACGCGGATGTAGTTTATCGTCATACCCAGGACATTCAAAAACGTATAGCTGGCAACATTATGGTTTCAAAAAAGTATAGCTGGCAACATTATTGTTTAAAAAAAGTATAGCTGGAAACATTACTGTTTCAAAAAATGTATAGCTGGCAACATCACTGTTTCAAAAAAAGATTACTATTTCAAAAAAGTATAGCTAGCAACATCACTATTCCAAAAAAAGTATAGCTGGCAACATTATTGTTTCAAAAACGCATAGTTGGCAACATCATTTTCCCAAAACACCATCTGAGGCCTTGCTGTTGGATGTAGTTTATCGCCATACACAGGACGCGGATGTAGTTTATCGCCATACCCAGGACGCGGATGTAGTTTATCGTCATACCCAGGGCGAATAATAAGTCAAGAAAATCCTTAAAAATTAATTTCGGTTATAATTTATTTCATGAATATATTCAAATATTCATTTATTCAAACCGAAGTTAATAAATGGTATCAATTTGTCCAGACAAAAAGAAAAGAGAGAGAAAAAAAGAAAGAAGAAGGAAAAGGAAAAAAAAATTTTGTTAAAATAGGAAGACACAAAAATAAAAAATTTAATATAAAATTTTAAAAAAATTTAATATAAAATTTTAAAATTTTGTGACCCTGGAGTGAGAAAGAGTAACAGGGGGAGAGATGGGGAGAGGAGAGAGAAGGAGAGAGGGGTTGAAGGAGGAAAAAAAAAAAGAAAGGAAAGAAGAAAGAATTAAATATGTGCCGATCGGTAGACCAAGAAATAAAAAAAAAATTGCTGAAGGGCAAGGGAGATGATCAGAATTAAAATAAATACCGTAATGTTTAATAGTCATGTCATTTCAGACAGGAAAAGAAATAATCATTTCATTATAATCATCTCAATTTCAAATTGAAAATAATAATAATAATAATAATAATAATAATAATAGCAATAATAATAATATTCGACATCAATAAAATAAGTAAGTTAAATAAAACAAAAAATAAATAGTTTAAGATATATCATTTTTTATTTAATATTTTTTTTTAAATATAAAAAATATGAAAATTTAAAAATTATATTAATATATATATATATATATATATATATACATATATATATATGTATATGTATAAGTGAACACTTTTATATTTATATTTTTATACGCTCTATCTATCTCTGATATTGAGCACTTTATCCCATAAATATAACACATCTTAAAACTATATTTCTTCATATATATATATATATATATATATATATATATATATATATATATATATATATTGATTGTTTGATTGATTGATTGGTGGATTTCTACTTACAGTTTACCAAGCTTTTAGAGGTTATTTAAAGCCAGAAAATGTTTTTAGATTATAAGAATTTTGGGGATATAATAATGATTTACTGATACAAGTCTAAGCGATGAATTCAAACTTTTCCCAAGTGTACTTGTGCGTAAGTGTATACAACGAACCATGCTGGAACTGGAACTCCGAAATGTCGAACATTAGACCCATCCGCATATAAAATCTTACAATGTCTAATATTCCCAAGCTGTCACCCATCTCGGTGCTGAGCAAGATCGACATTGTTTAATATTGGGGATCGGACGAGAAGTGACATTTCAATTTGATATGGCCATAAGATAATGGTATAAAGGAATAAATACTGATATAAAGAAAGTGCGTTTTTCTGTTTATTTAGATTCATTAGAATCATTCCACTCGCAAAATGAATAGAAATGAATAAGGAAATAATTCACCTTTGTAAAGATTCCCATTTGTACCATATTCAATTACACATACACACAGATACATCTTATCTTATATTATATATATATATATATATATATATATATATAAATATATATTTATATATATATATATATATATATATATATATATATATATATATATATATATATATATTGAACAATAAAAAATATTAAAAAGTTAAAATCTTCAGACACACAGGATTGTATATTAATATTCTTTCGTTTTTATTATTATTTCATTTAGATTCCTCGACTAGTTTCGGCCAACTTGGACATCATCAGAAGAAAAAAAATTCTGCTTGCTGGTAGCAGTGAACTACAGAAATGAATGTCTTGTTGGAGAAAATGAACTTTTGTCTGTAGTTTTCATTTTTTTTTTTTATTAACGCAAATTTTGGTCAGTGCTTATGTTGGTCAAGCAGTCTCTTTTAAGTTGTTATTCAAGATAAGAGCTGGATGGATTCATGCTGCTCTGAATTCCCTTCTATTCCGTTATATATATATATATATATATATATATATATATATATATATATATATATAAACACAACTGAGTAAAGTCTGGATGACAATAATTCATGCATGCACGCACACACACACACAGGCACACACACACACACACACACACACACACACATATATATATATATATATATATATATATATATATATAAGTAAACTTTTTAGATAATATTAACGCTCTATTTTTATATTGAGCACGATATTTAAAAATATCGCCTGTTTCTTAAATATCTCTCAAAGCGCACACACACACTCACATACATATATATATATATATATATATATATATATATATATATATATATATATATATATATATATTAAATATATATTAAACAGATATTAAATACAACAGATAATGAATGTCTATTATGTCATCATGTGCCATTCTAATGTTTGTTTTAATTTTTGTTGAAAATAAAGACAAAAATTGTCCAACATTGGATATTTTTTTATTAAATTGGTCCTAAGCTTTTGGCTCACATGAGCCATCCCCAGAGTCGCTATACAGACAGGAAACAAAGTTATTCACCGTCAAAGATGATATTTTGTGATTTTGACATAGAAAATTGCTATGCAACGATAACAGTCGCGGAATTAGATGTGGTTCTACGACATAATACCACGGGATGGACCGAAGTATTACAACAGAACCAATGTCTGGATGCATTGTAATGTGTTGTGACTAGTTTGAAATTTAATTTTGTTGAGTGTCGGTTGCTTCGTTTTAATGTAGATGGCCTCAAATTTCACCAGAAATTAAAAAAAAAACATCGAACATTAGAACGGCTCATAACAGTCATTCACTATGTGTTATATTTAATATCTGTTTAAATAATGATCTGCTTCCCAATACATTATATATATATACACACACGAAGGTAAGTCAAAAGTTATCCGCACTTTCGCCATAACTTATCTTTATATAAGAGTGCAGATAATTTTTGCATTGCATATATATATATATATATATATATATATATATATATATATATATATATATATATATATGATTTTTACCTCGGCAAGTACCTTTATACGTTTAACCCGTTTTATGTTTTTAATTCGACACCAGCATAAACTTCCCAAAAGGCTTAAAAGTCAGTTTTTCGACTGTTCCATTAAATATAACATGCTTAAATGAAATATTACTAAGTTTAGGTTGTCATATATATATATATATATATATATATATATATATATATATATATATATATATATATATATATATATATATATCTTTGGTTTTTGTTACAATGAACATTTGGGAGGGTCGTAAATACATGTCTGTGCAAGCAGTGTTTGGGTGCTTCTATGGCGGTGCAATAGAGACACAACACTTTGACAGACAAACAGACAGACAGACGAAACCGAAGTGGAAGGCAAGAGGGTGGGTCGAATGCATTCCAGTGTCGTTTTTCAGAGCGTTTCATTCGCCCATTAACGCACGGATCAGTGAGAAGTTTGGGAAAAGGCTAGAAACCAGCAATGAACTGCGGGAATACCCTCAAGAGAGAGACAGCAATTTTAATGTAAACCTGAAGAAAACGTTAAATCAAATTGATAAAGTTAGGGTGGGTCTGGAATTTAGGGCCTGGTTCGGCAGGAAAAGAGGGAGAGAAAATGGATTTGGAAGACTAAAATCCTGTTTGTTTTATCATTGCTTTTCTCTTATACTTATATATATATATATATATATATATATATATATATATATATATATATATGTGTGTGTGTGTGTGTATGTGTGTGTATGTGTGTATATATATATATATATATATATATATATATATATATATATACATGTACTAAAAAATCACTATATATATATATATATATATATATATATATATATATATATAGTGATTTTTCTTAGATGTGGCAAAAGGCCGAAAGTAGACGGGTACCCAGTGAAGATCAAACTCGCTACTCAGTCGTAATTGTTCTAGCGAGACAAGCTCGCTAACCATTACACCGTCTGGCGTTGGCCCAGAGATTATTTTCTAAGCGTAGCTTAAATGTGACACAAGGCCTAATATATGGAGCACCCAGTTAGGATCGAACTCACTATTCAGTTGTGACTGTATTAGTCAAACAAGCTTGCCAACAATTACAAGCCGAGGTACCTATATATATATATATATATATATATATATATATATATATATATATATATATATATATATATATATCATGGCTAAGATACAAAGACAAGTTGAAAAGCAACATGTCAGCAGTCAAAATACCACATAACACCCTTGAGCGCTTAGCCTTGGAGCAGGTAGAATGGAGATCAACGTGTTTTAGGGGACTCAGCCATTTTCAATCTGCGTGTCTGAATCATCATCAAGAAGCGAGAGCGAGATCTAAAATGTCAGCCAATCTAACAGTGATCTTATCTCACAATCCTCAAACTTGCTCCATATGTGGCCTCCTTTGTAAATCACTAGCGGGTCTTAAATGCCACTTAAGATTATTGCACAAAATTTCATAACTAAATCAATAAACTGTCAGATCCTCATACGTCGAAACCGACGGGAGAGTCCATTATATTATCATTATTATTGCTATAAGCGTTACCTTTAGTTGATACACGTATTTAAGTTGCAGTATGTTTTTTTAATCAGTAAAGAAAGATTGTGCCTTCAACAGGAATCGAACTTTTGTCCTTTTGTCCATCAGGGATACCGCTCTTATAGCCGAAACTTTCTGCTAACAATTTGCTCACGGTAGACCACGTTTCGGCTAGAGATTCAATATAGGAGGCACGATTTCTCTTTAGTAATATATAGGCTGGTTGTTATTAATTTCACTGTTTAAGAAAATAGAAACAGGAACTGAAACTGAAAGACGTTTACCAACTAGAAATCACGTATATAATAAAAAGAAATATTGCCATTTACACTATTTACATTTTTCGAACTGTTGTCTTCATCTTTTTGTCATATTCACGACGTTTCGGCCGCTGTAAGCTGAGGCCTTCTTCAGGTGTTTGGAATTTCGAAAAGAACTCCTTATTTCGTCCACCGGAGTAGTTTGTTCTAGTTCCACGTGCCATGCCTCTTTCGGGTGTCTCGGTTATCACCCTTTGACTCAACTCTCCAAGTTTTTATTCACCACTGCAGTAGCCAGGTATTGAAATGAAAACTCTTTGGGCCAAGTCACTGGATCCAAACAACGCTTTTATCTCTTTAACGATATGTCCTTGAATATGACAAAAATGATGAAGTCAACAGTCTGAAGAATGTAAATAGTGTAAATAATTAGAATAGCTCATCTCAGAAATATAGACTGACAGAGACATTGTCAGATTAAACAATCAATATGCATGTCCCTGTGTGTCTCTGTGTGTCTGTGTGCTCATATCAGTCTGTGTCGTCTTTAATTTCAGTTTTATATACATTAAGTTTTTATATTACTTTATATACACATACGTTTCTTTAAATGTGTTTTCATATATCCAATCCTATTTCTATGAAACTTTTCTCACATTATTGGTCATTTTTTTCTTGTACAAAAACCTAAGATGCTACAAGCCAAAATATTAACCCGAGAACTCAAACTATATACTTAAATAACTTCGTCAAAGCTAGACTCTCATACGGATGTCATGCATATCATCCAACTGATTCAAAAATGTCTAAACTATCATCTGTATACAACTGATGTCCCAGGTCAATGATTAAAAATGCTTTCGAACAAGTTGATCTACTTATGGTTTTAATTATCGCTGGATAGAATAAGAAATCTGAGAGACATGTTTGTATGCTATTCTTATTCTTAGCATTCACGTAAGCGAAAATAATTCTGGAAATGCAGAAATCTACATTTCCATCCCAGCTATGGATTAAATAGTATAAATTTTATCTCGAAAAACCATTGTTATTTTCTTTTTAAATGTTAAAACAATATTCACTCTTAAAAAAAAGAATTTTTATGAGAATCCAAAATATGTTTCGGCTTTAACCCACAAAGGGTTAATAAGACATAAAAAAAAGACAGCCAATCTTTCAAACGATTAAATTCTTTCAATTTTAAAGACAATCGCTCACCTTATAGCGCTACAAAGTCACAAAAAGTTTTACCAAAAAAAAAAAAAAAAACACACACACTTGAAGGCTTACAACTACAGCAAAAAATTATTATGTACACTATTTACATTATTCGGACTATTGTCCTCATTTTTGTTGCCATATTTATCACAACGTTTCGGCACTTGTACGCTGCGGCCTTCTTCATGTGGTTGAGATGCCGAACTGAACCCTTTATTTCGCTCGCTGGGGTACAGTTCTAGTTCCACGTGCCACGTAAAATAGATGTCAGTTATCAGTTATTTCTCTCTCCAAGTTCTCCACTGCCTTAACCAAGTATTGAACTCAGACTCTTTGGATCCTGTCACTGGATCTACGCCTTTATCCTCGAGGACACATGGCACGGCCGAAACGTTGTGATAAATATGGCAACAAAGATGAGGACAATAGTCCGAATAACGTAAATAGTGAACAAAAAGTGGACATCACATGCAAACTAGAAAATAATATAATCAAGATGTTGAATTTCTTCCTTACCTCAAACAGAAGGTTAGGAAGGAAACCGCCATTGGCAGAAGAAAAAGCGATATTAGTAAACTTGTAAAGCCTAATTATCTAAAATAAAACAAAAAAAAACTGTTCTTAGAGAATGATTTTGTAATTTCAACGTTCAGTAACGTCAGACTCTTCAGTTATTGGCAAATTCAAGTATATATAGTATATATGTGTATATATGTTACTTTTACGATATGTCAACAGTTTTAATCGATTTTATAGGATTTTTCCAACTTTTTCTTTGTTAGCCAGGCTACTGACAATCAGCATTCTGAAGCATTATGTTATTAAACATTATACTCACAAAATAAACTCACATAATTTACAAGGACAGATATTTTCAACGAAATACTGTCATTTTAATGACGACAAAGCTATTAAGACAACAGTAGTGTTAAATATAAAAGAGAACTGTTATGTAATACCAGTCTTCCTATATGACAATGAATGATGGGTAATTGCCTCACAGATGAAAAAGAAACTTGAAGCAACGAAATGTGGATGCTGAGAATACCATGGTCCGAACATGTGAGGAAGAACAAAATTCCAGAGATAATGAAAACAAAATATTACGAACAATTAATAGCCAGTATTTATTAAATTACATACATTGGCATGAATAAATCTACTCTTTTTATATTTCAGCGAAACATTTCTCTTTTTATGAAGAAGGACGTAACTTTCGAAATTGCAGGAAAGGCATTACAAGTCGTAATGTTTGTTTTGTTATCTCTGACTGCTCAGTATCGACCCTTTTTAGTTTTCCCTAAGGTTTATTATTAGAAAGTTTTTTGCTTATAATTTTATTCTTTTATCCTTTTCATATTTATTGACTATAATTAACATTTTTGTTTGGACGAGGACTTATTCTCAGATTTGTTCGAAAAGAGTTTCGTGTCATAACGTTATTTCTTTTTATTGTTCATAATATATATTTGACAGAGTAAGTAATAGCAGTTTCAGTTGCTGCTAGGCAGAATCTACTTATTCAAGACGTTGCATACTGAGAAAGACAATATTCAGAAAATTAGAAATTGGACCCGGTTTGAACAGTAACCTAGACAAAAACAAACACCAGCTGATATGTTTAGAGACATAATGTAAATATTATGGAAACGGATTTGTTGTCAACAGTAAATGAAGGAATAATGAACATCGATGTTGGAAAGGATCAGGCCGTGTGTCTGTAATACAGCTCACTGTTCAAGAAAAGAACATACGAATGTCAACAAACAGAATGGATCTAGAATGCCCAGCTAACAAAGCCATGGAGGTTAACTTTGAAAAGAGTGACTTCAAAAAGTTCAGAGGTCATCCAAGAACTACCATAGTAACAACGCTGAGCCGGCCATTCAAAGAATAATGCAGAAAGATCCCACTTTTCCTTTGGAGAAGTTTACAATCAAGGAAGTTCTGAAACGAATCCGCAAACTAGCAGAGGACAGAGAAGGCTGGCAAAATCTTGTCGAATCAGTAGACAATGTCACTGAAGATGAGAGAACGTGTTAATTCATGACCTCAAATCGATGAAAGGGATACAATTGATGACTAATTGTTCCCTCCGACATCCAGTGTAATATATATATATATATATATATATATATATATATATATATATATATAATATATATATATATATATATATATATATATATATATATATATATATATATATATATATATATATATGAAAGGTTCAAACACTAATATTCCATGGTTATAATTTATTACATTGGAGTCGTAATCACGATCCAATTCATCAGACCTACCAATATATATATATATATATATATATATATGGGGGGAGGCATTGGGGGCTCTGGATAGAGGTAGTACCTTTGATGTCTGGCATTGCACCTTTGGGTGGACGGGTATCATTGCTTTTCAACCTTCTTCTAAATCTTCAAGATGCCATGCCCCTGTCAAACGTTTTAGGTGGCGGGCTAAATTCACGTGAGGGTGTGGTATTAACACGGCTCCGCTAGGTTATGACGCCCAAAACACGCCACCAAGAAACATTTCGCGGAGGCCCATGCTCTGCTACATAACCGCGATAGATGAATAGAAAGGTGAACAGCTCAACACGTAGGCGCCTCAAACAACTGCTTCCGGGATTAATGGCGAAAAAAAATGAGACATTTCATCATATAAATCACATTCAGGCTGTTGTTAATACTGTTTATTATAAACAGAGTATTTACTTAAATATTTGTATCTATATAAATAACGTATAACAATAAAATATATTAAAATAATTGTCAAACTTAGTCCATTTTGTAATATATGACGGCATTTGTTTACATTTAGATAAGCTTCGAGCAGATATGAACATTCGAGTGAAATCTTGTAGTTTAAAAACAGTAAATCGACTTTGTTAACCAGACGTTTCCTTCGTAGTTAAACTGGTATGTCACGTGTAGGATACAGGTTCGATTCCTGTTGGAGGACGCATATTTTTCTATGAAATTTCTTGGACATTCAAGCCGGTAAATGGTGTTAAAACTGTTTATTATAAAAAGAGCATTTACTTAAATATTTGTGGCTATATAAATAACGTATAACAATAAAATATATTGAAACACTTTGTAAGTATAAAGGAGTTTTCGCTGACCTTTTTCAAAACTTCATATTGCTCTTAAGTGCGATTTCATGTTTCTTCATAGATTCGTTGTGGAATTTTTTTTCTCGAATTGCAGCTGCGGTATTCCTTTCGCCTTCTTTTATTTTTGTTATATTAGCCTTACTATTTCCACTTGGGAATAACAGGTGCTGTAAGCTTTAATGTGTGGTTGATGTAATGAATAATATCTCGGAGTTGTTAATCGGAGAGCTAAGTTCACATTCTCGGTAGGTCTATTATATTCACTTACGCGCAAATACACTTGGGAAAGGTATGAATCCACCTTTTCTCTCCCCAGCTATAGGCTAATAAGTAAAACAAAGAAAAGACTATTGAGCTGTTACGTGACACCTATCCTTCTACACGGCAGCGAATGTTGAAGAAGAGACTCGAGGCGACAGAGGTGTGGTTCTACAGAAAGGTGCTAAGGATATCGTGGACCGAACGTGTGAGCAACGATGAGGTCTTAGAGAGCTTGCAAACGAGGAGGCTTATACTTAACATCAGAAAGAGGCAGCCGAAGTTTCTGGGACACATAATGAGGAAGGAGGGCCTGGAGAATCTAATACTCACAGGTCGAATAGATGGAAAGAGAGACAAACGCGTGACATACCTGGCGGGCTTAAGCAAGTGGATGACAGAACGTGGTCTGGGGGGGGGGAAGCAGATGGAAGGAACTTATTGAGAGCTTCAAGGGATGGAGGGAGGTGGAGAGCAATGATCGCCTACGTCCTGAAAAGACATGGCATATAAAAAGGAAGAAAGTAAAATTTGTATCAATTAAACCATTATTATGCCAAAAGAACTCTGTCCAAAATAATTTGATTTCGGTATTAAATAACCCAGAGAGTTTAATATGCCGCTGAACAAAAACAACCAACCATTAGTATTCAGCTTACTTGAAGATTTTCAATCTTGCAGTCAGTATTTAAGCGTTTCGGGATTTTTTTTTTTTTTTTGTAAAATGAACTGTATACGTCGTTTGTTGACGGCCAAGTAATCAGTTTGATACTTGATGTCTCCTCCTGGACTTTTCCAAATGACAATCTTCGGGGTACTTCGAGCCAAATGCTCATTATTGCTCAGCCATTTGTGTGCACTGTTTTTGTTTCTGTGGGTTTGTTGCATTATCCAATCATCTCGTTACATTATGCTCTTTTCCCAGAATCCCATTTTCATCGCCCATGATGATAATTTAATTTCTTGTGACTGCAAAAGAGATATAATACTTTTCAGTTTTATACATGATGATTTCTGTTTACACAGACGCACACACACACATATGCGCACGCACAGACACACACACACATACAAACACACACGCATATATATATATACATATGAACATTGTGATCCTGGGTTTCACGCTTTTTCGATCATCAGACAGAACGTTTTGTCTGATGATCGAAAAGGCGTGAAACTCAGGGTCAAAAACTCATATCCATACAACTTACTATGTTAGTCCTATTACTGATATTAATCACTTTCAACTAAGTACCGCGCATATAAGATTTTATATATATATATATATATATATATATATATATATATATATATATATATATATATATATATATATATATATATATATATATATATATATATATATATATATATATATATATATATATGTAATTGCTTGGAATTGCTAATCAGATTGGATTCGTTATATAAAAGGTGGTTTCATGCCTTTTTGCATTTACGCGTAAGTGAATATTACGGACTCAAGTGACATTAACAATTCCGAGCCATTATTTATTGCACCACCCGCACATCCAAGCTTATAGCACCTGATATTCCTAAGTGGTTACCCATCAAGGTTCTGTCCATGTACGACGTTGCTTAACTTCTGTGATCGTATGGAAACCGGTGTTTCCACGTGATGTGGCCGTAAGGCGGAGTAGTGGTTCCAGGGTGACAATCATTGGTTCATTGTAAATGAAGGAATGATGAAAAGCCCTCACCAGATCAAGGAAGGATTCTACAGAAAACTATTTAGCGCTGTGGTCACCTGAAATGTTGGAGAAATGGGTTGCACCAAGAACTTTTTACCAGCTCTATGTATACTTATAAACCTATTCACTTTTTTTTTAATGCTTGTATATTAGCATTTTCATTAATTAAAATATTTTCTGTTGTTTAAATAGTTATTTATTAACTTTTTCAGTTTTTAATATTTTTATTGACTTTTTTTTCTTTTTGCGATATTTATGTCTAGTAGACTTTTTATTGTGAGGATATAGTAAAAGAACGTCATATATGTGTCTTAGGTAAGTGGCGTTTTTAGGTATGGACTCTAAAAATGTGTGTATTAAAATTAAAGAAACAAAAAATGAAAACACATCCTCGACTATATTAATAGGGTGACAGAACTAATTTCAACTCGGAATCTCAAAAGGGTAATTTGCAGTTCAAGCCATGCGCTCAGTTTTTAATAAAAAATTTCCCAAATAGATCGATTTAGATGTAAATGTACATGCTTAATTCGAAAATAACTAAGTAATTTTGGTAAAATCTACCGTTTTAGAGTTATTGACAATAAAATTTCGGACTCATTCACGTCGCGATGGACGAAGTTGGAGTTAATTCTGCACCCCGATTAAAAGAATACCACCCTACAAACATTATATGGTTTATCCAAAACTCTCAAAACCAACATACCCATCATACCTATTGTGTCCAGAATCAAAAGTGCACCTACAAATTAACTAAAGCAATTGCAAAAATCAGAACTCCGTCCTAAAATCGCTATCAACCCAACACATATTAAGATGTCTTAATCCAGACGATACGTAACATAAACATGGAAAATAAGGTTATAACTAACTTTTTCTTTTTAAGCATTTCACTCCAAGCAAGGCAGGAGTGTCACTGGTACGCAGGGAGTTACAGAGAGGGAAAGAGAAAGAAAAGACCGGGTGTTATATAGGAATAAAGTGTCGCTGCAGACACTTGAGTTTGAACATAGATCGCCAGTGAGCAAACACAGGCGATCCCATTATTGAATTAAGCAGACCACGTGACCAAAGAGGAAACGCATATATAGGAGGTAGAGCGACTCTCGAATCGTACGTCATTTCTAGTCTATCCTCTATTCCTATATGGACAGCTATTCTCTATACTATTCACTATACTATTCCTTTACACCGATCACTATTCGGTGGTTACTTTTTGGGCGAGTATTATCGAGCAAGTACTATTAGTGCGAGTGTTATTCGAAGGCGTCTGACACCAGTATTGTTCAACGGCCTTACTATAGTTGTATCTGCGATTACAAAGTCTCTACTACATGGAGCATTACGAAAGTGACAACGAGTATTCGTTGACATCACAAAAGTGTCAAATGAGTGCTCGTTGACATCACAAAACTTGGTATAGGAGGGATTGAGGAAAGATAATAGATGAACGGAGATCAAGGCAACAGAAGATGTCGATTGACGTTGCATTTAAATTTTTGAAGATTGTAGTTATCAGAGAAGCAAGTAAGAGGAAGGGAGTTACACAGTCGGGAAGTGCGAGAGAAGAAATTGTTGGAGTAGAAGTGGCGGTTACATTTTAATATTGCAACAGTAAAAGGGTGGGACCTAGATGCCAATCTAGTAACACTCTTAAATTCATGTAGCTCGTCAGAGCAACTGCCATGAAAATATTTGTAAAAATGACAGAGGGAAGCCATATCACGTCTGTCAGAAATGACTAAAGCCGAGATGCCAAGTCAGGATTGATTTCATTCTTCTCTGGATTTTGTCGAGACCTTCGAGATGAACAGCAGAGGCACCAGAACGAATATGTCAACAGTATTTAATGCATGGACGAATGGTAGATTTGTAGATCTGCAAGATGGACAGTGACGAGTAAACACTTTTGGCACAGCACTTAGATATCGAATCCTTATACACAAATATACCCGTTATAAAATTACACAACATATTAAGAACCCACTTCAGAAATTCAAAGAAAATATTCCTCTACCTGTCCATAAAATTATACAACTACCCAAACTAATAACTAACCACTGTTTTTACCCTTTCAATAAAAATTTCTATAATAAAAAATTCGGCTTATCTATGGTTCCACTTATTGGTGGTGTTCATTCCTGTCTTTTAGAATTTTAGAGTTCTGCCTATTTAAACACATAAATACTGAAAAACTCCACTTACCGAAGATACACAGATAACGTTCTTGAAATATGTATCTATCAACTCGATCTTTTTTTTATTACTTTCATACTTGTCTCCTATTTTTTTAAGAATCTATCTTATAAAATTATACGTTTTGTAATATTTATCTATCAACTGGTTTATTTTTTAATTTATTATTCCTTCAATAGTAACTATTAATGCTTACATTTCTCTTAATATCTATAAACCTTTTCAGTTTTTAATGATGTGGTGTAATAGTTAGCAAGCATGTCTCGCTAAATCAATTACGACTGAATAGTGAGGTCCATCCTCACTAGGTACCCCATACTTTTGGCCTTGTGCCACATCTAAGCTACGCTTAGAAAATCATTTGGATTCTCGAAGTAGTGTAATAATTAGCAAGCTTGTCTCGCTAAATCAATTACGACTGAATAGTGAGGTCAATCCTCACTGGGTGCTCCATACATTTCGGCCTTGTGCCACATCTAAGCTACACTTAGAAAATCGCCGTATCTATAAATCTTTTCTTTTCAAATCAAGCAGGTACAGAAGTATCTGGGAAGCGTTTTAATGGAGGATGGAAAATGCAGCACTGAGATTCGAACACGCATTGGACTAGCGGAAGAGGCACTGCAACAGCTAAGCAAGGTGCTGAGAAACGGAAAGATTTCGTTCGAAGCAAAGAAAAAACTGCTGAATTGGTGTGAGATATCCATCCTCTTGTATGGCCGTGAGTTTTAGACAATTTCCCTACATGAGAACACAAAAATGGGAGTGCAGAATCAATTTCAATTTCACCCAACGCTACGCGAATGAGTCCGAAATTTTATTGTCGATAACTCCAAAATCGTAGATTTTATCAAAATTTATTTATTTTCGAATTAAGCATGTACATTTACACCTACATGGAACTATTCGAGAATTTATTATTTGAAATTGAGCGCGGGGATTGAACTGCAATTTAACCTCGAGTTGAAATAAGTTCTGTCACCCTCAAAAAGCTGGAGGCAGCAATGATGTGGTTTTGCGGAGGGATACTGAAGACTGCATGGACGGAGCGAGGAAACAACAAAGAGTATGGTAACGGAAATGTGCTTGAAATCAGGAAAAGGTAGCTGAAGTTCCTTGGACATATTTTGAGAAAGGATATCCTGGAAAACTTAACCCTCACAGAGCATTTTAAGGAAATGGGGATAGCGAAAGGCAACTGGTCACTTACCTGACAAGATTGTGCGCATGGATGACTGAAAAGGAGATAAACTGCTAAGAGCCTCATGAAATAGAAAGTTTTAGAGAGCCATGGTTGCCTGTATCCTGAAGGGATGCGACACACAAAAGAAAAAGTGAGTTCAATCATTTTTTAATGACTAAGGGTTGTTGAGTTTTTATACTAAAACTATGCCAAGCAAAGAACTATATTTTTGATTTGGTAACATGTTTCTTAAGCTGAACTTGAAAACTGACTATTGGCGTCGATTGGAAAAAACATCTTTTTTCTTTTCTTTTCACTAGTCTTTCTTTCCTGGTTTTTTTTTTTGGTTTTTTTTTTTCTTCTTTCTTTTTTATCTATTAACCCTTTCTTGAATTTCTCTTTCTCTCCATTTTTTCTATGGAACTTTTTCTCTTCGTTTGCTTGTTGTTCTTTATCTCCTCCTCTATTTTCCTTAAAAATTAAATTTTCCTTCCGTTTCTGTTTTCTTTTTCAATTTTGTCGTCAGGCAATCTTACTTTTTGTCGTACTTTTTCTTTCTTCTACATTTTTTTCCATTTCCTTTATGTATACTCTTTCTTTCTTTCTTTCTTTCTTTCTTTCTTTCTCCTGTATGTATTTCGTTCTTGCTTTCTTCAGTATGACTTTCTTTCTTCAATATAACTTTCTTTCTTCAGTATCTTTTTCGATCTTTTTTTCTTCTATATCAATTACTTTCGTGCGAATTCATTCATTTTTTATTATTTCTTTATGTCTTCCCTATTTCATTCTTTCTTTATCTCTTTCTTTCTCCTTTGTGCCTTTATTCCTTATCACTTTCTTTCTTTCTTTCAAATATATCACTTTTTCTTCTCTATCTCATTCCTCCTTTCTTATCTTTCTCTCTCTCTCTTCTCTATTATTTTCTTTCTTTATCACCTTCTTTTTCCTTTCTTTCATTCTTTTTTTCTTCCGTATCTCTTTCTTTCTTTTTTCAATATGATGTTCTTTCTTTCTTTCGTTCTTTCTTTCTTCAGTATCTCTTTTTTTTTCTTTTTCTTCAGTAGAATTTTTTTCTTTTTTCTATCTGTATCACACTCTTTCTTTCTTCATTATCACTCAATCAGTTCTAAAATAATTTTTCTTTCTTCCTCTCAAGCATATTCCTCTTTTTTTACTTCTTTATCTCCCTCCTTCTTTATCACTTATTCCTTCTGCGTCACTTTTTCTCTTCTTTTCTTCTTTTTTTTATCGCTCTTCTGCTTTTCTCCTGCTCAATAAATTTTCTTCTAGAAAACGTTTTTTTTTGTGTATGTATGTGTGTGTGTGTGTGTGTGTCCTTCCTCTCTCACGTTTTTCATTTACTGAATATTTCCCCTCTATTTCTCTTTCTATTATTTTCCTCTCTCTCTCTCTCTCTCTCTCTCTACATGTTCTTTTCTTATCTCTCTTTTTTCCTCTGTGTCTTTCTTCTATCTTTCACACACACACACACACACACACACACACACACACACACACACACTTCTATCTCTTTCTTCATATCTACTTCATTATCGTTCCCGGCGATTTTTTTCACATTTTTCTTTTTCTCTTCTCCTCACCAACGATTTTTTGGCATCTCCAGTCATCGTCGGCGCACCGGGTGCAATTAAACGGATTATCTGCCCCTGACAGCCCACTAACTCTTATCAGTCTTTTCTGCTTCTTTAACACAATTGATAAGTTACTTAACTTACAATCTCCCGGTGACGATTTCGCACACGGTACGGCTTAATCCAACTCTCAAGAGAAGATGACGTGGTGCTAAGCTTACTTGGTCGTGTGTACGTATTCCACGGTCTATTTATTGATTTCTTTCTTATATTTACTAGCGGAAACAACACCACCCGCTGGGTAAGATTTTGCTTTTGGTAATATCTAAATAATAAATAGCATTTCAAGCTTTTCTTGAAATTGATATAATAAATCATTAGAATTTTTTTTTAAAGATTTAGAATAAGAAAATGAGTTTATCCGAGTTTTAACTAACCCACACTTTTGGAAGCTGGAATTTGTTTAAGATACAAATAACTAAAAAGGGACGTGGCAGGCTAAAGAAAGAAAGAAAGAAAGAAAGAAAGAAAGAAAGAAAGAAAGACATACATACATACATACATACATACATACATACATACATACATGGTAGGTTTTATTAAAAAGAAAGAAAGAAAGAAAGAAAGAAAGAAAGAAAGAAAAATACATACATACATACATACATACATACATGGTAGGTTTTATTAAAAAGAACGGAAGATAGAAAGAAAGCTGTGTGACGTACAGTAGCCGTTAATAATTACGTATAACTCAAGACTTTAATGTTAAACATATAATCACAAACGCAAATACATACTTATCAAGAACAAAGAAGTAAAAGTCAATCAAAGATAATTAACCATTTCAGTGAATAACTTGTTAGTAGCGCGGCTCGGTTTAATGTCCGGTAAATCCTACGGTAAATCATCGGCACACAATAATTCACAATAATTCGACAGAATAATTCTACTCAATGGTTATTTAATAATCAACTCAAGTCGGAGACATATTTTCGAGCCACTGTAGAGATGGTGATAATATATGGTACAATTGCTTGAACATTAACTAAATTCCTACAGTCTAAGCTTGATGGAACCTACACCTGGATGGAGACAATATACCACAATCACAGCTCTATGGACCCATCCCAGAATGCCCTTTGCTGGCGAGCAAAACAAGGACTTGCGAGTAATCTACAACTCTGACACAAAACGGATTGGTCGTCCAACAAAGGCCTACATTGACTAGTTGTGTGACAGCACAGAATGTCAACATAATGACCTTCCGACCTTGATACAGGACCTTGATACAGGTTGGCGTGATAGACTCTCATGAATGTCCGAACTAGCTCGGTCGAATAAATAAACTATTCATTAGTATACCTTGTTTCAGAATTTATAATGGCGGATAGAAATATTGAGGATGTGCCACTGAACTTGTTCTCAGATTTTGGGAACTTAAAGCAAATGAAAGTAAAACTAGTTTAAATATTTTAAAAGAATGATGACATGACCATTGAAATAAAGCCCAGAAGTGGATGACCATCAGTTGTTAATTACGATAACGGTTTTAAAATAAAAGATTGAAAATGTTCAGAAGAGTTAGGATGATCGATGATATCATATATTAAAATAAATATAGAAAAATTATGGAAAATTTGAAACTGAAAATCGTTTTGATAGATCCCATTAATAGACAATATGGGTATAAACGGATAGATAGATAGATAGATAGATAGATAGATAGATAGATAATGAAGAATTTAGGATAGATAGATAGATAGATAGATAGATAGATAGATAGATAGATAGATAGATAGATAGATGATGAAGAATCTAGGATAGATAGATAGATAGATAGATAGATAGATAGATAGATATTTGTTCGAATATTGAAACAAATAAATATACCGTTTAAAAAAAATAAACGGAGCCTATACACAAATATGAATGTCGACAAAAATAAGGTTTAATGTGTTAAAATCTGTCGGATTAATAAATCAAATATCCATTGCTCCTTTAGAAATCGATGGATAGAAAATAAACAAAGATAGATAGATAGATAGATAGATAGATAGATAGATAGATAGATAGATAGATAGAAACAAATAAACCTACATATCCACCATGCTGCGCATATTTTAGGGAACTACCCTCATTCCCTCTGTATTCCATTGGTGAGAAATAAGTTCCACTCGAGCAACTTCTTCCCGCGAAAAAAAAACTGCTCCATGGAGATCGGCGAACTGTGCGCATGTATGTGTGCGTATGTAGTCGTAAATGGAATCAGCTGGCATCTTATGAAATGAAATTAATATGTAGAGTTTTTTTTCCTTTTTTTCTTGTTGTTTTAATGTCTGATGAGTTTAGATTTTCTTTATTACATGTTTTTTATGTATTTTTGTATTTCCTTATATATTCACGTATTTCCCTTACATATTCATTTCATATTTCTTCACATATTCATGTATTCTTGTATTTCCCTACATATTTCCTTACATTGAAGTTCTTGAAAAGGCGGAGATCACCAGCATTGACCCCATGCTGCTGAAGTTTCAGCTGCGCTGGGCTGGACATGTTTCCACGATGGAGAATCATCTCCTGCGTAAAATTTTACTGTACAGCGAGCTCTCCAGTGGCTATCTTAGCACAGGGGCGCCAAAGAAGCGATTCAAAGATTGCCTAAAAATATCCTTTGTTGTCTGTCACATTAACCATTACCAATGGTCACACCTAGCAGAGAACCGTGACGCCTGGCGTCTCACCACCAACCATGCTGTCTCCTTCTTTCAAAATACCTAGGGACAAGAGGCAGAGGAAGAAGTACTACAATGCTATGCCATCTAGCCGAGACCAATCTTTTAGCTGCAACTACTGCGACCGAGTATGCCTGCCCCGCATAGGATTTATCAGTCATAAACTTACCTGCAAGTGACGGTGTACAGACTCCTTCTTGATCTTCGTTTTGCGAAGCCAACTCATGATAATGAAATTTAGATTTTCTTTAATAAGTTGTGGGGGGGTCAGATATTTTTTTATTTCCTTACATATTCCTCCATAACTTTCTTTACTAAATAATTCACCCAGTACAAAGGTCCAAGATCCACTCAATGGTTTCTGAGTTTGTTGTACGGACTTATGAGTTGGAAATGAGAGTGTTAAATAATAGTTTGATGCTATTATTTTTTTGGAGGCAGTGTATTTTGGCTTAGACCTTCTGAGGCTGACCTTTAAGGTCAGATGGTAGACAAAATATGGATGTCGATTTTGATTGGCTGAGCCGAAAGTGGAAATATTAGAGAGAAGGTTATTTCAAGTCATACACATTAGATGTGTTTATTTTGTGTCTCAGGGAACTTGCTCCCCAATGTGGGTGATAGAGCGACCCCACTGACTAGTTAAAAATGTGCACGTCGGCGTGTTTAATAAAGTAGTAAGTCAAAATTCCTTTTGTTGAAGTTCTTATTATCATCTCTGAACAAACCATCTAGCGATCAACCAACCGGGAGAAGACGGCCGAGAGAGCAAAATGCAACTTTGTTAAGGAATCGACCTTTTCAACCAAGAGACCCTCATAACGAGGGGGCAGTACGTCATATAGATATAGATAGATATATGTGCTATTCATTTTAGTTGTTGCTGTTGTCATCAAGTGGTGCCGATTTAGATTGGCTGAGCCTGACGTGGGAATGTTAGAGAGATAGAAAGTTGTTTCGTGGAGTTACGTTTTTACACGTCACACACATCAGACGTGGTTATTTCGTGTTTCCGGAAACTTGCTTTCCAGTGAAGGTGACAGATTGACCGCACTGGCTAGTTAAAAAATTACACAACGATGTGTTTAATAAAATAGATGAGTTCAAAATTTATTTTGTTGAAGTTCTCAAAAAAGAAAAACACTAGCGATCACCTGGCCAAGAGAAAAAAGGAAGACAACTTTATTATGATCGCCACAGCAAAACCGTCAACCAAAAGAGATCCGCAGAACGAAGGGGTATACAACAAGAACAGCTTATTAGGATATTGTTATATGCCGTATATATGAACACTAATGGGTATGTTCCAATCCTCATTGTAAAGACAAAGCAAAAGGTTGGTAAAGACTCTTGTAAAGACAGAGAAAAAGGTTTGTAAAGACTCGTGCAAAGACAGCAAAAGGTTTGTAACGACTCTTGTAAAGACAGAGCAAAAAGTTTGTAAAGACTCTCGTAAAGACAGAGCAAAAGGTTTCTAAAGATTCTTGTAAAGACAGAGCAAGGCGCCAATTGCTTTCTGGAAATTTTCAAGAAACCGATCATTTTCCAACATCTTTAAGATCGTGTATATGTGTTTCACTTGAGTTCTGGGACATTCAAATGAAGGATCATCCTTGATAGTATAACCGCTCACCATGACTGGAAAAAAAATCAGTCTGCTCGATGGAAATGAATCATTACTGGCTTGGTTTTGGAGGTATTAAATGTTGTCAGTTTTTATCCCACTGAGCTGTTATAACTAGATCAAGAGAAAGATAAATCTGCCAGGAATTGATCAAAATTTTTCGAGATGTAACCATACAGTAAGTTATCCTCTACATAGATATTTACTAAAACTCTGAGTCTCCGTTAATATAAAGCGGAGGAGAGAGTCTTGGGGATGTCTGTATTAGTTTCAAGGGCTTCAGAAGTCAGGACATTATCGACAATCTTCTTTCAGGGATGAAATTTCTTTGAAATCGAACTTAACTATATTGCTTTACTTCTAAATATGTAAACGGTAAACTCTGGCTCGGGCCACACTTGCTCTACATAAACATATACCTTTTTAAAATCAGCATAATCCCGGAATTGAAACTTTACCCTTAATCTGGTGGCTTGAACATCCAGCATTGGCATTAGTTTCCCGATGAGGAGGTAATAATTATAAATTCAAATTTTGAATTAACTGAAATAAATTATGGGTTTTAAAATTATTCAATTCATATTGATTTTAAAATAACCCAATAACTCTGCAAAATATTCTTTTTTTTTTTTTTTTTTATTTAATTTTTTTTTTTTTTGTTTCCATTCAGTTGAAAATTTTGTGATTTAAGGAAATCCATTTTAGTTCTTGAAAATGCTAACAGGTCGGAGTTAAATTGAAAGGTTTCGTGACGAGTGGTTTTGAAGCTCTGTAGAGTTTGTGATTTGAAGAACTCGACTCAATTGAAGTTCCACGGAGTTTGTGATTTGAAGAACACAACTCAATTGAAGTTCCACGGAGTTTGTGATTTGAAGAACTCAACTCAACTGAAGTTCCACGGAGTTTGTGATTTAAAGAAATCAGCTCAAATGAAGTTCCACGGAGTTTGTGATTTGAAGAAATCAGCTCAATTGAAGTTACATGGACTTTGTGATTGCCGAACACAATTTTCGTTCTGAATCGGACTTTCGGCCCAAATCAGTTTTTCGGGTGGAATTGGGCTTAATGCTCGAATCGGGGTTAAAGTAGGGTTTTAAAGTTCCATGGAGGTAATTGGAGAATTCAAATATATTTCTTTAAAATTATCATTGTTTTTTTCTAATGTGGACCTCTGGTCCACATTAGAAAAAGATTTAATTGCCACTTTTAAGTTTGTATAATATTTTGACCTCTACTCTTTGTGTATTGGCGATATTCGTTTATTTTCGACATTTGCGCCAAGAAATAGAATAAGATAAAAGATGTTGATTGGTTTCAAACACGCTTTGCCATGAGTGCGAAACTGATATATCACAATGTTTTGGCTTCGATTTGATTTGTGCTCGACATATCGAAAATTCGTAAATACCTGCACTGTGTCTGTCTTGTATTCTTTGTCTTTCCACATAGTTTCTCTTTCGTTTTCTTTTTCTCTCTTCTCTTTCTCTCTTTTTTCTTTCTTTCTTTCTTTTTTTAGCCATTTCTTCTGACACTTCTTTGTAACTCTGCTCTCCATTATATTTCTGCTTCATAGATCTTTAGCCCCCCACCTCCTTTCATCTTCTCCGTTTCTTCTTCTCGTCGAATATATCTATTTCTTCTTCTTGGGCTTATGGCCACATAACTTTGAAACACCGGTTCACTGAAGTTAAGCAACGTCAACTCTGATCAGTACCTAGAGAGTTAACTGCTTGGGAATACCAGGTGCTGTAAACTTGGATGTGCGAGGGTTGTAATGTATAATGAGTCAGAATTGTTAGTCGAAGAGATTCCAGTTGGGTTCATTATAGTCACTTAGGCGCATATATCCTTGGAAACGGTATGAATGCACCTCTTCTCGCCTATGGATTGATTACTAAGACTTGTATTATTAAACCATTATTACCCACATTACAAATTCTTACAATCTAAAAATATTATCTGGCTTTAAATAACCTGCAAATGGTTCGCAAGCCGTAGAAAACGAATTAATTTTCTTCTTCTTCTTCTTCTTCTTCTTCTTCTTCTTCTTCTTCTTCTTCTTCTTCATCATCTTCTTCTTTTCCGCTCCTCCTCCACTTCCCCGTGCTGTTTCTTCTTTTTCTTACTTTTTCCTCCTTCTCATTCTCCGTCTCCCATTCTTTTTCTTATACCACACCCCTCTACATCCACGTCCTCCCCTCCTTCTTTTCCCCCCTCCTCATCCTCATTCTTCGTTTTATTATTATTCTTTTTTCTACCGTACCTCCCCGCATCCACGTTCTCCTCCTTTTTCTTCTTCTTCTTTCTACCGTACCTCCCCACATTCACGTTCTTCATTCTTCTTCTTCTTCTTCTTCTTCTTCTTCTTCTTCTTCTTCTTCTTCTTCTTCTTCTTCTTCTTCTTCACGTAGTGTCCTTTTATTCTCTTATTGTTCCATTTCAATTTTCCTCTCCTAAAATAATATTTCTCCTATTATTTCATCAAATTAATTGAAATTTTAACAGAATAAAATAAATTATTAGCATTTCAAACCTCACACAAAACAAGCCTCTGATCAAAAGCACTAAAATCAACAGCATTCGCAAAATGGGATTCCTTTCCCTTTCTATGCAAGTTATATAAATAAAATATTTTTCCAAACATCTAATTGATCCCCAGCTTTAATAACTCAGGCTGCTGGTATTCCATTTTTTGCCGCCCTTGAGAGCCAAGTAAGGTTGCTTGTGCAAACAGAGACTGTCATTTCTTCTTATCAAAACATCAACTGGAGTTTTTAGCTGCACAAGATTTTAAAGAGGTCGCAAAAGATAAAAAGTCAATTTGATCTTGTCAAAGATCTGGTAAAAATGCTTTTTATTTTTTTCTGTTAGGAGAAATCGAGTTAGGAGTTTATTGTGACTCTTGAGTTTTAAAATAAAAATGTCAGAAACAAAAATGGCTTTGATATGGAATATCAAAATGCAACAAAAACATAATTAATTTGATAAAATTAAAAATAATGAGGAAAAAAGAAATATCTGGTAAATAAGGATATATATATATATATATATATATATATATGTGTGTGTGTGTGTGTATATGTATATATATATATATATATATATGTGTGTGTGTGTGTGTGTGTGTGAAAATATATAGAAAATTGGAAAGAACTGGTTAGGTAAATAATCTAAAGATCTTTAGTATTTTTGTTATTATTTTTAAAAAATAGTGCTCGATACAAAAGTAGAGCATAAATATAATTATTTATTTAAAAATATGATTCCAACACGCTACATAAGAGGTCTCATGTTTCAAAACAAGAGCCGAAAAATTCAATATAATTATTTGAATTAAATTGAATTAAAGTAAGCTCTGTTCCATCTTCAAGCGAAATTTTTTGGGAATAAATTATTTCTGAAATTTACGTGTTTTAATAGCATATTCATAATTGAAATCAAAATTTCCATGGTAACAGCCAGGGCGAATTGTTTAAATAGGGAGGGGTGTTGGGTGTTAATAATTTGTATCAGTATAGAGTTACTTTCATAGATGTCAAGTCAGGGTAAGTTGGGAGTGTCTAAATTTAAAACGGAAGATGTTTTCGCCTAGTCTGGTTTACGTGTCTATGGAGATTTATTTATTTTTTTATTTTATTTCTTTATGAAAGGGTTTTGTGTATATAAAAACTGCCGTAACATTTGTTTTTTGACGACTTCATAAAGGGTTATTTTTTGTAGGGTACTTAAACTATTTATTGGGGCTATGGATTATAAAAGTTATTTTATTGTATGTTTGTTTTTAAGCTAATTATTCAATGCATAAATTTGATGATGTCGGTAAACCGTTAACTCATGTCTATTGTTTAATAGATTTTTATTATTTAGAAACTTAATAATGTGCAGTTTCTCATGGAGGCACAAAGGGCATGGGTCATCCCAAGTTTTACAAGTTCTAGTCCTGTTTATAATTTTCCATTTTACTTTAGGGGTCCTGTTTATTTCCTTCAGATGCCAAAAATATTTAGATAGAGAAGTCTGATTTCTTTTATTTATATTGTTGAAAGAGCAATTATGCTGCCTCCATCTGGCTTTAAATTCGTTCTTCATGGACTCAATGTATATCATATTAGTATTAGGACTCTCTGTGGATGAGATAGTACATTGGTATACCACAGATTTGATGCAACATTTATTTTCTAATAGGCAGTCTTCTGGGTTTCTACAATCACACAATTTTTCACTGTTATTATCTGATTTAAGTGTAGGTTTTTTATTAATACTATTCAGGCATGGGGGTTTGTTCAAGATTTTATTATTGTGTTTTTTTATTATACTTTCTAGATTTTCAGTGCAGCTGTAACTCAATTTTAGGGTGTTCTTATTAAATATATTACTAAGCCTACTATTGGTGGCGAAGTGTTTTTCAATTAAAGCTAAGAATTTCTGTCCTAGTTTAATACTAACCATTTGGTTGAACGGAGTGGTATACCAAATGATTTTTCTTTTGCTGATTTTTTTCTTTCTTCTGGCTAGTGCAATTGTTTCTATAGTTAATGTTTGCATTTTTGTAACCACTATTTTTTAGGGCAGCGTTATAAAAGCTATTGTGTTGTTGGAATATTTCTTTGTTAGCGGAGAATGCTAATTCTATTTTCTATTAATGAGGGTATATGTTTAATTATGGATGGATAGTGGTTTGACTTTGGGTGTATATATAAGGGTTTAGTATTTGGTTTTCTATAAGGTTGGTATGTGTTGCTTGTTAAATCTAGAGTTACGTCGAGAAAGTTTACCCTTTTCAATTTTATATATATATATATATATATATATATATATATATATATATATATATACCTTTTTCTTTAGTGAGTACACTTGTTAGTGTACATATTTTAAATGAAATTATTGTCTACTTGCATGGAGATTGAAAGTCATAATAAAGAAAATGTAACTCTCGACACGAATGGAAACTACACTGTCTTTTTGGCTTGAAAGTAGTCCCCCAGATTTAAAAATGAATACTGCTTAGATTCTTGTCAAAAGCCACATTTCGTTAATAAAACTTGCAATCTCTAAGCCGGTAGACATTAATTTCCTTACTTAAAAAAAAAACAGGGTTGTTTGCTAAAACACTAATACCTACTAAATAATGTTATAGTAATAATGGTAATAACTAAAAAATGCGGCGCATGATGACATCGGTAATTACAGCGGTATTTGGAGCCCTCGGACTGATTTAAATATGTTTCTGCAGAGTCATCTGAAGGGATTCCTGGTAACCCATGCCTTAGATAAATACAAAAGATTGTACATCTAACAATTTATGAAGAGCTTTATCTATGTAAAATGTGTATGATCCTAGGTTGGTGTATTTATTTATTAATATTCTTTTGCAAAAATATTCAGGGGAAAATGTCATGATAACATTTCTGACTTTGGGTCTCTAGTTGGGAGCCGGAGGGAAATGAGCATACAACAGAAATCAAACGAAATAATAATAATAATAATAATAATAATAATAATAATATATACATGTCGAAACGCCACCATCGATTGATAATGTACAGACATTTTGGGAAAATATTTGGAGCAACCCAAAGGAATGTAACCCAAATGCAGAATGGATACGGCGTGAAGAAGAGCGACTGCTGGATACACCTCTGCAAGAATGGGAAAATATATCCACAGATGATGTTAGGCAAGCACTAACGAAATCCCAAAAATGGAAATCCCCAGGAAATGACAAGTTGCCCAATTTCTGGCTGTATCATCTCTCATCTACCCATGGCATACTTGCAAAAACATTATCAACGCTTGTAAATAATCCCAATAAAATCCCGGAATGGGTTACTGAAGGTATTACATACCTCATACCAAAAACAACTGAAACAGGCGACCCGAAAAATTATAGACCGATAACATGTCTTTCCACAACGTATAAGTTGATCACGTCTGTACTGACGAACCGTACTTATTCCTTTTTCGAAACAAACAGCATTCTCCCGCTGGAACA
>OZ010589.1:84948781-84968781 GCA_963932145.1 Acanthosepion lycidas | reverse complement strand
TCATAGATAGATAGATAGATAGATAGATAGATAGATAGATAGATAGATAGAAAAAACAAAAAGATAATGTTAAAAGAAAGCAGAACAAAAGTGGCAAATGAAAACGTTGTATTTTTGTACGATGGAATGACTGCGTTAATTAGGTGCCTGGAGAATAAGAACTCCCTGTGAAAGAAAGAGAAAAATTTGGCCGGTGGAAAGAAAGAAAGAAAGAGCGTTAAAAGAAAGAAAGAAAGAAAGAGCGTTAAAAGAAAGAAAGAAAGGAAGAAAGAAAGAAAGAAAGAACGATTGGTGAAAGAAAAAAAGAAAGTGCTGAAAGTAGGAAAAAAGGAAGAAATAAAGAAAGAAATAGAGGAAGAAATTGAATCGAATTCAAAATGAAGAAGAAAATTTAACAATGAGAGAAAATTAAAAATAAGGGCAAGATAGAAGGAAAAAACGTTTAGAATAGCTAAAACAAACAAAATCTGACATTAAAAAAATGAACAAAAGAAATAAAGAATAAAATGAAAACAAAAAAGAAAAATCGAACACAAAGAAGAAAGAAAGAGAATAGCGTCAAAGGAAAGCATTATAAATAAAAAGGAATTAATAAAAAGAAAGAAAGAAAAAAAGAAAGAAAGGTTCGTGAAAGAAAGAAACAAAAAATGAAGGAGTGTTGAAAGAAAGACAGATTCGTGAAAGAAAAACGAAAGAAAGAAAGAAAAAGAAAATTCCAACAGAAATTAAGTAATTTTAAGATGGAATAAAATGAAAACATTAAAGACATACTGGGAAAATCTGCAACAAAGTTTTTCATCATTGAAATAAATAAATAAAGAAAGAGAAATTCAATAGAAAAACAATGCAGCAAGAAAGAAGTAATGACAAAGAGAAATATGGCGAAAGAGTTTAAACAAGGACGTGTCGAGTAAATCTACTCGTTTTGTCGTTGCTAATGGCGTTATTTTGTTTTCATAAGAAGCGACAATTCGAAATGAAAACATTTGTCGTGATGAATTGGCACGAGTGTGTGTCAGTTTCGTTTTAACTTCTCGACGGAACTGGGAGAGAACGAAAGAATGATAGACAAAGAGAGCAGGAAACGGGAACAGGTCAAAGAAAAGAAAGAAATTAAAATAAAAGAACTGCTTAAAGTGGGGAAAAAAGAACGGAGTAAAGAATATACTAAAATATCTCTCTCTCGCTCTCCCTGTCTCTCCCTATATATATATATATATATATATATATATATATATATATATTAAATGTCTGTTCTTTTTCGTGAAACTTGTTAGGAGATCCAATGTGATCTGGCATCACGACTCCAGTCACTTTCTCACAGACGTGATGTGGCTTACCTCTGTCTTATCTACAAATATTTTCATGACAACTACCCTGACGAGCTAGTTTCACTGGTACCCCATCTGAATGAATTTAAGGGTGATACTAGCATGGCATCTCGGTCCCGCCGTTTTACTGCCGAAGCAGTCAAATGTAACCGCACCTTCTACAACAGCTTCTTCTCTCGCACTTCCTGACAGTGGAACTCCCTTCCTCTTACTTGCTTCCCTGATAACTATAATCTTCAAAAATTTAAATGGAATGTCAATTGATATCATTCGGTGCCTTGATCCTGATCCTGTCCTCAAACACCAGTCTTTTCTCTTACTTTCACTCTCTGTAACACCTTGCGTATTAGTGTAGTACTACTTAGAATATATATATATATATATATATATATACGCTTTTGCAAATTAAATGAAACAACTGTGTTAGTTTCCTTTCATTTACCATACGGTCAGTTTTAGATCCACTGGAGTGACAGGGTGTATTCGATTTCTATTTTTCCTCAGATTAGGTCATTTGCAGTGGTGTGCAGCAATATGAATCTATGATATATAAATCAAAACCAAAAATCGGACGAAAAACATAGCTATAACTGTTATATAACGATAAAAAATACTACGTTACTGAAAATTCGAAAACCGAATAGAGTAAATAAAATATACAGTATAATAAATAAATAATAAAAAACAATTAACATAAATTACTCTAAATTCATTCAAATACATAAACTAACAAATCGATCCCGATAAATTAACCGTTAGAAAAAACAAATAAAGATAACCAATCCCAATAAATAAATGAAGTAATAAACAAATTAAAAACTGCTCTCGCCAAAATAATAGTAAGAATAACTACAGCAATCAACCCCAAAATTGAATAGCTTTACTCATCCTCCCAAACCAAAACAAAACTATTAAATAAGCGATACAAACAAATTTTTACTGCTTTAATAAAACACCGATTAAAATTAAAATAAATAAATAACATAATAAATAAGAATAAAAAAAAAATAATCGACACAGTTTGTCGCTTCTAAGTGTTGACTTCAATGTTCACTTTTATATCTACACACGCTCTATCTCTGATATTGAGCACTTTAGCCATAAATATAGCAAGACTTGAGAGTATATTTCTTTATATATATATTAGGTTGGCGCAAAAATAATGACGTAATAATGTCGTTTTTTGACGTTAAAAAATACGTCAAAAAACGACATTATTACGTCATTATTTTTGCACCAACCTAATATCTGATTCCACCTGCCATACTATCTAATAAGAGTCAGATTAGATAAAGATATATGATTGCTGCAATATATGGGCTGGCAGTGCCCAATCCTCTCTTAGCTTTAATAGAATTCAAAATCGTTTGCACTGCCTTGTGGGCGATAACTTATTTTCTAATCTACAACCTCTTTTACACGGACGCTACGTCACAAGCTGATCGTTTCTCTATCGCTATTTCCATATCAAATGTTCGGACGAGCTACATTATTTAATTTTAGTTCAGACATTTACAGCTAAGATCAGCCATATTCACAGTGTCGAAACATCACCATTCCCTTCATATTCCATTGTTGGGATGTTAATTTCATTTGAAAAACTTATTCGCAAGAACCGCTACATTATGGAACAGACTCCTGAGAGGTTGCTTCCCAAAACACTATAATCTTAATCTTTTCAAGTGTAGGCACAACTGTTATTTACCGTACGTATCCTCATAATCTGCATTTATTTGTCTCTTTTCCTTCCTACATCCATAGTAATTTCATGTAAAACTCTCTACATTGATTTGCCCTTAGTTGCCTTGCTCATTGATTTGGGTGAACAGTTAATATATATATATATATATATATATATATATATATATATATATATATATATATATATATATATATATATATTACTTCAAATGTTATTAAAATGGACGCTTCGTATCTGAAATAGAAGCTCCATTTTAATTTATTAAACAGTGCGTATGACGACTATCGGCCAGTGCATTCGAGAAATCTTAGTGAAGAAAATGTGTTCTTCGCTAAGGATCGAACTAGCGTCCACCTTTGTCAGGGAAACTACCGTTTTATCCGGCGTGCTTTACCGATTGGCTATTTCAGATACGAAGTGTCCTCTATAACAACCTCTGAAATAATAATAATAATAATAATGATAATAATGAGGACCTTGATATGCGAAAATCAACACTCCCCGTTGTGGGTGGAGCCGTCGGATTGGTTGGAAAAGATTCCAGTAGACCACTTGAAGGGATTCCTGGAAGCCCATGCCTTAAAGAAATACAAAAGATTGTTCTCACGAGTACAGTCCACACCTTACGAAGAGTTTTGTCTATGTCAAATATGTTGGGTTTTTTTTGTTTTTTTTTCAGTGGAAAATGTCATGATGTCAATTCTAACCTAAGGTCTCTGGGCGGGACCCGGAAAGAAATGAGCACACTCCTGAAATCAAAGGAAATAATAATAATAATAATAATAATAATAATAATAATAATGATAATAATAAGATTGATTGATGACTGAGGAATCGGAGAGCGGAGTTCGGCTCGGATTGATGAATCGGTAAACTGAGTTCGAATTCCAGTCGAATCCATTACAATCACTTACGTGCTAATACCCATGTGAAAGGTATTAATCCTCTTCTTTTCCCTCCATCTATGGGTAAATAGCAGAAGAGACTGGGTTCTATAGCTTTGGATTGCAAATTGTCTAGAAGACGGGCAACTCTGAAGTCGTTTGGGGTCTTTATGGTACGTAGTGCACTAGGTCTCTTTATTCGGCCCTTCTAAAAGTGTCGTTGGTTCAAAGTGTAGTAGGCTGCCTTTGTGAGCTTTCGAGTCGGGTTTCTGTCGAACTCTCTGCTAATGCAGAGAGGAACTCGGACGAAGCTTTGCCGAGGGGCAATGTTTCGTTCGGGGAGGTAGACAGGGCTTGAACCCGTCTAGGCGGGTTCAAAAGCTATATTTTTGGCCGAGCCTACGGGCTCGGAGAGACCCACATTAAACCGGCCTTGTGCCACATTCGGTCCTCGTGGGAGGATTGATAAATACCAAGCCATCACCACTATGATCAAATCATGTGTGCTGGTGTCTGGGTTGTCGGTTCCTAGGAACTGAGCTGCCTGACCTTTATACGTCGGGAGAGCTCACCATATATGTGTATGTGTGTGTGTATGTGTGTGAATGTATGTGTGTGTCTGTGAAGGATTTATGACTGTACCCAAGACAAGTAGAGATGATGCTCCACACACACACACACACACACACACACGCACACACGCGCGCGCACACACACACACATATATATATATAAAGTGGAATTGCTTTTGTTTGTGTATCGGGGGTTTTCTCAACGTCTACAAGAGATAAGTCCAAGAATTCATATTATCTGTATACGAATCAATCAAGGCCATATTTTGTGCCATTTATTAAGCCTTCTCGTCCAAATATAGGTGACGCGTATATTCACGCCTCAGTCTCCTCCAGATAATCATGGACAGTGTAGTCAGCTTGACAAGTGTGCGTGATTTACTTCCGAGTTTTACATTGCAATGCAGGCAAAAAAGAGGAAGAGATGCTTAAATTGAAAGTAAAATGTTGAAAAAAGTATCTGAAATATATTATAGAAAAACAAAATGTGAAGATTTTTTTACAATAAACTTACCGTATTTTCCGCAAGCTAAAAATTAATTTCCTTCCTGAAAAATGCTCTCAAAATCACCCTGCGTTTTAGCACTAGAAAGCCAAATTATAGAGAGATAGTTTGCCTAACCTGATGAACCCCAGACACGAGATACAAGCAATTATCAACCCCAAGCTTATAATATAAGCTAAAAATCATCATTCATATGTCATAAATATCGTATGTCCTGTTAGTATCATACGAGGTAGATTGTTTTTTTCCAAGTACTTCAGTTACTGATAGTATAAGTTTTTCGTTCATGTAGGCAAACCGTACGGTATCCTCACAAACACTAACCCTATAGAAAATCTAATAGTAACCACAAATATTTAATAATAGGTCCAAAATGTGATAATTTCTCGTGGCAAAAAGAAAAATACCTTCGTAGAGTCGGAGATCTGGACTTGAGAGTACGGTAGGCTATTAAATCTTCAAATATTTTCCCCAAAATACCTAGAAAATTAAAAGACGCTTCTTACTACTTGTAGAATCTCAGCATACGGCAGATACGGCAAACAGAACTGAAATTCATTGTAATAGAAAATCGACTCTAATGAGGTTAACTGCTCTGCTTTTAAAAAAATAGGGAATTCTTTTTAACAATTTTTATAGATTAGCATTCATCAGGCCTCGAAGTTATTGGTCAGAATCAAAAAATATTATTTTTGTCATTTCAGTTATTATTGGGTTGGTGCAAAAATAATGACGTAATAATGTCGTTTTTGACGTTAAAAAATACGTCAAAAAACGACATTATTACGTCATTATTTTTGCACCAACCTAATACTTTCTGGAGCGCTAAGTAGCTGACCATTTTTACAGCGTATTTAGCGACGGATCGTATAAATGAGTATCATATCATCGTTGCTATGGTCCAGGAGTTCCTTGTATCACGGTGATGGTCCAAGGTTAGAAACAATGAAAGAATAACACCAACACAGGTATGGAATACAAAGATATATTACAACAGAAATATAATACAAAGAAGTAGAAGTATTAGTAATGACTATCAGATTTGGTTAGAGTGAACTATGTTGTCTCGACAAGTATCACTATTCCAATGTCTTTACAATATGCTCTTAATTATCTCTCCTCGTCTTACAATATCCTCCATACCTCTTGAGAGGCGCAGTATTTATAATGTCAGGAATAGTCCATTATTATTATGGGTAAGTTCCCATAACAATCGTATATTCAGATATACATATGAATTGAAAATTTGGATTAAATCGGAGAGAAGGATTAAATAAGGAACAAGTAGCAAAACCTTTATAACTTTACCATGTTTCGACATTTATTTAGCTTCGTCAGAAAATTTTGAAGTGGAACAACGCGGAATTGTTCCGATTTTTAATTTCGATGTAGTTTTGGGTACATTGATGACATGCACACGTGGTGATATGCACGCTTCCCAAATGTCTAATGAAAATGAATAAATGTCGAAACATGGTAAATTTACAAAGGTTTTCCTAATTTACAACTCATTCCATAATCATATATATATATATTTTTAATATATATATATATATATATATATATATATATATATATCTTAAAAGACAACCGTAAAAAGAAATTAATAACAATTAAAAACAAATCCCTTAAAAATGTCTAAAGAATTAGCCGAAAGGAACAATTGCCACTACCCTTACCAAAGGAAAAAATTTAAGACGAATAGAAAAACACAATAAAACATTCATGAAAATTTCCATGTTTGTCATATTTTATATATATATATATATATATATATATATATGTGTGTGTGTGTGTGTGTGTAGTTGTGTGTTAAGGGTGAGAGTGAGAAGGTCTATGTATTACAGTCGGGGAGAGAGAGAATATATGTGTGCGCGCGTATGTGAAGGATTTTCTTTCTTTCTGCCTTTATTTATTTAATTATTTTTCCCTTTTTTGATGGCTACATAAAGTTTAGCCAACTCTTAAAAAGGCTGAATAATATCGTTAAACCCCCAGGGTAAGAACATCTAAGCACTTGTAAAACCCGCATTACACACGTGTTATACACATCTTGAGCTGATGGAATCAAAATTTCGCTGTGAGCATGTATAGAAGCGAGTTGGTGTGGGTTCGACAGAACAATATTATATACGAAAACAGGTGAAGAATTTGGTAACGAAAGAAAAAAAAGGCACAAAAAGAGAAAAAAAATTAATAAAGAAATAGTAAGAAAGAAAGCCTTAAAGAAAACATGGATATATATTGTCATAAAGAAGAAAGTGGGCCGTGTCCCTTGACGACCGGCACGCGTTATTCGCCGCATCAGTAGGCTTCTTCACACACACACACACGTACATACATACATACATACATATATATATATATATATATATGTGTGTGTGTGTATATATATATATATATATATATATATATATATATATATATATATATATATATATATATATATATATTGTATTTCATATATAAGTAAACATTGTTGGTACTAACACTGGCTTCAAGGAAACTATAGACGGCCCACGTTGAGTTTGCAATATTTTTTATTTCAATTCATTTGTTTATTTTACGTTGGTCTTTGTCTCCGAGCATCTTCGGGCTGATAAGTTAATACTCAGTTTTATATATATATATATATATATATATATATATATATATATATATATATATGCGTGCGTGTGTCTGTCTGTGTGTGTTAAGTTGAGGAAAGTTTTATTTTTTCGTTTATAAAACGCCAGGAAAAGTTTAGAATATGCCATTGAAGATCTTTATTGCTTCTGCAATCAGTCAAGTGTAGTATGTCCTTTGCAAGACTTTGGAACGAGCAGGCTTACCCGTTATTTAAAACAGTGAAATTGATGTCAACCGACCTAGAAACGAAGAAGATTTACTAATGAAAATATGTTTCCCAACATGAATCGAACCTCTATTCACTTTTCTCATGAGGAAAACCATTAAAAAGTAAAAGAGGCAACAGGCTGTAATTCCTATCGGGAAGTACTAGCAAGACTTCTTAATTTCTAGGCCGTTTGACATTAATTCCTCTGCTTAAAATAATAGAGTTTTCTACTCAAACACGTGTACCCACTAAATATAACGTTAATGGTACTAAGAAAGAATGTTGGATAAAAAATCCATTAAAATACTTTTATTTAATTTCTTTACATTTCCCGCTTAAAAATTAAGTCAGCAATAAAAATTTGAATAAAAACATCCAGGCACAAGAAAAATGAGTTTGACTTTCATTCATCGACTCAGAAGAATACTTTGTTTCTTTTTCAAGAAGATTAGACTAGGCATGCGCAACCTTATCCGACTAGTTGACCGCATCAGATACGGCTTATCATAAGACAGGCCGCACGATTAAAAAGACGCAATGTAATTTTTCGTTGAAGGTGCCTCATCCATTTTGACTACAAGAGACCATGCTCGAAATTATCTGATTTAGAAATGGGGAAAGGTTGATTGTTTTTTGGAGAAAATATTTCCCAATAATTCAGAAAAATTGAAATCTCCGTAGAAACTTATCACAGATGACAGTGCAGAGCGGTAACCCTTTCAAAATGAACCAACGAGAAATATTGCAATTTCACAGAAACGATATGTTGACATTGAGAAATTATAATGAATAAAAATGTCAAACGTTGCCAATTTCTCTGAAAAAGTAATCAGTTACTTAAAAGCAGAAGAGAAAACAGACCGTTCATTTTAATATTTCAAATTATTACGTTACCAATATTATATTGAGGCGGGGACTCAAAACCTAGTTTGTTTTGGGGTTTTTTTGTTTTGTTTTTTTGTTTTTTTTAACGGCATATCAAACTTTGTATGTGTTATTTAATGCCGAAATTGTATTTTCTTGTGATATTTAGTATTTTTTTTACTATTAAAATCTATTGCATGAAATTGGGTTTTTTTTTATATTAAAAATCTACTGCTGGTACTTTTACTAAAAAAGTCTGTTTTTTATACTTTCATAATATTTTGATCCCAGTTTGCCCATTTCTTGGACCCAAACTGGTGCTACCACCCCGGATCAGCGGAGACCTGGGAATACTAGCAATTAAGAGGTGGTTCCACGATCCTCAAAACCTCCCGATCAGAAGCCTTGCTACCGGGTGTATTTTCTTGTCATACCTATGACAGCCTACTAGGATGCTACAGTCTACGACCTAATAAGTAGCTTGGATATAAAATGGAGAATTAGTTGCCTACAAGTTGATAAGTTTCCTAGAATTTCACTTGAGTGTGGGTTTCTATGATGTGGAACTGGTAACGGATAAGTTGGTTTTGTCAATTGCGAAAATGTTGCCATTTGTGTAAATCATTTCGCAACAATAAGTTAGGTTTGGTTTGATTTTGCTTGGGTTGTTTTATAGCAGGTAATTAAATGAATACTAGAAAGGTAGTGAATGAGAGTCAAAATGGTAAACAAAGTCCGATTTGTACGCAAACCAAAAAGACAGCTACAGGTCCGGTATACATGAGAGTCAAAAAGGTACAAACAAGTATGATTTGTACGAGAACCAAAAAGGTAAACACTGACCCGGTATACATGAGAGTCACAAAGGTAGACACAGGTCCGATTTGTACGAGAACCAAAAAGGTAAACACTGACCCGGTATACATGAGAGTCACAAAGGTAGACACAGGTCCGATTTGTACGAGAACCAAAAAGGTAAACACTGACCCGGTATACATGAGAGTCACAAAGTAAGGGACAGATGTGATTTGTACAGGAATCAAAAAAGGTAGACAGGTCCGATTTATAACTAAAAAGCTAGACTCAGGTTCGGTTTAATTAAGAGTCAAAACTATAGATACAAGTCCGGTATATATGAGACTCAAAAAATGGTAGAAACAGTTTTGATTCGTACTGGAACTAAGAAGGTAGACACTGGTCCAGTATTCATTAGAGTTAAAAAAAAAAAAAAAAAGGTAGACACAGGTCCGATTTGTACGGGAACCAAATCGGTAACACAGGTCCGGTATACATGAGAGTCAAAAAGCTCAACACAGGTCCGGTATGCATGAGAGAAAATGGTAGATAATGGTCCAGTATACATTAAAGTCAAAAAGGTAGATAGGACCGATTTGTACGACAGTCAAAAAGGTAGACGCAGGTCAGATTTCTACAAGAGTCAAAAATGTATACAAAGGTACAAATAACAGGTAGCCCCTTTTGGGTTGGATTGCTACATTGCACGGTTATACAGTCGGTGTATTCTTAACCCCCAACTGTCAGAGCACGAGACGTTAATACACACACAGAAATAAACTGATAATCTTCCTTTATATCGCCGACCTAACGATTGAAATAGTTACGTAATTTTCCTCATATTATCAGTTGATATTCGAGACTGGGTGAAAAGTCACTAATTCAAACGCTGATTTCAAAAGCAAACAAATAGACCCTCACCTCCGAACTCAATGGCGTCACAATATTTTAACCTCTGAAATATCTCTTTGCTTTTGTCTATCTCTGCCTTCTCTCTTTCATTATCATTCTTTTTTTTTATTATTGCCAAAGTGAGTTCGATCTACATTAAGCGCCCTATACTTGTGGCCTTGTACCAGACCAAGTTAAGATTATTAATATCTATTATAAATTGCCTCCTCATAAAAGATTTTGTGAAAAGCCATTACTGACGTCTACCATACTTACAGCCTTGTACCAGACTAAGCTATGTTTACTGTATATTCCCGTGTGTATACTTATTTTGGTATTACCTTTATCGAAATTTTGCATATATGAGAGCGGGTCAATGTATAGTAAGTAGATCAATTTTGGAACATTGGTATTGCACTCAATATGGAAGTTAGGGTTTGACATGATAAATAATGACAAAATATTTTTTTCCAAATCGTTACTTTTTTTTGTGAAGATAGGAGTTTAAAGATTCAGTTTAGGTTCAAAATCGTAACGCTGGAATTTAATTCCAGTGATCAGTGAAAGCTTTACAGCACAACCTTATAAAACTTATAATTTACTGAAGCTTTACAATTTGTATATGGATAAGATTCATAGCACAAGTACTAAATCATTGTGCCATCAAATTAAACTATTTTCTTCGAAGGGAAATTATACTGGACAATTTAGTTATATTATAATGGAATATGTTATACAGTTCAGTAGTTTTAGTGAGATTTTCAATAAACAATGTAAATTTAAATCATTTTGTCTTACAGTTTGTGCCGTGCAGTGTTATGTTATATAGATTTTTATCTATTTTTTTGTTTTTATAAATTATAATCTAACAAATATTATTCATTGAGTAGCCTTTTTCGTAATATTTTCAATTGTTTTTACAGTTTCTACTTAAGGAATACAGTTAAAATAAAAATAAAAATCCGTATTTTGCTTGTGGTGATTCCTAATTAAAATTCTGGTTTGAATATATTTTCTATTCAATGTATCTAATACAAAAGATATCAACTTTATTTGGGTTTATTCTTAAAACAGTAAAATTTTGAAGTCAGTCTCTAAGTAAAATACCTGTGACTTTTCTATAAATATTTTCATGATAATTGTTCTGATGAGTTTTCCTCTTTGATGCATCGACTTTACGAATTTAAACGCAGTACTAGATTGTCAGCTAGGTCTCATCATTTTACAGTTGAAATTGATATATGTAACCGGAAGTTCTTTGCTAGCAGTTACTTCTCTCACATTTCTTGCTTGTAGAAGTCTCTTCCAACATCTTGCTTTCCAATAAACTTTGATCTTCAAAAATTTAAACGCTATGTCAATCGTCATCTTTTGTCACTTTCAATCATTCTCCTTTATAGTGTTCTCTCCTTAAAAAGGGTTTTTTTTTTCCTTTTAAAGATTTGTTTAACACTCAGTTAATTTTGATCTGTTTTAGCGTCTTAGAGTTTTCGTATCGCCTTGCATGGTTTGAAATGATTTAAAAAATCTTTAAGCTTACTCAAATCAGACAATTGCGGCCCAATTTAAGACAATAAATTGTCCTGTCTAGATGATGCTAATGTTGTCCAAAGCTCACAACCCCTAATTAATGAGGCATGATATTTTGGTAACGTGACCTTGATGTTAATGAAACTGATGACGAAGCAACAAGATATTATAAGTGTTTCATTTGTGGATAACGTGTTAGTCTATTGTTATATCGAACTCACTTTAAACAATTTTTTTTTGTTTTATTTGTATATTAATACCTCGATGACATGATTTAATTATCTGTAGAATAAGCATAATGGACGTTAGATTTGGAAATATAAGTGATATCATGGCAAATTTGATATCAATATTTGTGCCAAATTTAAAAAAAAAAATGGGCCCTTTTCTATACCATGCCCATATACACGCTGAAATTTTGTTCAACGCAAGTTTAATAATAAAATTTATTGTTTGGTCCCATATAGCTCAGTTTAATAATCTGGACAATATTTTGTTGATAACTGGGTCCATTTAAGGTTTTGGTCCAAATTTATGGTGAAAATACATATGCAAAATAATTTCTAGTAAGTGACTGCAATTTGAGTAGCATTCAATAGAAATAACATACCAATTTGTTTTTATTTATTTTAGCCGTGAGCCGCTCGGCGATTTTCGGTAGAAATTTCTGGAAGAATTAGAACCAATCATATCTGGACAATGTGACCAATTAGTGAAGTCCTGTGTTAACCCTAGAACACTAACCATCAATTAAAGTTACACCACTACTAACCATGGGTATATCATACCCGATTTTGAAAACATCAAAAAAAAAAATGAAATATAAATCTTTATTTGAAATATTTTACATGTAGGCACTTCAAACTTTTTACTTTGAGTTAACATTAATAGGAACTGAAAAACATATTATTTAGGTAAGAAAATCAGGTACTGAAAATTGTAATTAAAAATAGGAAAATTTGCGCTGGGTACTATATACCCATGGTTAGTATTCTAGGGTTAATTGATAGGTAAATATAATTGCACATGTATTATTAATATTCTGTATAAATTGAATTAAATAATGATGTAAATTGAATTTACATGTACATTTATAATTTTCTTCTCTATCTCATTAGGTACTTCTGTGTGGTGTTAATGGCGAGACTATTCCGTTGGCACTCTACTAATGAGTTTGATACTCACTGAGTGCTCTAAAAATGTCTAATTTTTGATGTAACATTTTTTTTCTCACGAACAGTTTTTGTTTTATAACTTTCTTATTTTTTTATTCTTAAATGGAGTCGCCTGTTTCTTCTTTACACCCTTGTGCAAATTAATTGAAACAAAACAAATAATTCCGTTATCATTTACTTTTCGTATTTTTTCCAATGAAAACGTGACACATTTTGCATGTTAGTACCTCGTATGTCCATTCCACGACGTCATTCCTTGCAGATTGACCAATTTTCTTACCCGAGTGAGCGAAATAAAGGGTTCAGTTCGACATTCCAACCGCCTGAAGAAGGCCGGAGCGTACGACGGCCGAAACGTTGTGATAAATATGGCAACAAAGATGAGGACAATAGTCCGAAGAATATAAATAGTTTACATAATACCTCATCTCAGAAATATAGACAGATACCCACACACACACACATATAAAAGTAAACATGGGTATATATATATATATATATATACTTTTGTGCAAATTAATTGAAACAAAATGAATAATTCCGTTATTATTTACTTTTTTTGTATTTTTCCCATGAAACGTGACTCAGTGCACATGTTAGTACTTCGTATGTCTATTCCGCGAAATCGTTCATTGCAGATTGACCACAGATTCTCGATTGGATTTAAATCAGGAGAGTTTCCGGGCCAGTCTATAGTATTTTGATTTGCTCACTGGTAAGGCTTGCCGGTGTGTTTGTGCAGCGTTGCAATTTTCGCACGCATCCTTGGAGTAACGTCCATCGCAGACAATGGATGTAGGACAACTAAGCGACAGTCAGGACAATAGTGTCTGGGCGTGAGAAAAATCTGATGCAATCACGGATGACGCAATATTTTTCAAGGCCAAACAAATTTCATCATAAACCCCGAAAATAGATTCATATTATATCATGCCACTGCAAATGACCTAATCTGAGTAAATAATAGAAATCGATTACACCCTGTCATTCCAGTGGGTCTAAAACTGACCGTATGGTTGAATGAAAGGAAACTAAAACGGTTATTTCAATTCATTTACACAAGTGTCTATTGTATCCTTTAATAAACTTTATCATTCTGTTATTTCCTCTAAGCTCTACTCTTCCATCCATTTACTCAAGGTCATTAAATATGCATTGTCTTCCTCTGTTACTCTTGCCCTCTATCTGTTCCGTGAGCATCAAATTTTCCACACCCTCCTTCCCCAGAAACCTCAATTGTCACTTACTGATGTTACGTATAAGTTTCCTTTTTTGTTACCATTTTCTCTAAAACTTCGTCGTTACACACATGTTCGGTTCAAGGTATCCCCAGCATCCTTCTTTAGAACAATGCCACCTGTTTACTCTACTTGTATCGACCCTTTTTGACTCTCATGCAGGCCAAACATATGTCTACTTTCTTGACTCTCACTGCTTGTGTGAAACAAACGTGTGCATATCTTTTTTGACTTTCCTGAAAATCGGATCTGAATCTATCTTGCTATTGTTTATCAACAGAATTCGACATTAAATAATTTGTAAAAGGTTGATATGCCGCAACACAAGACAAAAAACAGTTTTATTCAACGTTCCGTTAATATGGAACATTTTTTTTTTTTAATCGCTAGAAGGGGAATTATTTTTTTTATTCTTAAATGTTGAGTTTTCCAACTTGATTTTAGTCTCCTTGTGTATATGTGTGTGTGCTTGTGTTTGTGTAAATGAGTGAGTGAGTTAGTTTTGCCCGCTTTATAAAAAAATTATACTTAAATTCAAGAAAAGAATTTTGGTTCTTAAGTGGTGGTCGACCCGGTAGAAAAAAAAAAAGAGGCCGAGTGAAAGACATCGGGTCGGGGTTTTGAATTGTGATAAGTCTCCAATAACATCTGAAGGAGTTTCTATGTTTTCAATTAACGCGACCATTTAAATACCAGCACGTGGCTGCCGCCTTAAGGCTCGTGCCAGCCGCAATTACGACCGGCGACTTATTTGATCAGCCAAGGGCGACTCTTCTTCTTCTTCTTCTTCTTCTTCTTCTTCTTCTTCTTCTACGCATCCTCCTCCTTCTTCTTTGCACCCTTCTTCTTCTTCTTCTACTCCTTCTTCTTCTCTTAAACTTCTTTGCTTTTTTTTTTTGGCTCCTTCTTCCTTTATATATATCTCTTCCTCTTCTCCTCCTCTTACTTCTTCACTTTCTCCGTTCTCTTCTTCCTTCTCTTTCTTTTCTTTTTATTGTCTCTTCTCCATTTATTCTTTTATTTCTTCTTTCTCCTGTTTCTTCTCTTGCTATTACTATTCATCATCTTTCTTTCTCATTCTCCTCTCGTTGTCATTCTTTTTCCCTCTCTCTTGTCCCTCTCATTTTCATGTTCTTCCTTCTCTTCCTCATCTTTTTCTTTTTGTTATTTTTCTTACTTCTCCTCCTAGTATTATTTTCTTAATATTATTTTCTCACTAATGTTGTTATTATTATTATTATTATTATTATTATTATTATTATTATTATTATTATTATTGTAGTATTTTTCATGTTTTCCGACCAGAGGTAAATAGGTTCGGCTGTCGTCCGAGGCGAAGTTTATTCTTTGTTTCCTGTTTAGGATTGTATTTCCGATTCCTTCTAAAGTCCTTCATTCTCTTTCACTCCCGGTAGCCTCTTGCATCTTAGTGACATTATCGCCTTGCTTGCGTTGAATTAAATAAAAAAAATGGTATTGTGTATCCTGCTGTAAAATAAGTGACAGTAAGTCGCCCCAGTAATCTACCACGTACCTCACTAATTGGTTCTGATTTAATAATACTGTCATTTGGGTGGTTTATTATTATTATCATTTTTATTTTCTTTGATTTCTGGCGTTTACACATTTCTTTCCGGCATCATGACACTTTCCACTGACAAAAAAAAAAATATATACATAGATAAAGCCCTTCAGAAAGTGTGGTCTGAACTTGTCAGAACAATTTTTTGTATCTCTTTGAGGCATGGACTTCCAGGAATCCCTTCAATTTGTCTACTGGAATCTTTTCCAACCAATCCTAGGGCTCCAATTACAACAGGGATTGTTGATGTTCCCATGTGCAACATTTCTGAGATTTCTATTTCAAGGTCCTTGTATTTTAACAGCTTTTTGAATATCTTCAAAGATACATTGCAGTCTGCAGGGACTGCCATATCAATAAAGAGGCACTTTTTTGTTTGTGGTCTTTATTATTATTATTATTATTATTAATAATATTATTATTATTATTATTATTATTATTATTATTATTATTGTTGTTGTTGTTGTTGTTGTTGTTGTTGTTGTTGTTGCTGTTGTTGTTGAACTCAGAAAAATGGTCGTTTCCCTATACCTTTACAAAAGCCAGATCAGGCCTAAAATCGAGGAGTACTGTTGTCATGTTTCGGAAGGAATTGCTCAGTCCTCATTTGCCTAGTCTCGATAGCGTCCAAGAGAGTCTACGCGTCCCTGTGAGAGTCACAAGACTCTCACTGGTCTTTCGCTTCTTCCATAGAAAGGGCTCAGAAGAACTATATTCCTTAGTTCCACCGGTTCTAATTACAGCTAGGACCCGCCATGCTAGTAGCTTCTCCCCGAGAATCCCTCCTCTGTGTAACCGACTCCCAAGGGGATGTTTTCTTGATAATTTTACAATCTTAACCTGTTCAAATCTAAAGGTAAGTGTTATATTCCCCACAGATAAGCATAAACAGTGTCTCTTACTCTGTAACGCTCTATCTTAAGTGGCTCCGGGCCTTGTATAGGGTGAACCTCACTGTAAAAAATATTAGGGTACAAACTGACGTTGCCCAATATTGTGATATTTGAAGACGGGTTTAGATAATTGCAATGAATAACCTTGAAGGTGGGGCTAATTTTAAAATACCTTCCGGTCAAATAACCAAATCCACTCTGACTGTGTGTGTGTTCCTATGTATGTTACGCCTAAATTACCTTATCTGACTCAAAATTAAATTAAAAAAAAACCCTCAACACTCGGTTAGGATACGCCTTTCCTACTCCCGCTCATGAACTGAGATGAACGCTGAATCAACCCCTAGTGCACATCAGAAAACTGATAGGCAAATCTATGTACTTTTTGTTTTGTTTTGTTCACAAAATATAAGCCCCAAGGTAGAGGGTTACTGAAGAACGTTTGATTTGATTGATTCGCTTTTTACGGCTTATCAACACTTTGCAGGCTATTTAAAGTCACAAATACTTTTATATTGTAAGGGAGTAATGATGTAGTAAAAAAAATCTTACTAATTAACCCATAGCTGAGAGGACGAGAAGTGAATTCATAATTTTCCAAGTGTATTTGCACGCAAATGAATACAACGAACTCAACCGGAATTGGAACTTAACTATCCGATTTCCATTACACCACCCGCACATCCAAGTTTACAGTACCTGGTATTCCGAAGCGGTCACCCATTTACCTACTGACCAGGCACGGCGATGCTTAACTTCGATATTTTAATATTATGTAGACGTAAGCCACTAAACGAGGTAGTAAGAGGAGATAGAAAGTGCAGATTATCAGGAAGCGTAGAATAGATAACGGTTGACGCTAGACTTGAAGTGTTTGTGATTGTAGCGATTGGGTAAGCATATTCTCGGGATTTTTTTTTTTTTTTTCCAAAATGTGGTGGTTTTTACGAAGAAGCTTTGGGGAGAAGCTTTCAAAATGAAAATCCCTCCCTTGCTAATAGAACATGAATGGTATGAGAATGACTCGACCCCACTGTACGTGACATGGTAGGTCTTAACTGTGACTCTCTGAATTGGTGAAACTGAGGAAAGTTCCTAGTCAGAACACGTGACATTGAAATAGCGACAGAATACCAACTGGCCTACAACATTTCGTCTGTCGTAGAGGGTTACTGAACGAGATATTTATTGGGTTGGTGCAAAAATAATGACGTAATAATGTCGTTTTTGACGTTAAAAAATACGTTAAAAAACGACATTACTACGTCATTATTTTTGCACCAACCTCAACTTAATTGACCAAAACAAAACATGTATATGTCAGCTTCAATGAAAGATCAAACGGTATAAGAACCAGATCTATTATTATTATTATTATTATTATTATTATTATTATTATTATTATTATATCCTGTCACGCTGTGTAAGATTTTGAATACACTAGGTACATTAAGTTATATGTCAAGTCACAACAAGGACCCTAGACAGACAAAACTTTCCTCAAAATATGTACAGTGCCCAAAAGAGACGAGTTTTGTATGACTTCAAGTTGGTATGGTATCCGCAGCTGGTCAAGGAAGTCACACTGTTTTAATGGGATTGATCCCAGTGCGCTAATCATTACTGGACACACCTTGAAATTTCCTTTCCGAATTCAAACAATGTTGCCATCTCATCTTTCAAATCAGTAGTTTGTTATTTTCTCAATCACCTTGCTCGCTATATTCATGCCGTCATGGCAACATGAAGAGTATGGCAGTTCTTAGTGCTTTTATATAACACAATAATATGTAGACGGCTATGGTTTCAATATTATTATTATTATTATTATTATTATTATTATTATTTTCACATTGATACCTGAAAGTTGATATTTCCTACAAGTTCCAGAATCTTTCTCAATATATTTGCAGGTCTAACCGGTTAAATTATCCTTGAATTTCTAATTCGTTTAACATTGATTTTAATGTTTTGAACATCGTTCCATGTGCATTAATTATCATAGCAGGAGATCAATTGTCATGTTTTATAGTTTCTTAAAGTGTGTTGCTTTTTTTTTTTAATCTTCCGATCAACAAGCAGAGATTTACTATTAGGTTGGTGCAAAAATAATGACGTAATAATGTCGTTTTTTGGCGTATTTTTAACGTCAAAAAACGACATTATTACGTCATTATTTTTGCACCAACCTAATAACAACTTTATTGTTCCTATCAATCTTATTCCTCATCGAGGACTCGTTTTCTTTTTCACAAATTCCTGCCTTCTTTTTCTTTCTATATTTTGTACCTAAAGTTCTATTCATTCATTCATTCATTCGCTCATTCTTCTTCTTCTAGTTATTATTATCATTATTATTATTATTATTATTATTATTATTATTATTATTATTATTATTATTATTATTATTATTATTCACCAAACTCGACCTCATTCTTCTTTTCCTTCTAACCTATTATTTTCTTCTTTCCTTTCCTATCTTTTTTTCTTCATATTATTTTTATCTTTTTCGTTCATTATCCTTTTTCTTTCTTTCTTTCTATCTTTCTTTCAACACTCTTTTTTCGTTCACCTATTTTTCTTTCAATACTCTTTCTTTCTTTCAACAATTCTTTCTTTCTTTCTTTCTTTCTTTCTTTCTTTCTTTCTACTTGTCAAATTTTTCTCTTTCATCTACAGGGAGTTCTTATGATTATTTAATACTATTATTTTTCCTCTTCTTTGTCTTCCTTGTGTACATTTCTTCTTTTCTTTTTCTGTCTTTTCCTTCCTCGTATTATTTTTTATATTTTTTCTTTCTCCTTTTTCTTATCTTATCTTTCTTTCTTTATTTATTTCTGCGTTTTCTTCTCTTCCTTATTGGTTTTTCGTATTTTTCTTCTTTCTACATTTTTCTTTTACTTTGTCTTTTTTTTTTTTTTTTTGGTTCTTCTTTATCTTTTCGTTCTTTTTTCTTTCTTTTTCCTTCTTTTTATTTTCTTCCTTCTTTTTCTTTTCGTTCTTCTCCGTGAATGAGATTTTAACTATTTACTTTCGTATGAAGAAAGAAGAAGCAGCCTCATACAAGTGAAGGAAACAGATGACACTGATAGAAACTTTTTTTAAAAGTCTGAAGGAATGAAAAAAAGATTACAAATAAATAAAATTTCGTAGGAATAATTTGTGACTCGAGAGTGTCCTTTGAATATGATATGAACTAAGC
>OZ010589.1:84936281-84946281 GCA_963932145.1 Acanthosepion lycidas | reverse complement strand
TTTATAAAGATAGTGGATTGTTTACCCATCCATAGTGTTCTTTCTCTTAGACTAGTTGCCATGCAAGTTAACAGAACCCAGTCTACTCAACTATTTAACTCATAACTGAGCCCTAATTTTCTCGAAGGCGTTTGTGTGGGAGTGAAAGCAACTTGCCCAGAATTTTAACCCAGCTCGACGATTCCACTTTTCACGCTGATGCCCGTTACAGTACCCGCATATAATTGTAAATATTTTCCTTTTGCTGTTTGTTTCTTTAGACGTCACTTCGCCCATACTGCAATTTGCCACAAAACCATTTCATTGACTTGAAAACTAGTCAAATGAAGACTTTCATATGGATGTCATGTATGACGCCAAACTCATTCAGAAATATCTGAACTGTCGGCTGTATACAAGCACTTTCTCAGATGAATGGTTAAAATGGCTTTGAGCGACTGAAGCCTATTGGTCTTGGCAAAGGTCACACACATTTGAACCATGTGAAATGGCGCTACAGAATCACAAACACTAGTATCACATAATATAAACCACATCATTTGAGGACTTTCAACAGCAGCAACAGCTAAAATAGATAGCACATGTAACTCGAATATAAAATAATGATATAATCAAGATGTCGGTTGACATTCCAAATAAAAGATTAGGAAGGACCTCCCTCCACCCTAAGACTGGAAAGAGCGACAACAGTTACTGGACTTGAGAAATCTATTTTCCTCAAAAATTGTTTTAAGAGAAAGATTTTATAAATTTCAACCGATGAGAGCACTGGCTGTTCGGCGATTGAACTCCGAATGTCTTCTTATAAGGTTCGGTTTGGGTTTTTTTTTTTTTTTTTTTTTTTTTTTACGGCATTTCAACCTATTTAGGTTATTTAATGCCGACAAAATTGTATCTCTAGTAACATTTTTTTTCCAAAGTGTATTGCTGGTAATATTTTTTTACATTTTCATAGTGTTCTTACCCTAGTTTGGGGGTTAACTATTTGCCAATAGCTGGGAACCTAACCGGTGCTACCACCTCGGGTCAAGGTGGACCTGGGAACACCAGCAATTAAGAAGTGGTTACCCGCTCCTCAAAACCTCCTGATCAGAGGCCTTACTGTCGGACGTAGTTTATCGTCATACCCAGAACCTTCCATATAATGAAATTGCTAATATTATCAATAATATTGCCTAAATTTTATAGAAGATTTTTATGTGATTTTAATGAACGTGTTAAAATCACGGGTCGACCTACGTGCAAGTTATGTTAGAAGTAAATGTTTCGATAACAAAAGAAAAAAAAATCCCTTATACAAGTCATCGATTCATATAATATTGTCAAATATATGTTTTCTATCAAATGTCTCGTACACATTTAAAACGTCATCAAGCATTAATGCCTTTTTGACATAAATTTTCCTTTTTAGATCGACTTATTTTGTACCGAATAAATGAGATTTACGAAGATTGTCTTACGTCAAACTTCATAGCTAGATCTTTCCTTCTATTTAATCCTGCGTTAGTCACATGAAGTGTTTTGTTACTATAAAATCTTTAAAGTACCCGTAATTCCTAATTGGCATTTGTTACTTTTGCTCCCTCCCACTATCCACCTGACTTAATGAGTGTGCGTAGCACACGGCGTGGCGCAGTTGTACCTCAGTTGTCGCGGAGTGCAAACACCAGGAAACTATCCATTTTCGGAAAACCGAGGTGACTAATTGTTATGGTCCAGATTAGGACCAAGGAAGAACAACACGAACACAAGAGTAGAAATAACGAAGGTATATTACACGAAATAATAATACAAGATGTGGAAGGTGTTAGTATGACTGTCAGTCTGGTTTGGAGTAAACTACTTTCGGCTCGACTCGATTCGGTATCTAGCCACCCCCCCACGAGTGTTGCATGTGGCACAAGGCCGAGTTTAACGTGGGTTTCCCGAGCCCGTAGGCTCGGCCAAAAAATGCCCGTAGAACCCGTATAAACGGGATCGGGTTGGTCAACCTCCCCGAACGAGACTCTGCCCTTCGGCGGAGCCTCGTCCGCGTTCCTCTCTGCTCAGAGGCAGAGAGTTCGACCGTCAAACCGAGAAGCTCGACTCGATTCGACCCTCTCTCTTGAGAGACGTAGTATACATAATGTTAGGAAGAGTTCATTCTGTAGTTATAGGTAAGGACCTATGACACTAATACACGGTTAAAAATGCAAATTCGAAATTAGCTTTTTCGCTGACCCTTGGCATGCATTAGAAAGACTGGCGCAACACGGTCTTCCTACCTCCATCTTGCCATATTACTTTCTTCAGACTAAGTTTTGACTTTTCTTTTGAGCTCAGTATCCAACGCCTAGATAGTTGGAAAACTCGTATCAACAGAAATATGTTTCTGTAGAAGGCTGCTGAGAATACCATAGAACATATGAGCAATGAATGTGCATAAAAAGCATAAATATGTTTTCTAGAAACTAAGTAAAGTATAAAAAACATTACATTGGTAACAAAGAGTGCTTGATTGCTATGTAATATCTAATCACCATTATGGTAGTGAATACTCTGCAGTCCCATTACAGATGAAGAAGGAACACGACGTGATAGAAGCGTGATTTTAACGTTAGACTCTGAAAAAAAAAAACATGAAAAGAACATGTGAGTAATGAGGAAGTTTTCTTGGGAATAGAAACCACAAGAAAACTCCTACTTACTCTTAGAGACATCCTGGGACACATCACGAGGAAAGAATGTTTGGAGAATTTAACACTCACAGGTCATCCTGAAGGCAAGAGAGGCAAGGAAAAACAGCGAATATCCTACTTAACTTGTTTGTGTCAATTGATGGCAGACCAAAGATAAAGGTTGCTGTTCAGAGATCAAAAGGTGTAAATGGGCGAGGGAAGATTGTGATGCAGAAAAAACTGGGATAAATGCCTAAAAAAAACAGCCTTCGAAATAATGTCGTTTGTCTAGGCTCGAACTCTAACATCTAGCACTGGTTGAATATGTTCATTGGTCATTCATTTCAAGCAGTATTTCTGGCACCTCGACGTGATGTAATGATTAGCAAGCTTTTCTCGTTAGAACTATTAAAACTGAGTAATGAGTTCGATCCTCATCGGGTGTCCCATACTTTCGGCCTTGTGCCACATCTAAACTATGGTTAGAAAATCACCACTTCCGGCAGTATTGTTTCAGAATTCGTCCGTCGCACTATGTAAAGAATTTCCGTAAAGCGTTGAAAACCCTTTCAATCACAAAGAACGAAGATGCCGTCCGAATGCCGAATATATCTGCTGGGGACAGTTTTATAGACAGATAGATCGATGTGTCTGGCAGAGGGCAATGGACCGCCTACAGAGATGGCGCCGCGGGAAATCTACTCGAGGGTATCTGATCGGCATCTCCAAGAGGACTGTTGATGGATATTTTTTATGGGGGAGGACCGGCAAATTTTTTATTTATTTATTTATTTGTTCTACTTGTTTTTGCTTGTGTATGTGTGTGTGTGTGTTTTTGTTTTTTGTTTGTTTTTTTTTTTTGTTTTGTTTGTTTGTTTATTTTTGTATTTCCCGCTGTGTCGGCTCGCTGTTTTTCCTACAAGCGAAATACTTAATGTCACGGCGAGGAAACCTGTTTTAAACTCTAATGGACGCATACAAGTACATTGAATAAAAATAAAGTAACAATGACGGTCACAAAGGCTTCATACGTTCATTTAAAACTTTGGAATGACCTGAAAACAAGAAAGTTAGTCGTTTTATAGGATTTATAGCCACTTCAGAAAACGGTTGTTGGTAGGACTTTCGACTTTTAAACGTTTTTTGGGAATGCCATTCAAGTAAAAGGGGATCACTTTCGCTCTTCATTTTAATTCGCTGATGTAAAAGTGTCAAGACACAGATTACTACGAAAGTCACAAATCTTGCCGGCTGACATTTTAAATCCGACCAAAATTTGATCCAATATTTCATTCAACTTAATTTCTTTATGTTTCTACCGATCCATTCTGCAAATTCTTGAAGCGGCCGTCATTTGAACTGAACTGAACATTTTTGTTCATATGTTTTTTTACATTACTGTTCATCCTGTACAAGGCCCAAGAGCCACACAAAGTAGATGGTTACAGAATAAGAGGTAAGAGGCACAGTTTAAGTGAATATGAGGGGAAGATAACGGCTAACATTAGACTTGAACAGGTTAAGAGTGTTGAGATCAATGAAGCATCCTCTTGGGAGTCGGTTCCACTAAGCAGTGGTTCGTGGGAAGAAGCTGTCCGAGTGGAACTTACATCTCATTGATGCACAGGCACACACACACACGTATACACACAAATTCACACACACATGCACGCAAACACCAGCGTACACTCACTCATATGTACACGAGCACACTCACATATGCATGCTCACACACATATGCACACACTTATACAGCAATGCATGCACACACACGCACATGCACACTGGAATACACAAGCTCACATGCGCACACAAAACGCACACACAGCTTCTAGTTTTGTAATCGGTATCACCCAAGGAAGGCAGTACAGTCACTAACAAGCCAAGGGTTACAGAGTGTGCAGAAATTAGGAACAGAAACATTAGTAATGATTACAAAGAGAAAAGTATAATCAGGAGGACAGTAGGTAGCGATTGACATTGCATTTAAACATTTGCAGATTAAAGTTGGCTGGAAAGCATGGGGCTGAATGGGAGTTCCACAGACGAGAGGCGCGAGAAAAGAAATTGTTAGCATAGAATTTACGGCTACACCTAGCCAGCTCTATTGTAAATTGATGAGATTTCGCCGCCTGTCTAGCATTGCGCTTAAATTCATACAGCCTAAGTAACATGGCGAAGAGCTCGCCCGAACAATTACCATGAAAGCATTTATAAAAAAAAAAAAAATAAAAAAAGGCACAGATAGGTAACCTTATGGTAGGTGGAAATGAACTGAGCCTCCAGATCAGGACCAATAATATTGCTGATTCTTCTTTTGGATCTTATCAAGTAGCTCCAGTTAAATAGCAGGGGCACTGGACTATATGTGGCATCAGTACTCTAAGTAGGGGCGAATGGTAGACTTATAGATATGCAAGATGCAAGTAACTCTCTCTTCAGTGGACCGACTTTCTTAGCAGCTGGCCTAGTTATGGAGTCAATATATTCTTTCCAATTCATGTCAGCTGAGAACATTAGCCCAGGGAGGCACAACCAGTCACTTTCCAAGAGGTTAACATCAGTCATGCCGATGGAAGGCAGAGAGGAATCTTGCAGATGATTAATGGAGAGAAGTTTACTTTACGAGACTTTAAAATTGGAAAGCCATCTTTGCTCCAGTTAACGACGGTCTTGAGGTCGTTTTGAATCCATTTTGATCTTGTCTGATCAGCCTTACTATCGCAGCAGAGGTAAATGGTAGTGTCGTCAGCGTAAATGCCAGATCTGATGCCATCAGGAAGGTCGTTAATGAAGATTAAAAACAGCGTAGGACCAAGTATGGAGACCTGAGTGACACCCGCGTTAGTATGAAAGGATGTAGATGAGTGGTCATTCAAGAAAACTTTCATTTCACGATTTGATAGGAACGACTGGATTTGCTCAAAAATGCGCCCGAAGAAAACTTGAATGCCAGACTCTGTCAAAGTTTTTCGAGATATCCAATGCTACAGCCCTGGATTCACCGTTTTTATATAAAGCATGATAAACTCTTTTCCGCAATGATCGTTAGTACATCAGCAGTTGACTTGGAGAAACGAAAACCTTATTGCTTGTTTGAGCTGCCCCAAAACTAATAGAAGACTCAGGGGCCGATAGTTGAATGGTCCGGACAGTTCATCAGAGTTCTTAAAAACTAGAACAGACGATGACTTCCAGCAAGAAGGAAAAAAGCAGGAAGCAGCGAGCCATTAAACAGTTTAGAGAGAACAAGGGCTAGTTTGGAAGCACACTTCTTAATGACTTTTACAGGGATACCATCGGTTCTACATGCTTTTTGGGGATCCAGGCTAGAGATGATAGCAAAAAGTATGGAGGGGGTTATATGCATACCACTCAACAGAGACTAAGTTCTAAGTGCGGAGTTAGACAGGGGATCTTCAGATAAGTCAAGAATAGAGTTTGAGGAGAATTTACGGGCAAAGCATTCAGCTTTATCAGCAGATGATGATCAAACCTCAAATCAATTGAAGAGGGTGGAAATAGTGGCCTTGCACTTATTTCATATCCTATTACAGTGCCGCCAGTAATCATGACAGCCAAAGTTTTTAGAGGCTTCCGGTGCCTCATTCTCTCAGCAAAAAGGAATTTAGCTCTTTCAAGGACTCTTACATCTGTTATGGACAGTAGCAAAGAGGTCCCTGTTATGACGAGAGCTGTCACGCTGGTATAGCCGGAAATAGTGCTTCCTGTGTGATATGGCGGCCATGCATGCTGGTGTGAACCGTGCAAAGGATTACGGTTTCACCTAGTATTTCCGAGAAGGAATGAAAGTATCCGTGCCGGCTTTGACACAAGAGGAATCTTCAGTGGTGCAATTTTCAATTGGGATGTTAAAGATATCAGTCCAAGGAACAACACGAAGAAAATCCCAGGATGAGTTCCAGTCAGCATGCTGGTAACGGAAAGAGGTCTTATGAATAGAGGGTTCCTGTTTAATAGATGCTTGGAAGTAGAGATCAATAGCTACCATAGAGTGTATTGCGAAGTTTAGCAAGAGCAAGGGGAGGAGGTAAGAAATAGATCCAGTAGAGAAGCTTGTTGCTCGGTTTAGCTAGAGAAACAAGTAGGGAAGTGCACGATTTGAGTGAGGGGTTGGGCAATGGAAAAATTTAATATCTGTATACCGGCAACATCAGTACCTTTAGAATGTTTCAGCCACGTGCCGGGGTGAGGATTAACGTCCCCGAAGACAAAGATGTTTGCAGATGGATGAAGATAAAGTGCCTTTTCTATACTATGTGTGCACACAGAAAAATATATGCATACATACTCACGCACACACACACGCAGATACGCACATTCACACACATATGCACGCATATATACACACACACTCCCACATATGTACACACATATACATACAGATGTACACACACAGACACACACGGGCACATTCACACACGACAAAACTCACACACGCATATGCACCCATAAACAAGAACAAATGCATGTAAGTGTGTAAATTTGCGTAAGTGTGTAAGTTTAATTTTAAGCTCTATTCTCCATGATTATGATAATTGTGGTAGCAAAGGTTGGTGTTCGAGCTCAGATGAAAACAAGCAACTCGAATGCTGATTTTCCAAGTAAACAACCTTAACATTTCAGAAAATTCTCGTAACAAAAATCTCCGTAAGCGACGTCTAGCTTTGTGCAAGACTATGCTCAGCTTTATTTATATACGACTTGCCTCGTGGCCGAGATAGTTACGTTTTTCTCTTTGAACCCAGTAGTCGGTGTTCGAGCCGAGGTATAAGAAAAAATAATTTTAACAAATCGAAAGAAAAGGCACTCACTTCTTTTGGAATATGGGCGCAATACAATCTTACTATACCAACTTCATTTAGCCTCACCTCTACTTGTCTTGTTCTGTTCTAAACTATTTATTTTATGCGCGCTATCCAGCAAAATCTCACGGTTTTATGGCTTTAAATTAAAGTTGAAATTCTAAATTTAAAGACTAAATACTTTCCTTGCAATTTCCAAGACAATAATATATTATTGGAAATTCTACTATTGTATTGTTAAATATTTTAGTTTACCAATTCTTTCTTTTTCCTGGCTAAAACTTTAGGCATATTTCATTAATGAAGGATAATTATCAATGAAACTTTTAATATTAGACATTTTTATGTACCGATGATGGCTCTCCACTATTTCCTGTCCGTTGTAGCGCTTAATATATTTTGTATTTCTATTATTTCTCCTAAACTCCGTTTCGCAACCCATTTACTCAAGATCACTGTTTCATGCGCTGTTTTCCTTTGTCTCTCTTGCCTTTAGTCTGTCCTGTGAGTATCAGATTTTCCAAGCCCTCCTTCTTCATTATGTGCACTAGTAAACTTCTGTCTCTTCTTGCTATTTAGCGTAACTTTGTTTTTTGTTTCTATTTTCTCTAAAACTTCGTCGTTACTCACATATTCGGTCTATGGTATCCTCAGCATCATTCTGTAGAACCACACTGTTGCTTCAAGTCTCTTCTTCATATTAGAGAACATTGTCCAGCACTCACTCTCACACAGAAGGACAGATATCGCGTAACAGTTCAGTACGCTTTCTTTGTTTCCTTTTACGGCATATAAACACCTCAATGGGTTATTTAATGCCGACAAAATTTTTTTTGCTGGTAATATTTTTTTTCCCAAAAAAATGTATTCTTGTAATATTTTTTCAAAAATGTATTGCTGGTAATATTTTTTTTTTCAAAAATATACTGCTGGTAATAATTTTTCCCAAAAAGTATACGTGGTATTAAAACCTATTTTTATACTTTCATAATGTTTTGAGCACTTTTGTGGGGTTAACTATTTTGCCCATAGATAGGACCCTGACAGGTGCTATCACCACGGGTCAGGCGGAGCTTGGGAATACCAGTAATTAAGAGTTGGTTCCATGCTCCTCAAAACCTTCTGTTCAAAGGCCTTGTAGTTGGATGTAGTTTATCGTCTTACCCAGGGCGCGGATGTAGTTTATCGTCATACCCAGGACGGTTAATTGTTTCTAGCGTATTTTTTTTTTATTTCTCAATACTCCACTCAACTTTGGAATGCAATTTTGGCTATAAGAATGCGACTTCGGATTTCAATGTCACACTTTCCGTCCTCTGCTAAAATACTTCCCAGCTATTATTTTAGCTTAACAACTTAAGAAAAAACTATTTTTATTTTATAACCTTTTGTTGGAAATTTCTTTTTTGTGTGCCGTTGACGATTATGGCTCTCCACATTTTCCCTATCCTTTGTAGCTCTTAATAAATGTTTTCGTTTTGTTATTTCTCCTAAACTCTGTTCCGCCATTCATTTACTCAAGCTCACTATGTTATGTGTTGTTTTCCTCTGTTCCTCTGGCATTCAATATGACCTTCTTCATTATGTGGCCTTCTTTCTTTTTATGTGCCCTGTCCTTTCAGGACGTAGGCAATCATGGTTCTTCACTTCCCCATCTCTTGTAGCTCTAAGTTTCATCCCTCTGCCACCTCCCCCAGACCATGTTTTGTCACTCACTTGCTCAAGCCCGCCAGATATGTCATGCGTTGCTTTCCCTTGTCTCTCTTTCCCTCTTTCCGACCTGTGAGTATCAGATTCTCCAGGCCTTCATTCCTCATTATGTGTCCCAGCAACTGATGTTAAATATAAGCCTTCTCCTTGTTTGCATCATCTCCACAACCTCACCGTTGCCCACACGCTCAGTCTATGATATCCTCAACATCCTTCTGTAGAACCAGATTTCCGTCGCCTCGTGTCTCTTCAACTTTGAGGAGACCATCCAATATTTGCTACCGAATAGGTGGACAGACGCCACGTAGCAGCTTGGTACACTTTTCTTTGTCACCAAAGATATCCTCCTGTCTCGCAATACTCTGCCCAGCTTTTGGAATGAATCCTTGGCGATTCCAGTCTGTTTTCAGATCTCAGCATCGTACCCCCCGTCCTCCGTCAAAACACTTCCCAGATATTTAAACTTGCGCGCCTGCTTGATTTTAGTGTCCCCGGCCTGCAAATTGCATTTCAGGCTCTTCCTTTTACTGATGACCTTGCATTCTGCCTTTTTGTAGTTTATGCTTAGTCGCTTCTTTTTGATTTCCTTCGCTACCTTCTGTAGAAAGTTTTGTAATTTCTTTTCCGTGTCCGCCATTTGTACTGTGTCATCTGCGTATTTTATGTTGTTAAGATTGTCGCCGCCGAAAATCTTAGAAATTTCAAATGTCTCTTCCTGATGTTCAATACAGGGGAACCTCTGTTCACGAATTTAATTCGTTCCTGAAACCCGTTTGTAACTCAAAATTTTTGTAAAGCGAAACTATT
>OZ010589.1:84816281-84931281 GCA_963932145.1 Acanthosepion lycidas | reverse complement strand
TCTATTGTCGGTATTTTTTATAAAAATGTGTTTCTTGTATTTTTATTATAAAAATGTATATTTATATTTTCATAGAGTTTTGTTTTTGTTTGGGGGTTAACTATTTGCCCATAGCTAGGACCCTAACAGGTGCTACCACCCCGGGTTTTGAGGTGTACCTGGGAGCAATATCCTTTAGTAGGTGGTTTCATGAGCCCTTCAAAATCCTCCAATTTTCCGATCAGAAGCCTTGCTGCCGGTTGTAGTTTATCTTCATATCCAGGTCTTGAAAAATTTGATTTACCGTCTCTGAAAAACAGTTATTATTTAATTATTAAGGCTGTCCTTTTAAGGGGGATATTCAATCTTATTTTAGGGAAATAATTTTGCCCTTCTATAGTAATTATACAGAAAATTCAGAAAATAAAGTGGAATTTATTTAGGGTTTACAAGTTTTTAATCTAACCAATATATACATATATATATATATATATATATATATATATATATATATATATATATATATATATATATATATATATATATATATATATATATATATATATATATATATTCAAGTATGTTCGGTTAAATAAATCAGACGTATTTTTAATTCTGTCAATTCAACATATTAATTTTTTGGTGGCTGTAGAAAACTGATTTTGAAAAATTTCTTTCAAAAAATTATAATTTTCTCAAGTACTTTCAATCTACTCCGAAACCATTTCCAGGGGTTGCATATATATATATAGATGTCTTCAAGAAATTAATTCGTAGACTTGAAAGAAATAAAACTAAAATAAATAGACATAATACGTCTAAATTATTTAACTAAACATGCTTGAATGAAAATATGCTGCCCCCTCCCCTCCACACACACACACACACACACACACACACACACACATATATATATATATATATATATATATATATATATATATATTTATATATATATATATATATATATTTGTGTGTGTTAATATACGATAGATTTGGGTTGGGCACGTGTACAGGTTTAGTTAAATAGTTAGTATTGTTATGAGATTAGCATTTAAAACATATAAAACATTTAGATTAAACTGTACAAGAAAAAGACTAACTTACCAAGTTAGGAATCCAGGGGAAGTAACTCGAATCCAAACCGGATGAAGTAAAAAAGACACCAGTATATAGGAAGAGTGGACGTAAAAAAAGCCTTTATTTCATTGGCTGATATTGACTGACGTATATCAATAAGAACGGTCGAACTCCTAGCCATATCTGTTTTGTTTTTTATTTTTTATTTTTGTTTTCGTTTTTTGTTTTTTTTTTTGTTTGTTTTTTTTCCAATGTTGAGGTGTGTAGCACGATGCTTTCAAGGAGGCTGCCTTACTCGTCCGAAGTCAGGTCGGGGTTGCTGTTTGAGCCCATATGAAGCAAAAGCCTAAATCGGCGATGAGGAAAGTGTATCACTGAAGACCACTCTTGATGCATCTAAAATGTATTATGCAACTATATATATATATATATATATATATATATATATATATATATATATATGTATGTGTGTGTGTGTTTGTGTGTGTGTGTGTTTGTGTGTGTGTGTGTCTTCCTTCCCGAAACTCCCAATAAAATCAATATTCTCGATAAATGCATATATGTTGGTGACAGATTAGACTAGAAGAGCAAACATAAAACAAGAAAGGAAAAATGAACGCGTAAACGTCCTAAGTTGATTCAGTGATGTTAGGTTTGGCTCCTTTTAACGACATATCAAATCGTATTAGGTTATTTAATGACGAATATAAGTCTTACATGATAAATGTCATATTGAATTAAAAGATTGAAATCTGTTCCATTTACACCAGAGCCAGTCGCTTCAAAAATATTCAGACTTATATCGAGTTTAAACTCGAGTAAAGATACTTAGCTTCGGTTAAAACTAGAGTAAAAATATTGAAGATAAAGGCTCAACGGTTTTCTCTGAACGTACGACAAACAGGTGGCAATTTCCACAAAACATTTCCCTCTCAGGCAAGTTTTCCAATGTTGGAGATAATTCTGGGCCAAGGTACTTAAGTCTTACAAAAGGGATTTTATCTGAAACAGTAGCATGGAATTAAAATATTTGACGAATCAGTATCAAAGGAGTATCAGACAACTGACTTTTTTTATACTATTTACATTATTCGGACGATTGTTCTCATCTTTGTCGCCAAGATTATCACAACGTTTCGGCCGTTGTACGCTCCGGCCATCTTCAGGTGGTTGGAATGTCGAACTGAGCCCTTTATTTCGCTCACTGGGGTAGACTGTTCTAGTTTTACCACTGCCTTAACCGGGTATTGAACTCCTGTCACTGGATGTAACCAACGCCTTTAACCACTGTGCCAAAGGAGTATCAGACAATTGACTTTTTTTTATGTGCGTTGCACATTTATGTTAAGAACAAGATTGATATATACAGGGATGCGATAGAAATACCTCTCACATATACCTTCCCAGAAATACTTCCTGCATAATAGTAAGACAATAATGTCTTCATTTAACTGATGTTAAATTATGTGGGTGCTATTTGTAGGAGATATATGTGGGATATATATATATACATACATATCCCATATATATATGTGTGTGTGTGTGTGTGTGTGTGTGTGTGTGTGTGTGTGTGTGTCTATATCTTTGAGATGAGGTATTATGATTACTTGCATTATTTACATTATACGGACTGTTATCCTCATCTTCATTGCCATATTTACAACGTTTCGACCGTTTTACGCTCTGGCCTTCTTCAGGTGATTGGAATTTTGAAGAACTGAGTTAAGGGTAAATAACTGAGACATCTGGAAGAGGCATGCCATGTGGAACTAGAAAAATACACCCGTGAACCAAATAAAAGTGTTCGGTTCGAAATTCCAATCACCTGAAGAAGTCTGGAGTGTAAAACGGTCGAAGCGTTGTGAATATGGCAACGAAAATGAGGATAACAGTTCGAATAATGTAGATAATGCAAGCAATTTCTTTTTGAGTTAATACGTTTAAAGTTTACGGAAGACGCCGTTAATCGGTCTTCCTCGATCTATAGTTTGTTGTAGCCTGGATCCTGTTTGAGCAAGGCGAGGATAAATAGCTTTTAATTTTGGATGACTCCGCTGTCTTTGGTCTGTAAATGCAATCTGATACAGCTGTGCAGCTTCGTGTCTATTACCATTCGCGCGGACGTATGTAAAAATCATTTCAGCCTGCTCACGAGTTAACTCAGTACTATACACATTAAGCGTTGAAGACAGACTAGCCATAAATGTACACGAATGACAAATGTAACCTAGTCTTATGACAACAGAACACTATCAACTTTCTTTAAACTGAATGACTCAAAAACGAATGATTTGCGGACATATTTATGTGGATTTTTGTACTTGTTTTGATGTAAGGAACCCGCCTCCAAAGTTTAAAAGTATTTTGATTCACCATATATATATATATATATATATATATATATATATGTGTGTGTGTGTGTGTGTGTGTTTTATTAAAGACGACTGACACAGTGTTGCGATTAAGTTTTTTATTTAATTTTTATTGTGTTCTTAGAAACATAAAGAATATACAACCCCAGTCGAGCAGAACAAGAAAATTAAAACTAATTATCTACTATAAAAAATTTAAAACAGCTCACCTTGTCATAAAATATAACAACAAACTTGCAAGATCTAAATTACACAGAACCAATATTTATGAATTCACATGGCCCTTAAGGAAATGTGTTCCTGATCCAACCAAATTCCTGAATAATTATGTTGGACATACCACTACATGCCTATCAAGAAGACTCACGTTACATCTCTCTGACCATTGCTCAATTAGGAATCCTTTAAATAAACAGAGAAACCTACAATCTACAACATACTTATAGAAAATACAAATATAATAGCCTCATCGATATGTAAAAAAGACTAAAAATAATAGAAGCACTAATAATAAAAAAGAAAAAAATCTAATACACAATAACACCAACTAGGAACACGACCACAATGTGCTGACCGTGTCTGAAAAATAAAATATTCATATAACTCTAGGCACATACATAAAAATGTCATACATTTAGTTAAGAATTAAGAAAAAAATCGCCCTTAATAATGGCCAAAAAAATAACCGAAATGGTTCGGATATGCAGAACATTTGGACAATTTTTACACACTTTATGTGCAAAAAATAAAACACTTACACAAACAGAAGAAAAATTAAATAAAAAGCTTAAGTGTAGTACTTTGTCAGTCAGCTTTAATGAAACATATATAAAATAAGAATTGCTGCCCAAATACATCATAGATAGATAGATAGATAGATAGATAGATAGATAGATAGATAATTTATTCATTAAACAATTTTTCCAATCTTGACATCAAAATTATTAAAACCAAATCAAAAACAATTATGGACATAATCAGAACCAAAAATATTCATAACAATAATAATTTTTTTAGCAGGTATATATAAAAGAAACTGTCACAACTGTTCCGTACAATACATTGGGGTAACTTGCCGAAATTTAAAACAAAATGCATTTATGAACACAAAAAGGGTTATATACATAACAATGCGTTAGTCATATATAGAAATAAGTTGAACAATAACTTTGATCTAAAGAATGTCACGCTTATTAACAAAGAAAGAAACTTAATTAGACGGAAAATTATTAAGAGTGCCGCTATCAAATCTTACCAAAATATAAGTTCTGCTGCCTGGATTTTTTCAAATATCTCATTTCCAAAGCCAATATACATGATTCTAAAAAAAATTTAAATGAAGACGATCAATTCAAAACCACCTACTATTTAAAACAATATATATATATTATAGCGATTTTCTAAGCCCGGCTTAGATGTGGCACAAGGACGAAAGTATGGGGTACGCAGTGAGGATCGAACTCACTACACTGTTGTAATTGATCTAGCAAGACAAGCTTCCTAACCATTACACCAAGTCGAGGTGCCCGTCGACATAAAGATTATACATCGATTAATTTATGAAATGGACAAAGTCCGACAATTATTTTTTAAGACATTTTTTATGTTTATACGTTCTTTTTATAGACAAATATTTAAGTAAATGCTCTATTTATAATAAACAGTATTAACAACATTTTCAGGCCAGTAAATGTTGTTAATTCTGTTTATTATAAACAGAGCATTTACTCAAATATTTGTATCTATAAAAAGAATGTATAAACATAAAAAATGTCTTAAAATAGATTAATTTCTCAGAATAAAATAATATTAATAATAATTACTTTATAAAAAAAATCAGCAACAACAATAACATTTACTGACTTTTGATATTAAATGACATCGCTTAGCATCCTCCATAATTCACCTCGACTTTCGGTTCGCCTAAAATATATTTTTGAGTATTTTTAAATTTAAAAATTCCAAGAAGATAACGACATTTTTACTTGTTTATAAATAATTGTTGCACAATAGCATCTTTATGTTTGTCTTGAGAAAGTCCATCAGGGGACGAAACGCATCGGCCAAAAAAGATTTTCTTTTGTCTTTATTTTTAAATAAAACAGACAATGAATGTCTATTATGTCTGATCATGAGTCGTTCTAAAGTTCGTATGTTTGCATTAATTTCGGGTGAAAATAAAGACAAAAATTGTCCAACATTTGAATATTTTTTATTAAGTTGGTCTTTGATCTAACCTATCGGCTGACATGAGTCATTTTCAGAGTGGTTATGCGGACAGTTAAACAAAGATATTCACAATCGAAGATAATATTTTATGTTGATATAGAAGGCGATAACGGTCGCGGATTAGCAGACGCAGGTCGTAAGTTCAAGATGCAGTTCTATGACGTCATACCACACAGACACACAAGCACACACACACACACACACACAAATATATATGTATATATTAATAAATATACATATTATCCCTCACCGATAGCAAGACTCGGAATTTTATGCACAACGCGATATGTTCTAGTCGCCTGATGATCGCAATGCTGTGAAATTTGAGGAGCGAATCAAGTTGTCCTTCGTTGAATGCTGACATTGTGAAGCGTTTTTTTTTTTTTTTTTTTTTTTTGCTCTGTCTAGACAGTATAGGATATGAGAAGTTTAATTTACTGTGTAGGTAGGTGTTTAGTTTTTTTTTTGTTTTTTGTTTTTTTTGCTTCTTTTTTCTTTCACTGTGTTAGATTTTTTTCTTGTCTAAAGCAGGCGTCGGCAACCTACGGTGCGCGTGCCACACGTGGCACGCGAAGCAATTACCAATGGCACGCAGCCGCAAATAACATCACGATGTCCAAACCAATGACTACTACAACGCAAAGAAGATATTTAGCTGTTTCACTTGGAATATATACTAAAGTATATATACTATATATTACTATATAAAATATATTGTAGAACAGGTATATTGACCTTGACTTGTATAAAAATACGTATACTGTTGGCACACTGAATGATTTTAAAACCCTAAGTTGGCACATAGTTAGCAAAAGGTTGCCGACCCTGGTCTAAGGTATTGGGTCAGCTGGCAAGTTGTCTGTTGCTTACGCCAACGTTATATATATATATATATATGTTATCATAGTATATATATATATTTATATTTAGTATATATATTGTATCGAAACAAAAGTTCGTAGCAACTTTTAGGTGAAATTCAAAGACTACACTTAAATATATGTACATAGATTTATTCAACCATTTTGATCCACTACTTTTCGCTATCTTTCTGGCATTTTTCTAGGTGATCTAAACTGTTCTAAATAATAGGAGTTGATAGGTTAGCCTATCGCCCGATTGACATTCCAGTCCCTTGTTTCTTGTTTAGGATTGGGTTTCCGGTTCTTTCTAAAGTCTACTTCAACACTATACTTCCTTGCTTCTATACTTCTCACAAATCCTAATTTAGATGGACAAATAGACATAGGGTGCATTTTAATCTTAAATTCTTGTAAAGTATCCATATTTTATCGCTTGTATTTAAAAAAAAAATGTATTGTTTTATTTTTGAGACAACCATAGAGGGGAAACGCAGTCCAATTTTTTTTCAGTTAAATTTCAAACCATCGTAGCGATTAATGTATCCAATCATTTTCAAATGTTAATGATAATATGTGGAATATGGAGTATCTCTGCGATATCCCGTATTGGTTAAACTGGGTTACTTTTAATCAGCGTTGTTCATCATCGAAAACTGCAGGTCTTCCGGAACTTTCTCGTTGTTCAAGATAGAAAAATTCTGCGTCTGAACGAACGTATGAACAAAGATAAACTTTGGAAATTCCTGTGAATCCTTACCGTATCTTTGTATTTCACTAGATCCTCTGGTTTCGTGAGTTTGAGTCTAACTGGCGACCTCATATTCTAATTTTTTGTCAAGTTAAACAAATCTTCACCTCACCCCATAAACGCGACGTTTCAATCTACTCTGTCGCTATTTCTATGGGAAATTTTCAGACATCGCTACATTTTCTCTGTATTTCATTTACAAGGAGGAAGTTCTACACAGCGTTTTCTCCAAGAACTACTGCTTTGTGAAGCATAACCACGGGGGTGCTTCCCTGAACATTGCAAGCTTAATCTTTTAGAGTCAAAGATCACTGATCAACTGTCTCCCTTATTTTCATTATTTTCACGTTGTAGCATCTATATTTTCATTCATATCACACAACTCATTCATAATAATTTGTGTTTTGTCATTCCTCACCATTTTCTTTCTTCAAGCTTTTCGACAGCTGCTACATAATCACAAATAACTGTACCAAATAACGGAAACCACATGACTTGAGGACTTCCAACAGCAGCAAAAACTAAAATACATATCACATGTAATCTGAAGAGAAAATAATAACATAATCAAAATGTTGACATGTCACACTACCCATCATTACTGGAAAGATGAAAAAACCCATTATTAATGGAAAGAAGGAAAAACCCATCATTACTGGAAAGATGAAAAAACCCATCATTACTGGAATGAAGGAAAAAACCATTATTACTGGAAAGAAGGAAAAAAAACCATCATTACTGGAAAGAAGAAAAAACCCATCATTACTGGAATGAACGAAAAAAACCATCATTACTGGAAAGAAGAAAAAACCCATCATTATGGAATGAAGGAAAAAACCCATCATTATTGAATGAAGAAAAAACCCATCATTACTGGAAAGAAGAAAAAACCCATCATTACTCGAATGAAGGAAAAAACCATCATTACTGGAAAGATGAAAAAACCCATCATTTTGGAATGAAGGACAAAAACCATCATTACTGGAAAGAAGGGAAAAAACCCATCCTTACTGGAATGAAGAAAAAACCATCATTACTGGAATGATGAAAAAACCCATCATTAAGGAATGAAGGAAAAAAACATCATTACTGGAAAGAAGGAAAAAGCCCATCATTACTGGAAAGAAGAAAAAACATATCCTTACTGGAAAGAAGAAAAAACCCATCATTACTGGAAAGCGCCATAACAGTGAACTTGAGAAAACTATTTTCCTGAAAATGTTTTTGAGAGAAAGAATTTATAAATTTCAACCAACAGTAAAACTGGCTGCTCAGAGAATGAATATTGAATGTTTTCTTATTAGGAAACTGCTAATAGTACCGCACACATACCCACACAACACAGAGCCACAGATGCATATATATATATATATATATATATATATATATATATATATATATATACCATTGTTTATAATTTATTTCCTTAGGGAATTTCTTTTTCCATGGCTCATCAGACCACACTTCCAAGTGTGAAATAATGAATTTAAATTTACATATATTTTTTATAGACTTTTGAGGCTAGTATTAAGTGGATGTAAGGTGATACATTGATTTCATTGAATTAATCGTTCTGATTTAACATTGAACTCTCTGAATTTCATCCTCCTTGGGACTATCCATACGTATTGCCAAGATCTTCATTACTTAACTATATATATATATATGTGTGTGTGTGTGTATGTGTGTGTGAAGACGACATGAATATCATATGTAACTCGAAGAGAAAATAATGTCAATATCAAAATTTTGATATTTCACACCACTTCAAACTAAAGGATAGTACGGAAACTCCCATCAACACTGGAAAGAGCGATTTGGGAAACCTGTTTTCCTGAAAAATTGTTTTAAGTGAAAGATTTTATAAATTTCCCCCGAAAGTGACATTGACTGTTTGGTCACTGGATGCCAAATGTTTCCTTATAAGGAAATAGTTAATATTAACAATACCATTACGTTCATATGACGCGGCTTATAGCACACGTGCTGTAATGGTTAGTAAGCGTGACCCGCTACATCAATTACGACTGAATAGTAAGTTCAATCATCACTGGGTGATCCATGCTTTCGGCCTTGTGCCACATCTAAACTATGCTTAGAAAATAGACATATCACACAGCTTACTCAGTAACACTCTACCGTGAGTGGCTGTTGAGCCTTGTAATGGGTGAAGTTTAATATAAAATACAAATCTTCGTAACTATCCATAACGGGCGGCCACGTTAGTGTGATTACCAAGTTTATCTCACAAATCAATTCGTTAGTGTATCGTGTCTGTTTCTCAAGTTATATTTATATATATATATATATATATATATATATATGTGAAGATTTAAGATTTAAAAATATAATAATTCAAACGTAAAGCAGATATTTTCATATAGTGATCAATATTAAAATTAATGATATAATATTAAGAATAGAGCATTGATAATATAATAAAGTTACTTCACTGTAAATATCAAAACTTTGATGTTGTTTCCCGACATCGAAGTTCCTTGGAATTGTCCATTCTTCAAGGGGATTGTGGTTTGAATATTCAAACAACAGTCCCCTTAAAGAATGGACCATTCCAAGAAACTTCGAAGTCGGGGAAACAACATCAAAATTTGATATTTACAGTTAAGTAACATATATATATATATATATATATATTTACAGTAATGTAATATTATCACACACACACACACACACACACACACACACACACATATATATATATATATATATATATATATATATATATATATATATATATATATATATATATATAGTGTATTAAAGGGCTCTGTATATTCTGATTATATCTAAATTACCATCGCTTCTTGAATGAATAAAACATTGTTTATTCCTTAATTTCTCATATTGATTTAATAAGAGGAGTTCTTATGTTCTTCGGGTGCGCCAGGTGGACGTAATGAAAACCAGAATACTTGTCGGATGTAAATGCTTAGGAATAAAAGCGTAGAAATGTCGAAAGTAGAACCCTCATAAAAAAAAAACTTCTTTCCTTTCGCCGTTCCTGTTTTATTTTTATTTTTATTTTATTTTAAGTTTTCATTTACTTATATCTTTTTGTGACTATCTTTATTTCTTCTTTCGTTTACTTATTACATTTTTTTTATTTTTGTTTATTTGTTTTTCATTTTTTCCCCCTAACGACAAAAGCCTCCATTTTTTTTTTTCAAACCTCCCCTATAAAATATTATGCTGTTCGGAAAGTCATATCGTACTCTTAGAGTGAAAATAAACCTCGTTTAAATGTCGAAAATGCTTTAAATTAAAATGTTGAGAGCAACAGAGTGGATGGTATTTGTATTATATATTTTGCGTTTAAATTATTTGAGGAACATAGGGTCGCAAGATATCGTTGCGGTTTCTGTAACAAGCCAGTTTTTAATTGACTGAATCAGATCCTCCTGGTTGGGGGTTGTGCAGTAGAATAACAACTTACTGCACAACCCCAACCAGGAGGATCAGATTTTGAATTCAAAGTTATCCTTCTCTTAGGCTAGTTGCCAACAGAGGCTATAGAACCATGTCTGCCCTGATATTTACCCATAGCTGAGGGAGGAGGAGGATTCATCCCTTTCTCAAGGGTATTAGCACGTAAGTGAATGTAATGGATTCGACTGGAATTCGAACTCAGCTTTCTGATTCCTCAATCTGAGCCGCTATCCATTAATCCACCATTAAACTAAAATGTGAAGCGCATCAGAGTGAATAGTATTTATAACATGAACGTATTGCAAGGCCTTTAAAATGTATAGATTATTAGGATATAAATAAAAAAGAAACTTTACAGTGGTAGATTTTATTGATTGATTTTTATTTTAGCGCTAATCAAATCAAATCGGTGTTTAAGCCTTTACAGTTAGCATGGCGACACCAAAACTAATATAAATAGACCATAACAACTCTCAGTGAACGTTAATCCTTGTATAAAACAACACATTGTGCTATGATTGGTGCCCTCCTATATGGCAGTGAATGCTGGACAATGAAGAAGAGACATGACGCTACAGAAATATGATTCTACAGAAGGATGCTCAGTATATTATGGCCCGAACATGTGAGCAACGACGAAATTTTGAAAGAAAATGAAAACAAAAAGAAAACTGTTTATATCTCTGGGATGAGGTATTATGATTACTTACATTATTTACCTTATTCGGGCTGTTATCCGCATTGCCATATTCACAACGTTTCGACCGCTGTACGATCCGGCCTTCTTCAGGTAATTATAATTTCAAACCGAACACTTTATTTCGTTCACCGGAGTAGATTGTACTAGTACCACGTGACGCGCCTCTTCCGGATATCCCAGTTATTTCCCTTTAACTCAACTCTCACAAGTTTGGTTCATCACTGCTGTGACATGGTATTGAACTAACAACTCTTTGGCACTTAGTCACTGGATCTAACCAACGTACGTCCTGGGTATGACGGTAAACTACATCCGCGTCCTGGGTATGACGGTAAACTACACCAGCGTCCTGGGTATGACGGTAAACTACATCCAACAGCAAGGTCTCAGATAATGTTTTCAGAAAAATAATGTTGCCAGCTCTAAGTTTTTGAAACAATAATGTTGCCAGCTCAAATTTTTTGAAAGAATAATGTTGCCAGCTCAAAGTTTTTGAAAGAATAATGTTGCCAGCTCAAAGTTTTTGAAAGAATAATGTTGCCAGCTCAAAGATTTTTGTAAAAAAGTAATGTTGCCAGCTATACGTTTATTTTTTTTTTGTAAAAAAGTAATGTTGCCGGCTGTACGTTTTTTGTAAAGGAATGGTGTTGCCGGCTATACGATTTTTTTTTTTTTTTTTTTAAACAATAATGTTGCAGATATATATATTTTATTCCATACAAAATAGGCATTTAAAATTCATATAAACTGGATTTGGCATTAAATAACCCACAGTGGTTGATATGCCATAAAACTCAAGCAAACAAACAAACAAACAAATCTAACCAACGTCTTTATCCACTGGCTCATGTGTCCTTGAAGATATTTGATTCAATATAAATAAATCCCATTTATCCATTTTAATGGTCGAAAAAGTATTCGTACAATACAAAAAAATCTTCATTTAATACTTTGTAGAATAGCCATTATTCACTTCTACAGCAACCAACCTCTTCTTGTATTAGGTTGGTGCAAAAATAACGTCGTTTTCTCACATAGTAACATATGTGAGAAAACGACATTGTTTTTGCACCAACCTAATAGTTCTCAATTAATGATTTGCAAATTTTAGTTGGTATTTTGTTCCATTCTTCTTCGCATATGGCCTTCAGATCCGGGATGCTTGGAGCTCTCGTTTGGATTTGAATTTTCAAATAACTCCACAGATTCTCGATTGCGTTTAAATCTGGTGACTGACTTGCTATTTCAGGATGTTTACATTATTTTCAGCAAGCCATTTCTTCGTAGATTTTGCTTAGGATGATCATCTTGCTGGAAGATCCACTCAGAAGGAAGTTTAAGATTTTCAGCCGAAATCATTAAATTTGATTCCAAAATATTTTGATATGCTGCGGCATTCATTCTACCATCTGATATTTTGTCAGTAATTTTTTGCCACCATCAAATTTAACTGTTGGAATCGTGGTCTTTTGTTTAAAGGCATCACCATCTTTCCTACATACATGATTTCTAGAATTACGTCCCAAAAAACTCAATTTTGGTTTCGTCTCTCCATAATACTCTTTCCCAATACGAGTTTCTTTATCCTGATGTTCACAAACGAATTTCAACCTGGCATCTCTGTGTTTTTTCAATAGCAGTGGAGTGTTCCGAGAAGAGCATGACTTTACATTCTTCCTGCAAATTTCAATGCTTATTGTCCGTTTAGATTCCTGGTGAAAGCAAATCATCCTGCAAATCTTGACGAGTAACCATTGGATTTTGTTTAATTTCGCGCATTGATTTCCTTGAAGATCTTGAAGAAATTTTCTTTTGAACACCTGTTCTTCTTTGGTTTTCAACAGTTTTGAGTTTTTATACAATGCAGTGAATGATTCATGGTAGTAAATGGAATATTCCGGTTGTCTGAGATCTTCCTGTAACTTTTACCCTTTTTCAAAGCTTAACAATCAATTCTTTTTGTGAATTTGTCAATTCCTTACCTCTTGCCATGATGACAATCTTCTTGCACGAATATTCAATGACAGAATGTTCTGCTTGTATTTTTAGGCTAAAAATAATTACTGATAACATTATTGGGACATTCTAGAATATTCCACTTGAATGGAATAAAAAGCAATTTAAAACTTTTAAAATTTTAAATTTGCGTTGTTGTACAATGCAAATTTAAAATTTTAAAACTTTTAAATTGTTTTTTTCACACATTAAAATGTTTTTTTCTATTATATCAATTTTTTCTGGTTTCTATGCACATTTAGTTATTATGCATTTGTGTACAGTTAATTATATGAAAAGTATCTTTATTCGTTAGTTGGAAATATAATAAATTAAAAATTTTATGTGTAAAATAAACTCACTTTAATGTAATCAAATTTAAAATAAGGAAGAAAAGAATGTGTTACGCCAGTCTTTCCATTAGGATCGAACGCTAGCTTTGTAATCAATATTCACGCTTTTATCTGGTCCCCAGATATATTTCTTTTCAGTCATCGCCTTTATCGACTTCCACTAAAATTTATCATTATTTATATTATTTACATGTGGACTGTTTTCATCTTTGCTGTTATTATCACAACGTTTCGGCCGTTGTTCCCTCCGACCCTCTTCAGGTTCTTGTCGATCTGTGTAACCTTCAGGAAATTTCAAAATAAATTCTTTAATTTATACTACGGGGTAGATTGTTCTCATTCGGCTGCTAGAGATATCTCAATATTTAGTACTGTTCAGTTATTGCTAGCCTCGTTTCTACGGAGTTCAAGTATGCACTGTCCGACCCAGGGAGTGCACTCCCAATACACAGATTCTGTGTGACGTCTTCTCTTTTTGCTATCTCTAATTCTTTTCTTTGTTTTGTCGCTCTATCTCTGGCTTTCGTTTTCATCTTTCTCTCCTTTTCTCTTTCTCTTTTCCTTTTCTCTCATTCTCTCATTGTCCCCTCTTTTTCCCTCAACCTCTCTATTACTCTATTTTCTGTCACCATTTTCTTTCTTTCTCATACGTTTTTTTGTTTTTCTATTTCCTTCTTCCCCTTTTTTGATTTCTCTATTTTTTTTTATTTTCTTTAACACTTTCTGTCCTTATTTTCTCCTCTACTCTTCTCTTTCTTACATTCCATCATCTCTTTTTCACTTTTTTCTTTTCTACTCTCTCTAACTCCCTCACGCTCTCTTTATTCTCCTACACTTTCTCTCACCTTTCTATCTTTGATACTCTTTCTTTCATGTCTCCTTTCTCCTAACCTGTCTCCCTCATATTGTCTTCCATCCTCATATTCTCCGGTTCTTTGATCCTCTCATATTTCCCTTTTACTTCGTTCTCTCTCTCTCTCTCTCTCTCTCTCTCTCTCTCTCTTCATATATATATATATATATATATATATATATATATATATATATATATATATATATATATACATACATACATATAAGTATTATCACATTGTGACTGGTAGGGATAATTCCAAGGAAGATATTAATCCAGAGAGAGCTCAACCTACAGAGAATAATAATAATAATAATAATAATAATAATAATAATAATAATAATAATAAAGAAGAAGAACGTTAGATATTAATTTCGATTATAATTTATTTCGTGAATATCGAAATATTCATATCTTCAGATCGAAATCTCTTTATTGAATGGATACAATACACCAGATGGATATATTAGATTGATCTGTGGGTAGGAACGCAAGAGAGAAGAGATGCGATATAGGTGCAGGTATGGAAAAAAAGGGAACTAATGGCCAGTTAGTAGTATGCTTAAACCGGCTGGCACGGCCAAGAAGAATTCCTTGGAATTGATCGATATGGCCTGCTGTTTAAGGCAGGACAAACCAACTTAATTCCAAATTAGTTAGTCTAATGAAAGAGTCCTTAATACAAATAATAGTTAGAGATTACAATAATAATACCTAAAAATTCCTCTCTTCCGACCGAAATTTCTTAGTCAATGGAGACAATATAACGGTAGTGTATATTAGATTGAAAGAGGGAATCCCTCTTTGTTTCATTGGGCCCATCATATTCTCAGCTTCTTCTACACTCTTACTCTCTCCTGATCCCCCATTTTCTCTCTCGTAGTCTCTTTTATTCATTCGACCATTCTTTTCTCCTCTCTCTCTCTCTCTCTCTCTCTCTCAAACTCACTCACTAAATTTTTCTTAATCAAGATTTGTCCTTCTTTCTCTGTCTTTCTCTCATTTCATGACACTATCGCACTTCCCTAATTTCACTTTTGTCTCTTCTTTCTTTCTTTCTTTCTTTCTTTCTCTTGATTTTACCTTTTGCTCTACCGACTATATCTCTCTCCTTTTCTCTGTCTTTTTCTCATTTCATGACTCTATCGCACCTCCTTAATTTCTCATTTGTCTTTCTTTCTTTCTTTCTTTCTTTCTTTCTTTTTCTTTCGATTTTACCTTTTGCTTTATCGGCTATATCTTTTTCGCTGTCACTAGATTTTTCTTCCTTTCAATTTTTTCCTTTCCTCTCTCTATTTTTCTCTCTTCGTAACTCTCAGCTACTTCCTTAATTTCTCATTTACCTTGCCCCCTCCCTCCCTCCCTCTCTATCTCCCTCTCCCTCTCTCTCTCTCTCTCTCTCTCTCTCTCTCTCTCTTGCTCTTCTTCACTCCACAACATTTGTTTTGTTTTGTGTGTCTAACCCTTAGGGTTTCAGATTCTTCTGATAGAAGTGTAGATGTTGCAAGGGGTGACAAGCATCAGTGCGTCTAGATACCTTCCTGCCTCATAATTAATGAATCTTTTTTTTATTTCTAGTTTGACTTCTTTTATGATATTTTTATTCGTGCAAAGATGCTGCGAGAAGTGGTATCGTGTGGCAAGGGGTTCTATCCACTTCGCTGCAAAGTGTGTTGTCTGTAGCAACAATTTCGCTGACGTGTTGATATATGCCAGGCTCTCACTGAATAACTGATGGCGTCATTGGTGACCTCTAAACACAAGGACGATATTCCTAAGGGACACAAGCAGCAATGAAGAATCAAAATACATCAAACTCTTATTATGACATTCGTTTAGATGAGAAAGAAATTTTAAAAAATCTCCACAAACTATACACACTACATGCTTATATTCGTTGTATAATCATTTTCTCTAACTTTTCAAACATATCCCGATGTAGCCATCCATCCAGTCTGTCTGTCTGTCTATCGAAGATATCGTTTGCAAATATACATATACTTTTTTTGATTTTCTCATCTACACATGGGTCAGTTGGGCACTGTCTGTAAGAAAAAAGAGCACCATGATGCAATACATTCCGCCAGAAATTTGGAAACTACATACTGTGCAGAGGATTCGGAAAAAAATGGATGAGTTTAATGGTGACTACGAAGGTACAGCAGCTCAAAAACTCACTCGGGTCGTTCTGATAAAAAAAGAACTCTCGAATTTGTTGATGAGGGCCTCAGACTCAACACGGAAGCCTACAAGGAGGTCAAGAGGGTGGCTGCTGGAAAAGCCTATGTCAGGCACCGAGATTCTGAACCATACCACACAAAGAGAACTCAGTCAGGTCTGTCAGACAAGTTCTGCGACCACATTACTTCTTTCATCTAGACACCTAGTGCCCCAGACTTCACCCCCCCCCCACTTTGTGTAGGGCGCATTTGAACGAGAGCGCAACAAAACTCCTTGTGACATCAAAGATAAACTGAAGGCAAGGATTATGCCAGCATTCACCAACTTAAACAAAGAAACCGTCAAAAAGAGTTGCAGGAGATTTCGTAATCGTCTGGTGGCCGTAGTTAAGGCCAATGGTCTTTTATTGAAGGCATTTACTCTTTAGTATTTCAAGATATTTTTTGTGTAATTTTGATAAATATATCTGTTAAAATGAGATATCAGTGGTATTTTCATTTCTGAGTCATTTTGACAACAGTTTATCCATCGCACTTTGTACATAAGTCATTCTCTTTCTCTCTCTCTCTCTCTCTCTCTCTCTCTCTCTCTCTCTCTCTCTCTCTCTCTCTCTCTCTAGCTAGCTAGCTAGCTATGCTGGTCCGATTCGTATATGCATCTTTTCTCCAATTCTTCCTTTCAATATCACTGGGTCAAATAGAATCAATGACGTTATGAAGAGTTAAGTTTTCACCCGTTTTTTTATGTGTGTTGTTGGAGGGGAATCTATCTATCTATCTATCTATCTATCTATCTATCTATCTATCTATCTATCTATCTATCTTTGAAGAAAGAAAGAAAGAAAGAAAGCTGGTTAGATAGATAGATAGATAGATAGATAGATAGATAGATAGATAGATAGATAGATAGATAGATAGATAGATAGATAGATTGGCTGGTTGATTGATTGATTAACTGAATATGCATAAAAAGAAACAGACTGATCGATAGATAGCAGGTAGCTGAATGACAAAATATAAAAATATCATACAATGCACTCTAGTCTCTAGTTTTTACATTAATTATTTAGTTAGTTATTATGCATATAATATTATCCATAGATCGATCAACAGTCAATAGATAGGTAGGTAGGTAGGTAGGTAGAAACAGACTTTGAAAGAAAGGAAAACGTAAGAAATAGGCATAGATAGATAGATAGATAGATAGATAGATAGATAGATAGATAGATAGATAGATAGCAAAGATTGCTCTTCACATTAGCTGGTATAAAGAGTACAAGACCATTTGGAAAGTAGAAATATAGCGGACATCTACAATCCTTCACGCAACTATTAATGCTGTTGACTAAATTTGACATATTTGTAGCATTAAAAAGAATTGAAGAAAAGATGTTATGGCATAAATTACAGAGTTATAATGCTTTTGAATTTGGCTATTATATATGCTTCTTTTTTTTCTCTCATCCATTATGACCTCATGACAGATGTGTCGACAGTTAAAATTAACTCTGGAAATAATCATCATCAAAAAAGTAAAACAGCCGTGCTACGAAATACAAAGCAACTGGGTTAGTTTAATGAATTCGTGGATTTTGACAAAGATATTAATTACTTGTTTCAATATGTTATTTAATAATACGCTCATTTAGACCGGATGTCTGCTTTTCTGTCAACACAACCTCGCAAACGTTCTCTAAAGTAAGTGTTCAAACATCTTATACACATTTAATTAGTAATTTTTTAGTTTGCTTTAAATTTTCTAGTCAAAGTAAGACGCCTGTGATTTTCTATTGCAGAATGAAAATTAGTAAAAAAAATCACATTTACTGATGCCAAACTCACGCAAGAGCTACGAACGTGAATTTATAGACATAGATAAATTCTGTTTATATCTCTGAGATGAGGTATTATGATTTATGGTCCAGTGGATAAAGACGTTGGTTAGATCCAGTAACTAGACCCAAAGAATTGTGAGTTCAATCTCAAATCACAGCAGTGGTGAACCAAAACCTAGAAACTTAGAGAGTTGAGTTAAATGGAAAAGACATCCGGAAAAGCCATGGCACATGAAACTAGATCAATATACTCCGAATGACGAAATAAAGGGTTCTATCGAAATTCCAGTCACCTGAAGAAGGCCGAAGAGTACAACGGCCGAAACGTTGTGAATATGTCAATGAAGATAAGAATAACAGCCCGAAAGTACAACAGACGTAGAGATTCTAGGAAGACAGAAAATAGAGACTCACGTTACATTTAAAATTTTGAAGATTGTAAGTGGCAGGGGAGCAAGAAATGGGAAGAGAGTTCCACAGGTGAGAAGTGTGAGAAAAGAAAGTGTTAGAATAGAACTTACGGTTACATCTACAGTAAAACGATGATATCTTGTAACCAATCTATTTCGAAATCTTAAATTCCAAGGAGTAGAGACCATTAAAACAGCTGCCAGGTACATATCTATAGAAAAGAGGGAAGCCACACGACGGCGGTAAGAAAGCGAGTGAAGTCGAGATGCCAGTGCAGGATCGATAACATTACTGACCTTTGAATTATGTCGAAGCATTAGACCAAATATAGTAGCAAAATTCAATTTAATGTGCAGGATATATTCTGTCGAGAAAACCTTTTTCACGACAGTCCTAGCAATTGATTCAGGATAACCGTGTCAGTAGAAAATGTGAGGTCAATAAGTTGCTGGAGGTTAGCATCAGTCATGCGAATGGAGAGCAAAGATGGTTCTCTAAGATGATTAAAAGGCAGAAGTTTCGTTTTCAAGGCGTTAAAATATACAAGCTATTTCTTGCCCCCGTTAACAACCTATCTATCTATCTATCTATCTATCTATCTATCATACAGTTCCTCTATCTATCTATCTATCTATCTATCTCTTGTCTTTTATCGTAATCTTTTTTAAAATACCTTTCCTTGTCTTATTTGTCAAATAGTGTTTCTTGACGGAATCCCTTGCAACGTGGGTATGACGATAAACTACATCTGCATCCTGGGTAAGAAGATAAACTACATCTGCGTCCTGGGTAAAACGATAAAATACATCCAACAGCAAGGCCTCTGGTCAGGAAGTTTTGTAGCGCGTGGAACCACCTCTTAATTGCTGTGGTTTCCAGGTCCGCCCTGACCCGACGTGGTAGCACCTGTTAAGGTTACAGCTATGGGCAAATAGTTAACCCTCCCCACAAACTGGGGTCAAAACACTATGAAAGTATAAAAACAGATTTTAATACAGCAATATATTTTATATAAAATATTGTTACTAGCAATGAATTTTTTAAGGAAAAAAGTATTACCAGTAATAAAAAATCTTGCCGGCATTAAATAACACACTGACGCTGATATGCCGTAAACCAAACTAAAGCTATACCTCAGATCATCGTCGACTTTGCGATGAATATTTTCTTTAGTAATTCATCTTTCACCATTCCGATCGTGGCTTGTCATTCATATTTTTACTGAAATGCATTATCTGCCATCTAACTGTGCTTATATCCACTGTTTGGTCTCTATGAATGTTCAGCAAATATTTGTTGAATGTCACTGGGTATAAATCTTTCTCATTCAGTGATAACATCACTGCTTCATAAACACTTTCAGCTGTTTCCTATAAGACAAAAATATGGTTTATTGAAGGAAGGTTCAAATTCTACTGCCATATCACCAACATCGATTTCTGACGTTATTGGCCAACCTAATAGAAGACATTATTTTTATAGCGGCTTGAGTATTTCAATGAGAAATGTGAAAATGCTGATTTAAACTGACCCTTAAATATAAATAATATAAATAAAGTTCCATAATTGAGCTGAAAATTATTCAAGGTGCTCAAAACATAAATGCTTGGATCTGTTCTTTGTGTCCACTGTGAAGTGTAAGGCACATAGTGAGATGAAACATATAGTTGTATTCTTTATAATGATTGTGAAACAGGCTGTTATTAACTTTGTAGTTATTTCCTTCTAACTTCAGGGTGGCTTTTGATTATCGGAAAAATATTTTTTTTTAAAATAACTATCTCTAACGTGTCTTGAAAGCTTGACTTTTAATTGTAGACCCACGTGTGGTGGATAGCTTTTTATTTGTTTGTTTTGTTTTTGCAAGAGGCAGTATGTTGTTACCTTTGCATAAAAATGAAAATTCCAAGAGATCGGGTGGAAGATGTAGGGCACCCCTATTTTATTGCAATCCAGGGATCACAGGGATCTGAAATATGATATTCTATATAATTGGATGTCACAGACGTGATAACTATATAAGAGATAAATATTTCCGTATATATATATATATATATATATATATATATATATATATATATATATTGTGAAAGTACGACAATAATTTAAAACATTTTTATTTTTATGCATTCGCTGTTATAGATACAAATATTTAAGTAAATGCTCCTCTGTGGCTAAATCGGTAAAGCACGTCAGGCTGTATGACGTTTTCGTGTAGGATACAGGCTCGATTCTATGGAAATTTCAGATGTCGTTAATACTGCTTATTATAAACAGAGCATTTACTTAAATATTTGTATCTATAAAGAAAAAATGTATAAACATAAAAATGCCTTAAAATATATCTGTGTGCAATATTTGTCTGCATATATATATATATATATATATATATATATATATATATATATATATATATATAAAAGTGAACAGTAAAGTCAACACTTAGAGGCGACAGGTTGACTCACGCTCTATCTCTGATATTGAACACTTTGTCCCATAAATATAAAACACCTTAAAACTATATTTCTTCATATATATATATATATATATATATATATATATATATATATATATATATATATATATATACGTACATATATTTATATTTATATAATTGATATTTGTGTATCTGTGCGATATATTTTCAGATATATTGCGATAATATATTATTACAATTTATTTCACAATATACCTCACGATAATAATAATAATAATAATAATAATAATAATAATAAGTATTTCCTTTGATTTCTGTTGTATACACATTTACTACCCGGTCTCAACCAGAGACCTAAGGTCAGAAATATATATATATATATATATATATATATATATATATATATATATATATATATATATATATATATATATATATATATATATTCATATTTATATAGGATCAATGCAAATATAAAATCTGTCACTTAGTTCATTGATGCTATCCCGTAACTACTGATTCATAGACGGACACACCAACAATCACTACGCCCACTCATCAGGAGATATCAGCAATTGACTGTTTATTTCATCGTTCCTCTTTTATATTGAGTTAGGAAAAAACTTAACCACTTTTCATTGGTGTAAGATTTATTTTTATTTCTTCTTCTTTCAATGTCTGTATGTGTGCTCGTGTGTATGTGTCTGTGCACGCGGGGGACGTTGTGTGTATGAGTCAGGGCGTGCATGCGCATCTGCGTACGCATAGAATATCGTGGTTATTTCATTTTTTCGTCGTTTTCTTATCTCTGTGTATTGTCTCTCCCTCTCTCTCTCTCTCTCTCTCTCTATCTCTCTCTCTCTCTCTCTCTCTCTCTCAATATTGGTTTTATATCTTTTTCCTCTCCCGTTCAAATTTGTCAGAGAGACAAATATAGCCATCTGACATCAGCTTTTCAGACAGTCATTGCTCTTATTAATTCTTGATCATTCTTGAGCTTTCTTGAGTTTGGAAAATATTTATATATGTCTCCCTTGCTCATTATTTTGTTTTTCTTATTTGATTTGGTGGTATTTTAAGTATTAGTGTATTAATTATAAAAGTTACGTTTATAATTAAATTTTATTTATTGCTGTTTCAATTTTTATGCATATACTTATAGTCGAGGATACCTGCCAACTAGAGAGGTTTTTGCAAACACTTGCTCAGACGCATTTTGTGTTTATTCAACACATTTCCAACTATACTGAGCAAAACTTAATTACAGTTTCTGAAAAAAAAAGGGCGTGTTAGCTAGCGTGATAAACAATTTGAACAAGGCCAGCACGTTCAAGTTACCTCGACTTTTTGCTAGCGCAGGTATCGACAGCCCGCAAGGTTTCTGTCTACTCAAAGATTGGATCAACCAAGCACTTTCCAAAGGTGTCGCACGCTGGGATGGAACCCTCCAGTACGATAAAAATCAGGAAGTCTCCTTTCTGACAAATCGACCATGATGAGATTCGAACCCGAGTCTTATAGTCAGAATGCCAACGCTCTATCTACTCGTACTCCTATATTTACGTTCATTCATTCACGTACACACATATATACATGTCTGATTAAATAAATTGCAAACAATATGCCTGCTTATTAAAAATATAAACAAACATATTGTTTGCAATTTATTTAATCAGACATGCCTAAAAGAGAATTTGCCGCCGAAATACATATATATATATACGTGTCCATATGACAATGATAGTCACTTCCATCTCTTCACTTGGTAGCTTTTTTGTGTTTTTCATTCAGAATTTTAGCATTTCCATCATATATATACCTGAGCTAACGCTCTGTTATGGGCCCGTAATTCTTAAGGCCAGCTTTACTTTTACAACCTCTCTTATACACGTGACAAACATAAAGTTTGTCTGTGTTAACTATATTGGAAACTTTCCCGACCTTGTGCGCAGTCATGTGATATTTGAGTCCCCGCAACTAACTTAATAAAAAAAAAAAAAAAAAAAAACTTGTTAAAAGAAAACTCGCACAAGTAATCTGCAGGTTTTCTGATAGGATTACTTCTACGGGGATTTGCACCTGATCTTCCTGGCGTGATCTCACGTGACTGGTTAGAACAACTGCCGAGAGGATGACTATTCCATAGATATTGCAAATGCGTTGGTGCTCTAGTAGCTCTGGGACGGATTCTATTTCTGCTCTCTTAATAGCGCGCTTTTTTTGTTTGAATGCTCAATTCTCTACTGCTCAGATCTCTCCTCAGCAACAGTTTCGCAGTCTTCAACATTAGCGCCGAGAGTCTTGAAGTTACATTTAACTACATCATTTGAATTTTTTTTGGGGGGGAGGGGGGTCTTGTGAGCGGATCGATGACCATAAAATCTAAATTCTATCCTAGTCAGTAATTAAAGGTGAAACCAAGTACCGTAAGATTAAATCGGATAGAACTCGTTAGCTTGATTTTAAACCTGCACTGCATTTCCAAAAAATATGTGCTGGGTGGATCTCCTTAGCCGTAGTGAAGGAAGTCTAAGAGAAGGAAAATCGACAAAATGAATAAATAAACAACATCATGAGGATAGAAATTCGAGGTTGGTATCTGGCTCGAGTAAACCCACCTTATTGAATGCCTTCTTTAAACATGACTGTATTTCAACAATGATGTAGGGGTACGCACACTCTTCCAAGTTGTCTCAATCCAGCACGGAAGAGCAGACTGGTGAAACTAACGTAACAGTTTCAATCCAAAGATTTCCAGATCGTTAGATGCTACCCCTTAGCCCTCACTACGTGATCAAGGGAGCAATTCATTGATTTGTCTTCTACGGCTTCTCAATTCCTTGTGGCTTATTTAATGACGAAACCCATTTTAGATTGTAAGAGTAATTCTTTTTTGTTTGCAAGGAAATATTGCAATAACATTTTTTGGAGATGACAATGATTTTTCAAGACGAGTTCTACTATTTAGCCCATATTTGGGGAGGAGAAGAGATGGGTTCATACCGTATTCAAGGCTATTTGCGCATAAGTGAGGGTAATTGAATTCGACTAGAATTGTCTCGGTTCTCTGATTTCTCATTATAAGCCGCTATCCATTATACGGCCAGTACATCAGTCTCACCATGTTACCACGAGCGTAGATCAGCAGCACTGGGCTGATTTGATAGCAGAGATCTGATAAAAAATAACAGTTTTTCTCTCCATCTTTTAGTTCTTGTTATTGTTTATTGTGTTTCTGTTCATTCTTCTCTGTGTTGTAGTACAGTATTTGACTGTTACGAGTTGTCTTTCCTTGCTCTCTTTTGTGTACTTTTCGAGCCTCTAATTGGGGAATAGATGAATATTCTTATTCCTTTCTTTTAATATATAGCATGTCTATATGAAAGTAGGTATTAACGCAGTCTAATCATTTTTATTGTTCTATGTCCCTCTCTTGTCCTGTTGTAAAATGATGCAAATTATTACTCTAGCACCCTACCACTGGTGTGTTACATGTCACTAGAGGAAAATAAATACGGACACTCAAAACCGATCTCTTTGGAGGGAACTATCTAATGTTAGTATCGAAATCTGCCGTGGCAGGAGGTAGCGAATGACCCCAATTATTTTTTTTTATCTATCTTGGAATTTATATAGCTGACTCTAATGGTATTATTTTATGAGCGACTCAGTTTCTATCTGACGCCTTTTTACATATCCATACCCATGACGATTTATCTGACTTTATTATTACTACGTTGGCAAATGTCTGCCTCTGTCCGTATGTGAATCTGAGCGCGCAGTTCAACTCTTGATGCCTTCTTTTTCTCAATTAACTCACCCCGTATAAAAATGATAAAAACCTTTTCTTTTTTAAACCTCCAGAGGCACAAAAGATAGAGACTCATAACAAATTTTAAATTCCCTTAGCAAAAGCCACCTGAGAATCAGTCTTACATTGCAAGAAGGTTTTAATTTAATTGTGTCTAAATTGTAGAGAAAACCAAATCATTTTTTTCTTTCAAATCCATTCGGGTTGCTTCACTAGAGAATAGACGTTCTATCATGAGGCCATTAAATGTATGCGTATTTTTTTTATTTTTTTACGTGCAACAATACACAGACAGAGGCACGTACGCACACACGCTCATTATTCCTCTCATACACAAAATCAAACATTCGCTCTCATACGCACACACACATACACTAATTTACATGCACTCACCCTAACACATATGCACATATTGGTTCGCTCTCATAAGCGATCTCTCCCACACATTAATTCTACACACAGGCAAACGCATGCTCCCTCATACACACTCTCTCTCTCTCGCTCACTCTCTCTCTCTCTCACACACACACACACACACACACACACACTCTCACTCTTTCTCTCTCACGGACATACACTCTATTTCTCACACATATGCTATCTGACACGGGGACACATTTTTACTCGTAAGCGCGCGCTATTTCTCAAACACATGCGCACTTCATCACATGCTCTTTCTCATACACAATCACAAACTCTCTCTCACTCTTTCTTTCTCTCTCTCTCTCTCTCTCTCTCTCTCTCTCTCTCTCTCTCAGGTACTAACGATCACTCGTGTACATCTACTCATATGCTCTCTCTCATACACTGAATGAATGAGCAAAATAAAGTTCATATAAATAAACAGCACATTCCGGAGAAAGCTCGTTGAAATGTCATCAATTGTCCTTGTCCGTTACATTCAACGAATATATATATATATATATATATATATATATATATATATATATATATATATATATATATCAAATATGTGGTGCGGTTCAATTTATATTACAATGAATCATTCATACTAAAAATAGATTAGTAAAGTTAATGATATAAAATCGCAAACAAAATTTTAAAGTTGCATTAACCTACAAATCACACGATGAATGCTATGAATTTTGTTTTTAAAAATTATAAGCTGTATAAGGTCTTTTTTTTAACACGCAAGTACTTTCAACTGTACATTCAGTCATCTTCAGGCATGGAAATTATTTTATTTTTTGTAAAATTCAGGTAACATCCGAGACGAAAAACTTAAATCATAATCGAAATGTATATTTATTTTTTTATTTTTTTTGAAATGTGTTATTGTTAACGGATACAAACGTTTGGATCGTGCAGTCGGAACGCTAAGTTTGAAATTTTTTTTGAAAAGTTAAGAGAGCGCGTTTTCTTACTAATATGGCAATTTGAGATTATTTTTTTTCAACTGTACATTCAGTCATCTTCAGGCATGGAAATTATTTTCTTTCTGGTAAAATTCAGGTAGCATCAGAGATGAAAAATTTGTAGGTTAATGCATCTTTAAAATTTAGTTGGCGAAGGGATTTTGCCATTTTATATCATTAACATTACTAATCTACTTTTTGTATGAATGATTCATTGTAATATAAATTGAAGTGCACCATATATTTGATTTAAAAGAACTGATCCGACATGAAAATTTTCGAGATAACAACTGAGACATTACTCTATTTATTGAGCAATTTAGTTCATGCCACATTGACTCATAAAATCCTACAACAACAACAAAAAAATTATTATCATATTGCCATATTAGTAAAAAAACGCACTCACTTAAATTTTCAAAAAATTCAACTTTAGCGTTGGGACTTATCATTCTGTCGGATTCTAATCCATATTTGATTTATATTTGATCATAAATAATATATATATATATATATATATATATATATATATATATATATATATATATATATATATATGCCGCAAAAATTTGACAATGTGTACAACAGATAGTCTTTAAATGTTAGCGCTTGTCATTAATAGTTTTTCCTTTATCTAGCAACTACTCAATTCTGCAATTTACCCACAGCATGCCTAGTTACCTCCCCTTAAACGGTGTCCGCGTCATCCAAGCCATGACACAACGTTCCTGACGCTACATATAAAAATGGTAATTTTCCGATTTTTGTCCTTCACAAACATAAACACTAAATTATTGCTCTGTAATTAACAATAGCCTGATGATGACATTATGGGGTTTCGAACGTACTCGGAATGAACACAATATGAGCCAACACAGTGTTTTCCTCTCGAATATGAAAGGATCCTATCGAAAATAAGTAGACAGATCATGTCTAAATTATTTAACGAAATATACGCATTTCAAACATACATATATATATATATATATATATATATATATATATATATATATATATATATATATATATACGCATAAATATATATATATATACGCATATATATAGATATATATATATAAATATATTGTGTGTATTTAGGCAGCATATTTTCATTCATACACTTGTCTATATTATTTAATGAAACGTGTGTATATATATATATATATATATATATATATATATATATATATATATATATATATATATATATATATATATGTATATCTGTTTCTGTGAGTGCGTGTGTTTGCCAGCTAGGTCTCATGGCTAGAAAGCGAACGTAATAACCACTCAGCCATGCGCCCATATCAAATCTCCATATATATATATATATATATATATATATATATATATATATATACAAATGAGAGCAAGAACAGGTGAATATTATTAGAATTACTTACCATCACCTGAAGAAGTACAATTAAAGTATTGAATCATGGAAGCTTTTGTGTAGTGATTTCATCAAGTTTTTTATTACAATCTTTTATGAGAAAATAATACATATATATATATATATATATATATATATATATATATATATATATATATATAGAGAGAGAGAGAGAGAGAGAGAGAGAGAGAGATAGATAGATAGATAGATAGATAGATAGATAGAGATTGATATTGAGAGAGAGGAGAGAAAGAGAAAGAGAGAGTGGGAAATATTGATATATTGATTATCGCATATTCGCAACCTTCATTCATGAATATAGAGTAAATATTGCTTTACATTTTCTGGGTGAAAAAAATTTCTTTTTTCACCTCGAGACTTCCTTAAATGAAAAATGATTACTCAAGGCCTCTTTCCCGAAAATTATCTTGTAACATTGTCTAAATGAGAACCCTTGCGTATTTTGACTAAGAGTTTATTTTTGGCTTTCTGTTTTATTTTCATATCACACTTTAAACAATAACAAATCTATATACAGAACCAGTGTTAATCACAAACCTCTTTTAAATGTCGACTCATCTCGACACTTGCGAAAGAAATATAAATTAAATCGAAGATCGAAGAGTGTATAAAAGCAAATAAATGCCTATCTAATTTGATAATTCGATAGTTTATTGCAGTTTTTATTTTAAGATTTGGAGCAGATTTATAAAAACTTGGCGGTAGTTGTGCAAAAAAAATTGATTATTTAATTACTCCAAGGAGTCCTTTTTATAAGTAATAAAACAATTTGCGAACTCTTTGAAATTCTAGAAAATTTCATAAATTAATTTTCGTGTGTGTGTGGTGGGGGAAACAAATGTAAAAAAAAAAATATATTTTTACGAAGATTTTCTAAAAATAAAAATTTCAAAAATAAATTTTTGAAGTCCTGAAAGTTTCATTTAAATTAGACAATTATTTGCTTTTTGCAAGAATTTCCAAATTAATGGGTTTCCCGCGAAACTGCTAACTAAAAAAAGGGATGACCACAAGCCTTATGGAATTAACAAAAAAAAAAACCGAGATTTTTTTACCCAAATTTAGAACATGTTCGAAAAAAGGAAAAACATTTTTAAAATATTTAAAAAATACTTTGTTCTTTCCTCTTAATAATCACATAAACATTTTAACGATGAAACTTTGTTTTTATTAAGTTTTGGACTTTTTATCATTAATCTATACTGATTTTTTAGCGAATTATTGTAGGTACCTACAACAATAACAAGTCTATATCCAGAAACAGTCTTAATCACAAACCTCTTTTAAAGGCCGACTCATCTTGACATTTGGAAAAGAAACCTAAATTAATTCGAAGATCAACCTAGTTTTAAAATTCGGTCAGTCAACCCTCGATCATAACCCGTTGTTTCCCTCAGTCTCAATGTCTGAATTTCTTTGGACATAACTCTTTTCTCTTGTTCTGATAGCTTCACCTATTTTGTTTTATCAAAATCTTGATCGTTCAAATTCACTCCCTTGCTCCTAATTTGGATCCTATCAAAAGGGGATCTATTTGTCTTTTTGTTTCCAACTTAATTCTTATTATTTGAAAATCAGAGTCGGGTAAATCTTAATGTCTAACCTTTTATTCACACCCGGCTTTATCTGCGTATAATATTTCTTTGGGATAGGTGCCGAGTTAATTATTTAACTTGGAACGGATGTAAATAAATTTCCTACAACTGACTTGATAGCCTAGGTCGACTGTAATTCGAGTATCTGCTCAGAGTCAGCTTGACAACAAATGAAGACTTTCTTTCTAAAAGACTATGGGGCCGCAGAATTCGTAGCCACTGGCAATTTTTTTTTAATCGTTTCATCCCGAGCAAGGAGATAAAGCCACTAGGACGTAGGGGGGAGGTACAGGGAGAGATAGAGCTTGACAATGGGGTGGGGATTGAAGAAAGGACAAAAAAGAAAGGTTCAATAAGACAGAATATAGCGATTTATGTAACATTTAAATTTTTGAAGATTGTAGTTATCAGGGAAGTAAGAAATCGGAAGGGAGTTCTACGGGTGGGAAGTGCGAGAAAAGAAATTTTAACAGTAGAAGTGGCGGTTGCATCTAGCAAGTTCAACAGTAAATCAGTGAAATCTAGTTACCAATCTATTAGCACACTTAAATTCATGTAGTCAGGTCACCGGGGAAAAGGCTTATCAGAGCAGTTGCCTTGAAAATATTTCTAGAAAAGATAGAGGGAAGCTATGTCACGTCGGTGAGAAAGTAACTGAAATCGAGGTGCCTGGTCAGGATCGATTACATTATAGTCTCTTCTTTGGATTTTGTCAAGAATCTCAAAATGTAGAACAGGAGCACCGAATCAGATATAGCAACAGTATTCAGGGTACAAACGAACGTTACATTTATAAATGTGCAAGATGGATTCTAACGTGGAAATTTTTCTGGCACGACGCAGTGGAACAACATTCCTTGCAGTAGACGTAGCAGTTGATTCAGTATAGTCGGTCCTTTCCATGTCAGTTGAAAATATGGGACCAAGAAGGTGTAGAGTTTTTCTCTTCTGGAGGTTAGCATCAGCCATGTTGATGACAGACGAAAAAGGCTCTCTGTGGTGATTAAATGAAAGGAGTTTTGTTTTGTAGACGTTAAAATTTGAATTCAATTAAACAAAAATGTCATTGATAATGGCTAATAGAAAAGTCGAAAGCGCTCGTACGAATGCTAGAAACACTTAATAAAAACATTAATCGCAGCGCCTTATCAGTCGTCCTAAATGGAACTTATATATATATATATATATATATATATATATATATATATATATATATATATATATATATATATATGAATAAGATCCCATAATTATTTTATTGTTATAGGTTATTTATATAAGCACACATATTTCAGTAAATACTCTGTTTATAATAAACAGTATTAACAACATTTACCGGCGTGAACGTGCGAGACATTTTCATCGAACTTGTACCCTATACGGAAATGTCATATCAGCCTGGCGTCCTATACCAGTTTATCTATAGAGGAGCATCTGATTAGGAAGGTTGATTTTAAATTGCAATTTTCCATGATTTCCCTCGAACGTTCACATCTGCTCGAAGCGTATCTAAACGTTAACAAATGATGTCACATGAATCCGACAATATACTGTTTATTATAAACAGAGCATTTACTCAAATATCTGTGTCTATATAAATAACGTATAACAATAAAATATATTAAAATAATTGTCAGACTTAGTCCATTTTATAATATATGACGGCATTTGTTTACATTTAGATAAGCTTCGAGCAGATATGAACGTTCGAGGGAAATCTTAGGAAATTTGTAGTTTGAAAACAGTAAATCGACTTTGTTAACCAGACGCTTCCTTCGTAGCTAAACTGGTATGCCACGTGTAGGATACAGATTCGATTCCTGTTGGAGGAAGCATATTTTTCTATGAAATTTCTTGGACATTCAGGCCGGTAAATGGTGTTAAAACTATTTATTGTAAAAAGAGCATTTACTTAAATATTTGTGGCTATAACAATAAAATATATTAAAATAATTATCGGATTTTGTCCATTTCGTATATATATATATATATATATATATATATATATATATATATATATATATATATATATATATGTGTGTGTGTGTGTGTTTCATGAATTGGAAAAATGCGTTTTCTCCAATCCTACGAAGCCTCATCAGTCATTGGTGTATGTAAGACAGATGCAAACATTTGCAGCAAAACCTTGCATTTTGGGGTTAAGTCATTGATTTGTATTTCTTTGAATTTGAAAGGCGTCTTGTGTTACGAATTGCTGAAATCTGGTGAAACTATTGCTGCAGAGTGTTACAGGTGCGCAAATTCACTTTGAGTACTTCAAATTTTGATTTACGGGACACGAAAACCGAACAAAAAGAATTGTTTAATTTTTTTTTTAATCGAGAAAATGATTGTATATGAATTGTCAAAGTGAATGATAGGAAAGCATCTAACAAACGTTATTTCACGTCTTGTCTAGCTAAAAAATATATCATTTTTTTCAACAATGGAGATAAAAAGTGAATTTTTTTCTTTGTAAATCTTCAGTTGATACTAAACAGCCTGCATTATTTGCAGCGAAACCTAACATTCTTTTCTTTTTTATGTTAAACTTTTGTATTCGATTGGCGGAGTAGGTAATGGCTGCTCAAGTTACTGCTACACATTAACTACTTATTTACGACGTTGCATGCTGAGAAAAACAATATTCGGATTATTTTGCGAATGGAGCCAGAATGCCCAACTAACAAAGTCATGGAGTTTTAGTTTGAAAAGACTGACTTCAAAAAGTTCAGAAGTCATCCAAGAACCACCGTAGTCGCAAAGCTGAACCGAGACATTCAAAGAACAATGCAGAAAGATCCCACTTTTTACTTTGGAGAAGTTTACAATCAAGGAAGATCTCCAACAAATCCGCAAACACGCAGAGGACAGAGAAGACTGGCAGAATATTGTCAAATCAGTCTACAATATCACTGAAGATGAGAGAACATGTTAATTCATGACCTCAAATCGAAACAGTTTTGATGATGATAAACCTTGCAGGCAAGGTTTACCTTTATTTATCATTCAAAGATTCCTTCAACGATATCCATTTCCCCAGTTCCCATGGCAAAAATGTAACACGTAGTCATTTTGAGAGATAGTCTGGGTCTAAACACTTGATACGGCAGATAACACAATGTCGTATTTTTATGATAGGTTATTCAGAAATGGTACACATTCCTCGAACATAACTTGTACTAAAGACATCCACCTGTACATCGATGTTGGAAAGGATCAGACCGTGTGTCTGTAATACAGCTCACTATTCAAGAAAAGAACATACGAATGCCAACAAACAGAATGGCTCCAGAATACCCAGCTAACAAAGCCATTGGAGGTTTACTTTGAAAAGACTGACTTCAAAAAGTTCAGAGGTCATCCAAGGACCATCATTTTCACAACGCTGAATCGAGATATTTAAAGAACAAAACAAAAAGATCCCAGTTTTTACTTTGGAGAACTTTAGAATCAAGGAAGATCTCCAACAAATCCGAAAACACCCAGAGAACAGAGAAGGCTGGCAAAATATTGTCAAATCAGTATACATTTTCATTGAAGATGAGAAAACATGTTAATTCATGACCTCAAATCGAAACAGTTTTGATGTATTTGGTGAAATTAGAATGTGAAAAGAAAGAACAAGTCCCGTCATTTAAGTTTAAATTTTATGGTCCGATGAATCTAAATTTCAAAATCTCATTCAGCATTTTTTATATGACTTTATTTTTATTGTTTCTGTTTAACCCACAGTGAGGAGTATGTTTGTGAGGAAAGAAGATATGTTGTTTAATTCCGGGCGTAAATTTACCGTAAAGGATTCTAAATGAGTTAGGCTAAGTTTACAATTTAAATGTATCAAACATCAAAATTTAAATTTAAATGTTGGGTGTCTTTGTATCATAAACGCTTTGATGCAAATTATAGCTGCCGTTTATTGCCTTCTCTTTTCTATTTCCATATAGGCGTGATATCATCACAAAACCAGTTACTTATCTGAAGACGCTCACTCTGAACAAAACACGTCACAGTACAATTTTACGTCTTGTCATTTAATCCTTGTTAATCATATTACACTGATCATTTTTCATACGAACGGTCTTAGACAAAGAAAGAAAGTAAACGCACAGATCGGACAGCGGACAAACAGACAGATAGATAGATAGATAGATAGATAGATAGATAGATAGATAGATAGATAGATAGATAGATAGATAGATATACAGACAGGTAGGTTTGGTTTGTTTTACGGCATATCAACCTCAATAGGTTATTTAATACCGACAAGATTTTTAGTGCTGGTATTTTTTTTTTTTCTCAAAAATATATTACTGGTAAGAATTTTTCCAAAAAAGTATTGCTGGTATTAAAACCTATTTTTATACTTTCATAGCGTTTTGACTTCTTTTTTTGGTGGGGGTGCGAGGTAACTATTTGCGCATAGCTGTGGTCCTGACAGGTGCTACCACCACGGATCGGGATGGACCTGAGAACACCAGCAATTAAGAGATGGTCACACGCTCCTCAAAATCATCTGATCAAAGGCGTTGCTGTTGGATGTAGTTTATCGTCTTACCCAGGACTAGATAGATAGATAGATAGATAGATAGATAGATAGATAGATAGATAGGAGCAGTAAAAAAGCTAGCTATCTAGCTAGATAGATAGAAATAGTAAAAAAAGCTAGCTAGCAAGATAGATAGATAGATAGATAGATAGATAGATAGGAACAGTAAAAAGCTAGCAAGCAAGATAGATAGATAGATAGATAGATAGATAGATAGATAGATAGGAAAACGCGAAAGAAATACCTGAAAAAAGAGAGAGAGAATTTTGAAGAAAGTGGGGCTGACATGACCTGAGTTGGCTATCAAGACAAACAGATATTTGTACGCACATGGGTATTATAAGATTCTATTAAGTTATGAGAATAAATCGCGTTAATTTGTCTACAGAGGACAGATATGATGTTTGAATAAACAACATCGCTCGCTACTCTATTTGATTTGAATACCAACTCGTGACCTTGTTCACCTTTTAGTTTTTGATTGCGCCTTTTTCATCGTATTTTTTCTCACATTTATTTTTTATTTACACGCATTTCTTTTCTTTTTTTCCTTCTTTCTCTCGTTCTTATCTTTTTTTGATTTTTCTTTCTTTCAGTTCTCTTCATTTACACTTTATTCATTCCTTTCTTTGTTTCTCGTTTCTTTTCTTTCGGCTTCTTCTTTGTTTCCTATTATTATTATTATTATTATTATTATTATTATTATTATTATTATTATTATTATTATTATTTCTGGTACGTATTCATTATTTAACGGGTCCCGTCCAGAGACCTAAGATCAGAAATGGCGTCATGACATGTTCCAATGTGCAATTAAAAAAAGAAAGAAAAAGAAACACATATTTTACATAGATAAAGCCCTTCGTAAGGTGTGGGCTGTACTCGTGAGAAAAATATTTTCTATTTCTTTAAGGCATGGGCTTTCAGGAATCCCTTCAATGAGTCTACTGGAATCTTTTCAAAGCAATCTGAGGGCTTCAACTACAACAGGGATCGTTAGTGTCCCCATGTGCCACATTTTTCAGATTTCGATTTCTAGGTCCTTATATTTTGATAGCTTTTGAAGATCTTCAAAGATACATTGCAGTCTGCAGGGACTACCATATCAATAAGGAGGCAATTTTCTTTTTGTTTGCGGCCTCTAATAACAATGTCTAGGCGGTTAGCTATTATTATTATTATTATTATTATTATTATTATTATTATTATTATTATTATTATTATTACAGTAGAATACATGACAACCGGACTAAGAAGACCTTCCACATATGAGGAATTGGTTACAAAATCCGGATATAAGACTTTATATTTAGATTAAAATAAAGGAATTGAAATCAGGTTTAATTTTTATTTTCAATGTTTTATAGTAAACAAAATAAGCTAATTGTGAGTGAAATATAACGGAACTGATTTTAAAGAAAAAGAAATAAATTATTCAATGTTAATGAAAATTTATTAAATTAATTATGCCACGTATGCAAAACAAATTATGTAACAAGGATTTTTTAATCGCTGTTGCATGATGATTCTTTCTCTTCTAATGTCATTCTCAACATTTTCCGCAATTCGTTTTGCTTTTCTTCTTGAAATTTTTTAAACGAAAGACACTTTTTAACTCTACGTGCGTAATTGCAATCGTCATAGCTGAATGCTGGCTTTCTTTCCATAAAACTGACAACCTTTTCAATAGCTTTTTTCAATTTCAGTCCAGGTTTCATCACAATTATGCATCTCGTCGCTACCTTATTGTCATCCTTTCCTCTTACTTCCATCATATTTTACACCAATACAAGTAGATTTCCTTGAAAAGAGAAATTTCAATTCAGTTACATAGCACCCAAATAGTTCAAATATACACATCAAAATCATGTCCGGATATGCGAGACTCTGGATATAAAACACTCCGGTTATGAGGGATTCCGGATTTCTACTGTATGAACATTATTATTTATTTATCTATTTATTTTAATATAATTTATTTTATTCTTCATTTGTTCATTTTTCTTCCTTGCATCTAATTATTTTTTTTCTTCTTTTCTTCCTCTTCTTCGATTCGTTTTCTTCTTTCACTTCTTTTCATTTTTTTTATTCCTTATTTATTCTTTTATTTCTTCCTTTTGTTCATTTAATTTTTCTTTACCTCACCCTTCTTCTTGAATTTCTTTCTTTTTTGCTGTTTTCTTTCTTTCTTCTTTTATCTTTTATCCTCCATTTTATCTTTTTATTTCCTGCTTTTTCTCTTTTTGTGTTTCTACCATCTTTCTTTTCTTTCTTTCTTTTCTTTCTTTCATCTTTTCTTTCTTTCTTCTTTCTTGTATCTCTTGTGTTTCATTTTTATATTTCCTGTTCTTTCTTTACTTCCTTTTACTCCATTATTTCATTGTTTCATTTCTTTCTTTCTTTCTTTCTTTCTTTCTTTCTTTCTTCTTTTCTTTCTTCTTGCTTTCTTTCTTCTTTCTTTCTTTCTTCTTTTCTTTTTTTTCTTGCTTTCTTTTTTCTTCTTTTCTTTCTTTCTTCTTGCTTTCTTTCTTTCGTTCTTTCTTCTTTTCTTTCTTTCTTCTTGCTTTCTTTGTTTCTTTCTTTGTTTCTTTCTTCTTTCTTCGTTTCTTCTTTTCTTTCTTTGTTTCTTTCCTCTTTGTTTCTTTCTTCTTTTCTTTCTTTCTTCTTTCTTTCTTTCTTTCTGCTTTCTTTCTTTCTTTCTTCTTTTCTTTCTTTCTTCTTGCTTTCTTTCTTTCTTCCTTCCTTCTTGATTTCTTTCTTCTTTTCTTTCTTTCTTTTCTTTCTTTCATCTTTCTTTATTTCTTCTTTCTTTCTTTCTTTCTTCTTTTCTTTCTTTCTTTCTTTCTTCATTCTTTCTTTTTTTCTTTTCTTTCTTCCTTCTTTCTTTCTTCCTTCCTTCTTTCTTTCTTCTTTCTTTCTTTCTTTCTTTCTTTCTTCTTTTCTTTCTTTCTTCTTGCTTTCTTACTTTCTTTCTTTCTTTCTTTGTTTCTTTCTTTCACTTCATGACATTTGATTTTTGTCTTTTTTATCCAGTTTCTTCTACGTTTCTGCTTTTGCTTATTTGTCTCCGGCATTTTTTTTTTTAATTTCTTTCTTTCTTTTTCTTCTTATTTTTAATTATTATTTTATTTTATTTTTATCGTCTTCAACGTCATCATTTCTTGTTGTTTTTGCGAATGTGAGTTGTAATTGGTCACCAGGGACTTTCAGAGAAGTGGTCACGGTCCACGTGTGCCAACGGTAAGAATATCGACCCAAGTGTGTGTGACTGTTATTTTATATATAGCTGCTAAGTGAATCGGTAAATACGAGATGAAAGAAGGAAAAAGCAAAAGCAATAACAAAAACAAAACAAAAAAAAAGTAAATGAAAAATCTGTGTTAACTTTCCTTATATCCGAATTTTTCAGCTTAATTTAAGTTAAAATATATATGAGTCTATGCACAAAACACTAGTCTGGATCACAGTGCACATATTCGTAACTGGCGTGTGTGAGACAGAGAGAAATTCGAGTGAGACCGTAGTGTGTGTGTGTGTGTGTGTGTGTGTGTGATTGTTGTTCTTGGAGTTATTGTGGTTAATCTGTGAAATCCATTGCTTCAATTGCAATAACATGGCGACTCGGATTCAAATCTTGGAATGTAATGTGCGAACGGCTCATCAAGACAGTTTCAGAGTTGGGTACAAAGATTTGTATATATCCTATTAGTTCTCTATCTGTCTATGTATCTAGCAAGCTAGATAGATAATAGGATGTATATATCTATATCTAAGATAGATAGATAGATAGATAGATAGATAGATAGATAGATAGATAGATAGATAGATGAGATAAGATATATCTATATCTAGACTAATAGGATCTAGCTAGCTAGCTAGATAGATAGATAGATAGATAGATAGATAGATAGATAGATAGATAGATAGATAGATTTAAGGCTGACTAGGCAGATTTCCTACAATAGGCTGCAATTTCTTTCTCCGGTAAACTGGTTGCCAGCCAAGGATATAGAACCCAGTCTGTCCTGCTATTCAATACACAGCTGGAGGAAGATATTTGAGCATAAGTGATTGTAAGGAACCCAACTGGAATTCGGACTCGGCTGTTTGATTTCTTATTCTGAGCCGTTATCCATTACATGCATTGTGTGGAGGCTCAGTGGAGTAATGGATAGTGGCTCAGATTAAGGAATCAGATAGCTATTTTCGAATTCCAGTCGAGTTCATGCTAAAACCCTTGGAAAAGTTATGAATCCCTTCTCCCCTCCTCCCAGTTATGGATAAATAGCAGTACAGATAGCCCTATATCTATAGACTTGGTTGTCAACCAGTCTAAGAGAAGAAAAATCTGAATTCAAACCATTCTGGCAAAGGTTGGGCTCTGTCGGGTTATCTTGCCCAAGATACACGACTGCTACTATGGCTGCAAGAGATGTTATGACCTTACAAACTTAACGGGATTCTTGATTGTGATCCATTACACCACACCACACATCCAGATAGATAAATATAGAGAGATGGGGAGAGAGGAAGGGAGCGAGCGAGATGAAGAGATTTAGATAGATAGATAGATAGATAGATAGATAGATAGATAGATCTGAACAGACTCAGTGGCACATGGGAATATTTTTATATTGACAAGTAGATAGTAGGTAGTGATACAAACAGACCTGGATAGATATAAATTATCCAATATTGTAAGCACACTAATGAACATAGGTAGATAGATATTAGGTTGGTGCAAAAATAATGACGTAATAATGTCGTTTTTTGACGTTAAAAAATACGTCAAAAAACGACATTATTACGTCATTATTTTGCACCAACCTAATAGATAGATAGATAGATAGATAGATAGATAGATATGAATATATCGTCTTAATAAATACCTATGTCTCGTAGTAACAAATTGTTTTAAAGTTGTACTATCTTTCTAAAAAGATCGTGTTGCATCAATTTTTAATTAAGAAAACAAGCATGTATTTTAAAAGCAAAGCCACAAATAATAAGTGGGCCTACTGCAATATCACTAAATTTCTGCTTTACTATAATCAGTATAGTAAATTTATATTATTGTGTGCCCTATAAATGTTGTTCTAATGATAATGTACATAAACATCGTAATATAAAAATAATCTACATGATATATATATAGAGAGATTATTTTCATGTACTTTTCCTGACAATTTTTCATGCCTTATCGATACTCAGATAGCAATCCTTCATTTATATATATTTTATTAAAAAAGTCACAGACAAGGAAAATTTGTGTTTTTTAATTCTTAATCTAATCTTTCCTGATTCAGTGCTAATAAAATTAGGTTCATTGATAAGCTGACTGTGAAAGTGGAAAGTACTTGAACGAAAATAAAAAAAATATGAACTTCGGACGGTTTCTCTACAACTTCGACTCAGCATCTTACCAGAAAATTGGATGAATACAATGAAAAGTTAAACGGAAATACCTTGTTGTTTGTTTTTAATTAAACTTGTTTGTTTATGTTTATATATATATATATATATATATATATATATATATATATATATATATATATATATATTAATGAATATTCATATAACTACGTAAGTTCCGTTGGTTACCCAACTCGTCGGGTACATGATATAGTTTATTGTTTATTGTAATAAGCAATAATCTAATATATCGTCGGGCACAAGACACATTTATTGCAATAAACATGGAGCTATATCTTTTGCTCGACGAGTTCGGTAACCAACGAAACTTAAGTTGAACACCAAACGTAGGTATATGTATATTTGTTAATATATATTTCTTAGCTCTGTCTAACCACATCGATCGTTATTATGTCTACACTTCTTGGCAAAATTTGGTAATTATTCATTTGCTTACCTGTGTACAATGGCATAAGAAACGTTTTTAGCCAGAAATAAACTACATCCAATTTCAAGATTTAATTACGTAATCCCAACTCAATATAAATAAAAAGTATTTGGAACAAGTATAGAGTAGGTCCTCCATTTGCTAGTTTCAGTGCCTTATATTCGATTTTTCATGGATTTGATCAAGTTATCAACAATTGTCTGATCCACATTTTTCCACTCCTTTAGCAATGTTTCTTTAAGGGTTGCCACTACGGTAATTTTGGTTGCACGCTCTCGAAGTCTTCGGTAAAAGTGCTCCCAAACGTGCTCTATTGGATTCATGTCAGGACTTTGGGCTACCCATGGCAGTGACTTGATTCCATGCGATTCCTTTCAAGCCTTTGATACTTTGTTCGTATGACATGGCGCTCCATCTTCTTGAAAAAGGTCGACATTTTTGGCAATCTAATTGGTTTCAAGTAGTGGGAGTATTTGACGGTATTCTGGACCATTCAACCGCTCGTTAATATGAATCAGCTCAGATTTCCCTCCAAAGGAGACAGAGACCCACACCACTACTCCAATCTCTCCATGTTTCACAGTCGCCTGCAGACATTCAGTGTTCCAAGTCTCATTCTGATTTCTCCAAACATAAACCTATCTCGAATTCGAATATTGGCAGAATTTACTTTCATCTGACCAAATTACAGACTGCCAAAATTCATAATCTTTGCTCTCGAATTCTCTTGCCCAGTCCATATGTCTATTCTTGTTAACCTCTGAAATCAAGGGCTTCTTTCTTGCAATTCTTCTTTGATAGCCTAGCTCTTTCTGAATCTTTCTCAACGCATATGGCGACATTTCCATGCTATTGGCGACATCTTTGACGCTCTGATGACGCTTTCTGATGACGCTTTCTGATGAATTCCCTATCCAGTACCCTTTTCATTCACTCAGACAAGATGCTTGGTCTTTCTGAATGTTGTTCCACACGACAATAGCCTTCTTCATTAAATTTCTTGACGATATTATTAACCGTTTGATGATTAACCTGGAAAAACCTAGTAATTTCTCTATTTAACTTGCCACACAGATGCCATCATTGAAACTCACTAATTTCTTTAATTCCACGAACTTTCATTGCAAGATATAAGTCAACTATTGTTCATAGATGAGAGTAGCTTGATAGTAATACGGTATTGTCTGAAAAAAAGAAAATACAAGCTAAAATTGCTGTAATCAAGGGTGGCTAAAAACTTATCATAGCCCATCATATATATATATATATATATATATATATATATATATATATATATATATATATTAAATCAAAATCCAGAGAGGCAGTGACTGTCCACGATTACTAGTTTCAGGCATTTGAACGCAATCGTCAGGCGGCCAGTGGGTGTAGTTTGTAGAATGGCTACCCTGTATAGCACCCGGTGACGTGATATAATGGTTAGAAAGCTTTTCTTGCTAGATCAGTTACGACTGAGTAATGAGTCCGATCCTCACTTGGTGCTCCATACTTTCGGCCTTGTGCCACATCTAAGCTGAGCTTAGAAAATCACTACAACCCGGCGAGTTCAATATGACGGGCAGACCAAACCCGCCCGGTGGGAAGGTAAACCATCCGGCCAAGATCAAAAATAGCCGAAAACTAAAACATAAATATGTTCTACCGTGAAAGGCTTGCCTGTATAGCAAAAAGTGCACAATGACATCAGTGAAAATAACACGGTAAAGGAGATAAAGCTCCATATATATATATATATATATATATATATATATATATATATATATATATATATATATATGATAGAAATTATTAGGAGGATTTGATAATTATATTTAAGTAATTCATCGAGTCTGAAAGAAACCTCAACAGAATGCAGAAAGTACTGGACGGCCGTTTCGCCCTATATTTGGGACTCAACAGCAGTGCGCATCCACTACCGAGAATTGTTCTCTGTAGTGGATGCGCACTGCTGATGAGTCCCTGGGTCCCAACTATAGGATGAAACGGCCGTCCAGTGCTTTCTGCATTCTGTTAAGGTTTCTTTCAGACTCGATGAATTACATATATATATATATATATATATATATATATATATATGTGTGTGTGTGTGTGTGTGTGTGTGTGTGTGTTATGCAGAAAGAATTTAATTACACTCTTTATTAAATTCAACTGAGGTACTAAAAAAAGGGGGGCTTGTCTGATTATTTGTCATCGAAGGAACGATAGCCATACAACATTGCTTGTGTTGGATAGTGATTGCAGGATAGAAAATGACGCATAAGCGTAAGTGGATTTGAATTCCCTCAAGGCAAGAAAGTGAGGATTAGTCAGCTCCAAATCGAAAATAAATAATCTATTCTTGGCCTAATCTGACTCTTGTAAAGATGAAATATGAGAGAAGGAGTCAGGCATTTTCTGGAGCTGTTCTGGAGCTGCCGACAATGTTTCCGGCATCTTTAGCGATAGATCCTATATATAAGTTCCACTTAAGGTTTGGGGTCAGTTTCAGTCCAAGGGATGTTCAAAACACGGAGTCTCACTAAGACGGTAACTGTTCATCTTAACTGGAGCTAGTTGATGACTTGGTTTTGGCAATATTGAAAGTTACAAGCCACTTTTTCTTTTCAGAGCTCGGAGCTGTTAAAGATTGGTCGGAGTTGAGATCAGCTTCCAAGTTCATTTTGATTTTTTGGAAGTGGTTTCATCTTCACAGATATTGACTAATGATTTGAAAATCTTCATCGACAGATCGTTAATAGAAAGCTAGGCCTAAGGAGAGAGTCATGGAAGGCCTGCATTTATCCCACGGGATTCGGAAGTGTGGCTATTATTGAGGATTTCATAAAAGAAAGAAAACTTATGAAAATATATCTTTCACTATAGGAGACGACATTTTAAAATGTGTATGAAATATTTAAATTGCGAATAAAATAATTATAATTTATGTAATGTTTTTTATCAAAATGTTTTCTGGTGTTGCTCGGTAAAACCGTGAGGCACAAAGTCACTTATACGATACACATATATTTAAATTCTAACAGTAACATTCCGAAAATGTAGCTCTTGGTAGTAACCGAGACATCTAAAAATACTATATCAGTCTGTTTCTGTAATGGTCGGTTATTGTACACCGGAAAGTTCAGAAAATGATATTAATGCTCTGCCATTAAATAAAGCATTCAACTCTTTTTTCCCCGGTGAGCCTTTGTAGTGTACTTAATTTCTACAGTACTTAAATGATATGGACTAATATGGAGGACTTTGAGGGCCTGGTATTGTCAAAAAAAACAAAAAAAAAAACAGATGGTGACTACCTGATGATTTCGCAAAAACGCATGAAAGCAATAGAAGCGCTCGGTCATTTACACCGGGCATTCATTAAGAACACTACACCACACACACACATGCACGCACACACACACACGCACACACACATACAAACCAGGAAAGTAAAACTTTACTCTTTTTTGTTAATTTAAAACACTAAAAACTATTATAAATATCTAAAAAGACGAAAAAGCATGATAAATTTCTGAAAAGACTTAAAAAAATAATAAAATCTAAAAAAAACACTAAAAACCATTATACATATCTAAAAAAAAAACACCATAAATATCTAAAAAAAAAACCGCTAAAACTATAATAAATATCTAAAAAAAAACACTAAAAACATTACCAACATCTAAAAATACACCAAAAACCATTATAAATATCTAAGAACACTAAAAACCATTATAAATATAAATATCTTAAAACACTAAAAACCATCATAAATATCTATAAAACACACAAAATCAATAAAAATATCTTCAAAATGCTAAAACTAATATAAATATTTTATACTACTCAAAACCATTATGAATATCTAAAAAACTCTAAAACCATTATAATTATTTAAAAAATGCTAAAAACTATTATATATATCAATAAAACACTAAAAATCATAATAAATATCTAAAAAAAAACTAAAAACCATTAAAAAAATGAGTTAAAACTAATATAAATATCTTAAAACACTAAAAACCATTATAAGTATCTAAAAGGAATCTAAAAACCATTGTAAGATACTAAAAAACATTATAAATATATAAAATCGCTAAAACTAATATAAATATCTTAAAACTCTAAAAACCATTATGAATATTTAAAAAAAAACATTAAAAACCATAAATAATATCTAAAAAAAACATTATAAATATCTAAAGAAACGCTAGAACTATGATAAATATCTAAAAATAAAAACACTAAAAACCATTATATATATTTAAAAAAAACACTAAATAGCATTATAAATATCTAAAAAAACGCAAAAACTATTATAAATATATATAAAACACTAAAAACCACTAAACATATCTAAAAATAACTAAAAAAACATTATAAATATCTAAAAAAAAACTCTAAAAAAAAAACTCTGAAAAACACTAAAAACCATTATAAATATGTAAAAAACACTAAAATCCATTATAAGTATCTGAAAACGCATTTTTAAGATGATGAAAATGACCACAGAAAGAGCAACAAAGACAACCGTGGCCCTTGTCTGTTAATTGAACATTGATTACAGAAATCCGTGTTTTTAGTATTCACCTTCGGCCTTTATAACATAAAAAATGTTTCAAGAGTCAAATTAAAGGCACACATGCACATGGATGCACGCAATATTTGCATCTTTGTGTATTAAAGCTTAAGTACCTAAACACCTATCAATGTGTGTACAAGAAACGACAGGGTATTAAATGATAATCCGAATTGCAATGAAAAATATGCGAATTATTAATGGAAAGTAATCGCTCAAAATCCTTAAGAAAATTAATTATCAATAGCATTTAAACACACAGGCACATGCGCGGGCGCACACATACACACACACACACACACACACACACACATACATATATATATATATATATATATATATATATATATATATATATATATATATATATATATATATATATATATGTATGTATATGTATACATATGTATACATATATATATATATACATATATATATATATATATATATGTATATGTATACATACATACATATATATATATATATATATATATATATATATATATATATGCCAAAACATAACCTCCAGGGACCTCAGAGATTCCATTACCATGTATCATCATGATTTAATTTTCCATATTTCATCAAGTAAATATTTCATAATTGCTTACTGATTCACGTGCCTGGTGTCTATTTCACGCTATCCATCTTTCTCTGGCCTCTCCATCACACACACACAGAGACACACTCAGACATATATATATATATATATATATATATATATATATATATATATATATATATATATATATATATACACACACAAATAAATTCACTGTGACATCTTTTATATTTTCACAAACATACGTGTTTGTGTGTGTGCGTGTGTGTGTGGAAATCTAAAAGATGTCAATGCGGATTTGGTAGCGGGAAGTTTTTGAATGCCTTTTCTTCACTAAACGATATAAATATCTGCCAGATTTTTTTCTCTCCCAGGGGACAGGTTAACACATTAGTTTACTCAACAAAGTATCGCCATTTACAAAATCTTCGTGTTTGACTAATAAATGCGATTAATTTTAGATGGGAAGAACAACTGCACAATGTTTTCTGTCAATTTCAGAAACATATTAACCTTTCTGGCTCAAAAGATGGCGGAGATATGTTGAATGTTAACATTTGTACAACTTAATATCCTCGATCTTGAATAAATATAATTTCCTCTGCATTTCGTCTGGCATTATCTACAAGTAAAGCAATTTACAATTTCAACCTCACATTGTATATTTCCCTGACTTTTTTTGCTTAAAGTATATTTACGGAAAATAGCGCCCATGGTAAGTAACTAAAATTGCATTTCTTATCTAAATATCTAACACCATAACAAAGTGCAATGTATACCTACTGTTTAATATATATATATATATATATATATATATATATATTAATCTGTTTACCTCAAGCAAGGCGATTATGCCACTAAGATCCAAGTGGATATTGGGAGTGAAAGAGAATGAAAACACTTTAAAAGGAACCGGTGGCCCAATCCTAAACAGGAAACAAGGGATAAACCTCTACACTTTTAACAAAAGACCAGGGAGGAGTGTGAACCGGGCGATAGGCTAACCTTGTCAAATGAATTCGTTCGTTTTTATCCATTTATTCTAATTCTGTTATTCCTCAATAATTTGAACAAATCTATTGAAGGTGACAAGCTACTGTTATCATGAGAGAATTCCATCTGCTGGGTCAATTCATGAGTAGATTGGCGCGGATTCTCATGGATGAGCTTGCTCAGTCAATCCTTATTGAACTAAAGAGTCCGGGCGGAACGCGGTTTGTCTGTAAGATGAAAGTTCCTCTTCTTGGATTTTGTGCAGTTTTTGTTTAATAGCGCCTTCTCCGTGTACAGGACAATTGTCTTGACCATCATTGGTTTCTTTGGAATCTTGATTGAAAGTGAATTGAAGCAGGTGTCGAATTTTTGTATACTTGGAACTCCATCATTGTATATCTGAAAAGGAGAAAAATTCAATCAATTTAAAAAAATAAAAAAAACGATGAACAAATGTTGAACCGTATGAATAGAACTACAAAGAAACCATAAAGCGCTGATGTAAAATATTTTCGTGTTAATTCATATAACATTGGACAAAAGGAAAACGAATTCATCTGATAACCCAATACAAATCAAGACTATTAAATATATACAATATAATACTTCAACAAAGAGGCTATTGTTTTTAAATCTTATTTGAATGGAATTATAAATGAACATATTCTTTTATAAAATTATAGCAACATAATTATCTAATAAACAAAACCGTTTACTTGTTATCAGACTATTGAAAAATTTAATTTTCTGTTATATTTTTAATTGAGAAAACAATAAAAATATGATATAATTACACCTCAGGATTTGGTTTGATTTGGTTTGGTTTGGTTTGGTTTGGTTTGGTTCACGGTATATCAACCTCAGTAATACCGACAAGATTTTTAAGGTAGGTTCGTATGAACAGAATATGTACTCTTTGTAAGAAATCAGTTTCTAGATCAGGTTTCATTGGCGTATTTTTGTAAAGAGGGATTTTTTTTTCGTGAGTCAGATGTATTATTGGTATTTTTACTGTAAAAATCTATTTTTATACTTTCATAGTGTTTTGACCCCAGTTTGTAGGTTAACTATTTACCCATAGCAGGGAACCTAACAAGTGCTACCATCTCGAGTCAAAGTGGCCCCGGGAACAACAGCAATTAACAGCTCCTCAAAATCTCCCGATCGGAAGTCTTTCTACCAACTGTAGTTTATCGTCATACCCAGGACTTGCCCCACAGGAAAAAAAATCGTTTAGTAGATAACGACACTAAAAGATAATCATTTACTCCACGAAAATCCAAATGTCTTAAATAATCTTGTAAATCTTTCATTTAAAAATTATGAAAGCATAATTGCACAACAAGGCTGTATATATTTGAATAAGTTATTGCACTCGTAATAAGACAAAACAGGTAGAAAGAAAAACTAAGGAAAGTGCCAGACTTAAAACTGCATTTTCCTTGCGTTCAATGATGCATATTTGTCAATTATATCCTCAAAGTTTCCATTGTCAGATTCATTTTTGCTCAGGCCGAATATGAATTACGATTTCTTTATTCGAGCTTTTGCCAGATTATTTAGTGCTTACCCAGTACCTGATTAATTCATATTGCATTAAAAACTGTTTAGTGTCAAATAGCCTCATGGCGACCCTTAAATAGTGGCCATGGCACGTACACTTCTTGCAATACACTAGGTTAACCACTATATACGCGTATTTGTCTCATGTGTCAAACTTACATAAAGAAAATTCTTAAAATTCTCAGATACTCGACGTCTATATATATTAGGTTGGTGCAAAAATAATGACGTAATAATGTCGTTTTTTGACGTATTTTTAACGCCAAAAAACGACATTATTACGTCATTATTTTTGCACCAACCTAATACTTTAGACCTCCCAGCCACAGTTAGCGTTGGAGTCAAATAAGATTCAATTAACCTTTTGAAAAGTGCACTTCCGCTCGTTTAGATTTTCTCGAAAAATTCATATCTGCTCATTTTAAAGATATAAATACATACACATAGAAATATATATATATATATATATATATATATATATATATATGGTGTTCTACAAAATTTGATTTCATTTTGCAGGCCAATAATTTTGGCAATTCTTGTTGAAATAACCTCGAATTTTCAAAGAATGTATAGAAACAGATCAAGATTCTATATTTAATGTTTTATTTTTGTTTTGTTTTCCGGTTGAGCCATGCCGTTCACTCCCAAAGAGAAGTCATTTTACGTCTTGGAATATGCTCGCATCCAGTCACCTAAAACTGTGCAGCGTGCCTTCAATGTAAAATTTGGAAAAACTTTACCAAATGGTTTACATTGTTCAGACTATCATCCTCATCTTTGTTGCCATATTGTTGTGGATTCTGGATGAAAAATCGGTCTCCAATAAATGACAAAGGCAAGTATTTAAGCTAAGAAATGAAATGTATTTATACAAAATACAAAAGGTAATGCTGTTAGTAAAATCCAGAAACGCCGGTTAGATCGCTATATACAGTCTCGAAGTAAACTTCCTTAGAGCCGGGCGTCCTTGTAACTGACTTCTACCGTCAACTCAATCACAGTGTCTATGTAATTTCCACTCTGTTTCTCTACCCGTTCCTCTACTCTCAGACTTCTGACTGACTAACTGTGGCTATTTTATGGCAGCAGGACGAGTCCATTTATATCAGAAAAGGGTGGATCCCATAATACATATTTATCACAACGTTTCGGCCGCTGTATGCTCCGGCCTTCTTCAGGTGGTTGGAATGTCGAACTGAAACCTTTATTTCACTCGCTTGGGTAGACTGTTCTAGTTCCACATGCCATGACTAATGGGTGTCAGTTATCAGTTATCTCCTGTTAATTCCCCTCTCCAAGTTCTCCGCCGCCTTAACCAGACATTGAACTCACACACTTTGGGATCTGTCACTGGATCTAACAAACGCCTTTATCCACAGTGGACACACGGCACCGTGGATAAAGGCGTTATTATTAATTTCGGGTGAAAATAAAGACAAAAATTGTCTAACATTTGGATATTTTTTATTATGCTGTTCCTTGATCTAAGCTTTCGGCTCACATGTGCCAACTTCAGAGTGGTTATACGGTCATGTAAACAAAGATATTCACCATCAAAGATGATATTCTGTTATGCTGATATATATATATATATATATATATATATACGATAAACCAACAATTGAATTATTGGTAAAACAAATACAAAGCTAGCTAATTGACCAAATGAAATAAAAGAAGTATCCCCCCATATATATATATATATATATATATATATATATATATATATATATATATATATATATATATATATATATATATATACGATAAACCAACAATTGAATTATTGGTAAAACAAATACAAAGCCAGCTAATTGACCAAATGAAATAAAAGAAGTATCCCCCCATATATATATATATATATATATATATATATATATATATATATATATATATATATAAAAGTGAACATTGAAGTCAGCAATCAGAGGCGACAGGCTGTTTCACGCTAGAAGCAATCGCATGAAACAGCCTACGTATGGTTGACAAATAAAAATAAAAATCAGAAATCTCTTTCGAAAAACGTGTCTTTGTTCATATATTCTTGCGGAAAAAATCAATATATACACAGGCACACGCACGAATAGAAAGAAAGAAAGAAAGAAAGAAAGAAAGAAAGAAAGAATGAATGAATGAATGAATGAATGAATGAATGAATGAATGAAAGAAAGAAAGAAAAGATGGCGGTTCGGATTCAAATCTTGCAATGAAATGTGCGAACAGTTCACCACGACAGTATTAAAGTTGGGTACGAAGATTTGTATATATTTTATTTACATATATCGTTTTTAATAACTATGCAGATCTCTGAAAATCTGGATTTTTTATCTATCTATCTATCTATCTATCTATCTATCTATCCATCTATCTATCTATCTATCTGAGTCTGTTCATATCTATCTATCTATATTATCCTGTTCATATCTATGTATATTAGTCTGTTCATATCTATCTATCTATCTATAGATAGATAGATAGATTCTGTTATTTTTCATATTCTACGGATTTAAAGAATGCATGTAACTCGTGTTTGCATAATGTGTTAGAGTTCGGTACGAAGGATTGTATATATATTTTCTTTTCATATAACCTTATTCATATCTATGTAAATCTCTGAAAATCTAGATTTTCTATCTATCTATGTATCTATCTGTCTATCTATCTATCTAGATAGATAGATAGATTTTTCGGTAAGTATGCGAGAGTTCTGTGGTTCTTTTCACTGGTATTTCTTTCATTTGCGAGTATTCCTTGTAAGCTAATAATCCACGCACGTGTGTGTATTCGTAAGGATGATAGCCGGAATTGAACTTGTGTGCGTTTAATCCCATGATCAAATTACAAATATTTGGTAATTATCAAATATGCCCAATCCTTTTTACCCCCTTTTTGGAGATATGGATTGGGTATATTCATATGCTGTGTTATTTTCTAGGTTGACAGATTGCACAAAACTTGCACTATGTCCTGATTTGAAGAACAATTGATTTAAAAAGATCAATTAACTTGTAAACTCCTTTTTTAACATATTATTTTCATCTTCTCACACGGCAATATTTTCGCGGAAGATTTATTATTAAGATTTTTTTTTAATTCTTCTTTTTACAGTGATATCTACACTGTACAAGGCCTAAGAGCCACTCAAGATAGAGGGTTACAGGATAAGAGGAACCACTTCAAGCAAGGTAATAATGCCATCAAGATGAAAAGGAAACTTCTTTTTTAACATATTATTTTCATCTTCTCACACAGCAATATTTTCGCGGAAGATTTATTAGGATTAAAAAAAAATCTTTTTACAGTAATGTCTACACTGTACAAGGCCTAAGAGCCATTCAAGATAGAGGGTTACAGAATAAGAGGGACCATTTCAAACAAGGTAATAATGCCACCAAGATTCAAAGGAAAGAGAACAAAAAGACTTTTAGAAGTTACCGGAAACCCAATCCTAAACAGGAAATAAAGGTAAAACCTAAACTCCTGTTCAAAAGACCGGGGAGGAGGGTGAACCAAGCGATAGGCGAACATATATGCTCCTATTGATAAAAAGAAATATTTCTGAGTTTTAGGCGGAGACGTTAGAAGTATAGCGTATATAGACGGTAGAAAGAATCGGAAATTCAGTCCTAAACAGAAGACAAGGAATAAACCTTTACTCATTCAGTCCTAAACAGAAGACAAGGAATAAACCTTTACTCCTGTTCAAATGAGCGAGGAGGACTGTAAACCGGATGATAGGCAAACCTCTTCACTCTTACTTAATTTTGGGAATTTTCAACGAAGAAGTAGGATTGACTGAGATTCGAACTCACATTGCATACCACTATAGCTTGGGATGTCGTGGACCATTTCTCTACTATGCTAGCGATTTCAACAGGCAATAGCCAGGAAGAAAGTTTGTCTTTATAATCTTACTCACAACAGCGTATACTTCGATATTATTCAACGCCATTTTATTAACACCAAGCGAAAATTACATATCCAAATTTTAAAAGGACCAAACTGTATCAACACCCACGCACAGACACACACGCGCGCACGCATTCACAGGCACAAATAGATACAAGTTGAAACAGTTAAAAAGCTATACTTGGTTCGATCGTTCCGGTGTAATTCCTACTTGCGACCTTATTAAATAAACGCGCACACGCGCACACGCGCGCACACACACACACTCACACACACACATACGCGCGCGTTTCGATATGCTTGGAGTTGCTGAAAAGGTCTCAGTTCGATCAAATTCCCAAGATCAGATCAAATAATCAAACATCACAATTTTATATATATCGGGTAATAGATAACAACGTACAACTTTATATAAATAATTATATTAATGAACAACATATAGTTTTGTACTACTTGCACCCCCGCAGATGATCTTAGAAGAAGGTCGAAAGTACTTGGGAAATGAAAATAAAAGAAATTTAAACAGCTATAGGACATTTCTCTCAGCTTTTAGCATCAATACACGGAAGATTATTCGTGAGTCTGAACGGATTTTGTTAAAAATTAGCAGGCATAACGTCTGTAATTTATTCAATCAGACATGCCTAAAAGAGAATTTGCTACCTTAATAGACACACACACCCACACACACACACACATATATATATATATATATATATATATATATATATATATATATATATATATAATCCAGACATTCCCACAAGCCTATTTTTAATTTCTGATGCTATGCCTCCATCTTTAACTTTAGGAAAAGAGGTAACGATTTGTTTTCAGATTTCCTTAAGAAATCATTTTATAACCCGTTACCTAGCATCGCATGAGGAAGTATAATCATAGTATTGAAACATGAAAGATTTTGCGTAGAGATTTAAAAATGCTTTTATTATAATCTCTTATAATATATATATATATATATATATATATATATATATATATATATATATATATATATATATATATTACAGTGCTGTTCTCTGTTTTCAAGGGGCTAGGGGCCAATCGAGGTAGAAGATTACGTTAGGAGGTCATTTGTGTGTATAGTAGTGGAAAATAACGGTTATCGGTAAACTTGAACAGTCTAAGCTCGTAGTGATCGGGAAAACATCCTGTTGGGAGTCAGTTCCACAGAGCAGTGGTTCCCGAGAAGCTGCTGTTCGAGTGGAACTTCCTCCTCACCCATGGAATACGGATAGAATGTGGGTCGTTTGCTACTATGTAAGTGACATGGCGTGTTCTTGCCGTGAAGGTTTGACTTGGCGACCCAGGGAATGTAGTTCATCTGTACACTTTCCGAAGATGTAGCTTTAGAACAAGGAGAGGCTTGTCACATTCCGCCTGTAAGAGAGAGGTTGGATGATGAAGAATAATTCGTCACCCACTATCCAAGCTAAAGAGTGGCGCCTGGGCATCTTCCGCCTAAATATGACAACAGTACTCCATTTTTGGCCTTATCTTGCTCTTATAAATGTAGAGGATAGCAGGATGTGTCAGGTACTTATTGGAGGGGTTACAGGGAGCCGACCTATTTACCTGCACCCTTAGCAATGTATTGTATGTACGAGTTGCACTTAAGGACGGGTGTGATTTTAAGGCCCATTAGTCTTTCAAGGCATGGTGCTTCTCCAAGAGGACCATCCTGACTGGTGGTAGTTCAGGGCCAGATCGGTGATCATATAATGATAATTGGCCTTCGAGGCATTGAAAGTAACCAGCCAGTCTTTACACCATTTGGATATTTTGTGCAAGATCGATGTGGTCATCGAGATTTTTAAAGGTACGCCCGTATATAGTCATATCATCAGTATAGATGTTTACAAAAGATCTGAGTATATTCTTAGGCAGATCCTTTATATAGATCAAAAAGAGGGTTGGTCCGAGGAGTAATCCCTGGAAGACAACTGCGTTGACCCCTAGGGCTCCGGAGGACTGGTCATTGATAACTACCTTCCTTTTAGGAAGGATTTTATGATCGAGAAGACCCTTCCAGTGATTCCATAAATGGAAAGGTCTTGTGTAGTAACACTTTGCGCTATAACTTGTCGAAGGCTTTTGAGATATCTAATGCTATAGTCTTCGAGGTGTGTTTGTCGTCAAGACTCTCACACCTTTGGTGCGTTAGGACGTCAGCAGTCAGACGGGCCGATCGAAACCCATTCTGTTCGTCGCTGAAAAGGCTGTTCTTTTCTAGGTGCGAGACGACCTTCTTATTGATTATGGCCTCATAAAGCTTACTGGTGATACTGTGGAGACTGATAGCTCCGTACTGGGAGGAGGAAGATGGCACGCCCGCGTTCTTGAAAACCGGGCATACGCTTAATACTTTCCACAGGCTTGCTTAAGGATTTCTCCTTCAAGCAGCGGTTGAATAACTTTGCTAGGATTGGGGATAAATCCGGGTTGATATTTGATAAGTTTAGAGACCTCGTGATGTAATGGTAATATTACTCATATTGTACTCAGTGAGTCTTGGGAAGTTGGGAAGGAGATGGTCTTTGTCTTCTAATGTTGTGTTTGAGGCAAAGATGGAAGCGAACATCTTCGCCATATCTGTCGAGAAAGACATGACTGCGTTGCAATTTATAATTGTGGGAACAGCCGCTTTACCTCTGTTTATGATTTGGTTGGTGATCTTCCAGAATTCACGGGATCCAATTTGCTTCTTTTCAAACTTGGATTGGACTGCTCGTGTCTAGTTGCGGTTGGCGTTTTCTAGAACATTTTTGCTGCAATTACGAGCAATTCTGAATGCAGTGATGGCCAAACTACATCGATAAATGCAATAGATATTGATGTACTGGTTTCGGTGAATTATGACTGCAGCGCATTCAGGGTTGAACCAGGGTCATCTGTTATTTGTTTGTTTTTGCTGGATTTTTTTATCATATAAAACTCTCTATTTCAGAAAGGATCCAGTCAGTGACAACGGCATCAGTTTTGTTAGCAATGTGCTTGAAGAAGTTTTCGAGGGGAGCTTCCATCACGTAAGATCGAAAACTATCCCAGTTTGCCTTCGCTTAGCGAAATATCGTTCTATGGAACGGTACCTCAGGGGATGCCTTAGGCTTGGCATCAATCCAGTTAATGATTAGAGAATGGTCTGTTGGGTCTAGTGAGGAGTGTGAGTAAAAATTTTGCTAAGCATTTATCAAGGCAGGAGGTTAGAAAGAGGTCGAAGAGATTCGCCTGGTGTCCCTTCGCGTCCGGGACACGGGTAGGTCCTTCGATGATCTGAGTTAGTTCATAGGCGATGGAAATGTCTCTTCAATATCTGCCTTCATCATGGGTTTTGTTGGAGTGTACTAACCATTCATTATGTTGGATATTGAAATCACCGCAGATATGAAGGCTGGTCGAGGAAAATTGAGTGAGCGTATTATCAATCTTCTCAGATATTCAGTCTAAGATTGCTGTCCCTTCGTCCAGATGGCGATAGAGAGCAAAGACTAATTTGGTACTATGGATAAGTGCCACACGGAAGCACATATACGCGATATCGGGTTCTCCGTTCTTTAAGTCACTGTCACAGAGAAACTCGTCCTTGATGTAAGTCCCGAGTCCGTGGCCGTGACGACTTACGTGGTCGTGTTTATGCTATAAGAGGTGAGTAGCCCGGAACTGTGATCTTATCTAGTGCGCTTGATACCGGTTTTAGAAAGTAACAGGAGGCCTGGTTTTGACTGATGAAGATGATATTCCACTTCCGGGAAAGTTGGAATGTAGTCACCTCACGTTGGTGTAGGAGATGGTATACATGTAGTACACTCTGGTTTTTAGTTTGTGTTTTTTCGAGTTTTGTTCATTTTGATTGGTTTCATGTGTATATATATTTGGTGGAAGATTAGTAGGCAGTGAGACAGACACACCCGTAGGAATTGCATGTATGAATAAACTGGATAGAATCGTCCAGTGATACAGCTCTAGTAGTAACTTTCATCATGACATTGAGAGGCCCCACCGGAGACTACTGCGTGGTCCAGAAACGATTCACAAAATGGCAATACAATAGTCCCGGCATTATACACATGCTGATAGAATAGGCTCCTTCGTGGTTACTCGAAAATACGGATCCCTGACTATTTTCTGCCAAAAACCAGAAAATGTCTACCTCTGCCACATTTTATGACGGGACAATTAACCAAGAAAGAAGACACATGCGTGAAGCTCCGAGTGGACATGTCGCGTCTGCCCAGAAGTCAAGGAAACAGAATTCCTCATTGGGTCAGAAACATCGTACCAGTCCGAAATGTTAAGGTACCAAGACAATCTCGCTCATGTACCTGAGAAATAAAGACTCATTGGGAGATGTGGTGATTAACGAGGTTTACTCAGGGAGGCATATGAATCTCTACCAACCATTTGAATTACTATATTAGATGGTTACAAGGGTGAGGACATGCAATGGACAAGGCATCAATCAAACAAAAATCAGGCTTACAAAAGAGAAGCATTGTGAAGTTAGCCCTCTTTTCCTAAGAAAAAAACGCCGCTAGGTGACGCTCCTTAAGCCTATAAATAGGTAGTTACACTCTCCTTACTCCTCTTTTTCCTTTTTCATTCAGGGACGGTAAGATGTAGGTCGAACGAGGAAAACGCTTTCCCTTTGTGGAACGTTCACACATACGCACGTATGGGCGCAACTATTACATAATTCTCTCTAGGATCTTCTCCTACACCAAACTACACACACACAAACACACACACACACATACAAACAAACAATTCACTAGTTTAAATGTTTTTTTCTTTCATGTTCGTTGTTTTGTAGCACGCAGCAATCTTAAATTGTCCATGTAAACCTTTGCTTTGTTTAATACATAATTATCTTTATGGTTTTGTTGTTATTCTCTCACTTTATTACCTGGACTCACATTCCGAGTCTGCCATTTTGTTATGGGATAAATATACCAGGAGAGATATATTTTCCACCAAAACACTCGGCTAGCATACGCCCGCAACATTATGGATTGGAGAGAGCGTTATGGAGAGGGAGCTGGAGATCCAAATAATACAGTAAATAACGACCACTAATAATAAACATAGAGTGTAACAAAAGATTAATATATTTTAGAGCAACAAATCGGGAAATACGTGTAGGCGGTATTTTAAAGGCACCACCAACGCGGAATTGCTACTACATTCTTCTAACTTAAAATTGCCACTATTTCCATAAAACTTATGTTCTTAAACTCAGTTAGCACTATGTTAACAACAGACCTCTTGAAAAATAGCTTATGCATTGGTCCAAAGCTTATGGGACCATAATCACTGCAGAAAGGTTTTACACTCTTTGTCTCCCATAATACACAGAATATAAAACTTTAAAAATTTTGTTTGTCACTTTAAAACATTCCGATATTTTTCTAATAAATTTTTTCGAATATTTAGATCGGGAGATGGAAATAAATATATGAAGTATTTAATGAATAAACAGATCATCTACATAAATATGAGCGCCCATTAAAATGATGTTTAAGCAATATATATATATATATATATATATATATATATATATATATATATTTGCACCTTTTAATTGAAATATATATATATATATATATATATATATATATATATATATATATATATATATATATATTTCAATTAAAAGGTGCAAATATAATTTATAAATTCATGAATCATTCATACAAAAAACAAATATAGAGGTTAATGATTTAAATGGCGAGAATACATCGTCGCAAATTATATAAATAAGATACATCAACCCCGAACCTGTATATGAATTCAAACTCAGCGTTGCGACCGCACGTTCCAAAACAATAACACATTCCTCGTAGCATTTTTTTCGGATTACATCTCAATTTTCGTTGTCCTCTTATTACTGAGAAGTAGAAACAAGAACAAAAAATCTACTTCCATACCTGATGATGTCTGTAGGAACAGCTGAAAGCTTGTAAAAAATTAAAAAGACCTTATACAACTGGAATTTATAAACGGGGATCATATCATTCATATACAGGTTCGGGGTTGAAGTATCATATTTATATAATTTGCGACGATGTATTCTCGCCATTTAAATCATTAACCTCTATATTTGTTTTTTGTATAAATGATTCATGAATATATATATATATATATATATATATATATATATATATATATATGTGTGTGTGTGTGTGTGTGTGTGTGTGTGTGTGTGTGTGAGTGTTCAGTTAAACAAAAAATATGCTTGATAATGTGCAGAATAGTCGTAAACTGGTCATTTAGACATTTTTTACTCATTCGGTGTCCAGATAAGACATCGCTTTAAAGTTTAATCGCAGTGCTTTGTCAGTCGTCTTCAATAAAACCTATATACAAGAAGGATTGCTGCCCAAATACACAATAATATATATATATATATATATATATATATATATATATATATATATATATATATATATATATATATCACCGTTTCGCGACATGCTTCGTTGACATCACTGGAAATTTCGGCTTCTCTCTCACTGAGGCAATTATCACATCAGAGAGGCCACGTGTATGTCCTTGACGCTACAAAGATCCCCTTCTGTGGGGACTTTGCGTCTGGCACACGCGACGAGCTGAATTCATATCTCGGAATTATCCCGTAGGGAAAGCCAAACCCGAGAAAAGTGGGCGAGTACACTGTGTTGAAAAAAGGGTAAGACAAATAAATAAGTAAAATATAAATAAATAAAAATTGGAAAAGTCAAGGAGTAAAGTTGACAGCCATGGGGGCGGGGGTAACTATTAAATTACTTATACAGAGCCTTTCGTTCCCGAGCACACTCACCGAGATATGCGTATAAATAAATATAGATGAAAATATAGGTAAATATATAATTAAATATATGCGTGGATCTATGTATACATGCCTGTTTTTTCAACTGTTTTCCTTGTTAAGATGTACATAGCAACAAAATTATATATATATATATATATATATATATATATATATATATATATATGCGTGTGTTTTTATGTGTGTGTGTGCGCGTGTGTGTGTGTAGCGAGAGAGTGAGGAAGTGATTTGGGGAGATATGTACGAGCATAGATTTGTCTTGTGGCAGAGATAGTTGTGGAATTACAAGTGTTGTCGGTGGTTGTGGTGCAAGCAACATTTCAGTATTCCGTAGGGTGACTTTCAAAGGGGATATATAAGCCTGATTGAGGCATGAACTTTGTCCTATTCGAACCCTTTCCAGTTAAACTAAGTCTTACTACAGTCAGTCATTATTAATGTACATGTGTGCGTGTGCGTGTGACTGCAGAAATATATATATATATATATATATATATATATATATATATATATATATATATATATATATATATATATAAAAGAGTCAAACATTAATATTCCATAGTTATAATTTGTTACATTGGAATCGTAATCACGATCTAATACATCAGACCTACAATTTCAAATTTTGAATTGGATCACGATTACGATTCCAATGTAACAAATTATAACTATGGAATATATATATATATCGGCATGGTGGAGTAACGAATAGCAGGTTGGATCGAGGAATCGGAGAGCCGAGTTCGAATTCCAACCATAATACTCTTCTTCTCTCTCCAGCTATGGGTAAATAGCAGGACAGACTGAGTTCTATAGCCTTGGCAACCTGTCTAGGAGGACTTGTGATACGTAGTGTATTAGGCTCTTCAAAAATTCTGGATGGTTCTGCACAAGACCCTCACCAATATAATCAAAACACATGTGTTGGTGTCGGATCCTACGAACTGAGCAGCTTGACCCTCATACGTCGAATAAGAAGGGAAAGTCACATATATGGGGGGGTGCGTGTGTGTGTCCGTAAGTCTTTGTATATCTTATTATGCTCACATATGCACATGCTTTATACATACACATACGAGGCCAGGTCAATGGGACAATGTTTTCCTTGGCCAAAGACTACGTCACAATAGATGGTCACTGATGGAACGTCTGTGGTGTAATAATACGACCACACTCTACACACTTCCCTTCCAATCACTGCTATAAACAACGGAAGTGTGTATGTGAAGAGTGTTCAAGGGCAATCTGTACCAAACGGCTTCACTCTATGTAATTTAGCTCCATTACCATAGAATCAGTACCGATGATTTTTTTTTATCAGACCTCGTATAACTGCGTATATGAGTGCATACATACATGCGTATGTGTGCATATATATATTACTTAGTTACTATGCATTCCAACGCACTTGAATATGAATTCGCCCTTTTCAAAATTATGTGGGGTGTATTTATATCTTTGATATAAATCTCTGATTACCTACATTGTTAGGTATGCAGGTAGATAGATATATAGATAGGGAGAGGGAGCTCTTAGTGCTTGTCAAAGTCTCTGCCTCCGGGCAGAGAGGAACCCAGACGAATCTATGCCGAAGGCCAGAGTCTCGTCTTGGGGGCGGGGGGTAGACAAACCCGATCCTGTTATTACGAGGTCTACAGGGAAATATTGCCCGGGCCTAAGGGCTCGGAAAACCCACGGAAAGCTAGCCTTGTGCCACATACCACTCTGTGGGAAGCTCTGGTAAATACCCAGTTAACATTAGTTTTTAGCCGCGCGCTAAGCTCTTAGTGGCTAGGGGCTTTGCCAAAAGGCAGAGTCTCGTCTGGAAAAAAAAAACCCGACCTTATTATTCCGGTGTCTACGGGAGAATTCTTGTCCAGGACTACGGGCTCGTAAACCCACGTTAAACCGCTCTTGTGCCACATTCCGATCGGTGGGGAGCTCGGGTAAATACCGAGTTAGCATTAGGTCCATTGCTACGTGTACCTTCGTATCGTAAATTTCTATTTCATTACTTACCTACGAGTTTGTCTCCCTTATTATTTCACGGGATACAACACACTTATTACCATAATTACCGCTGTATCTATGCATGGTTTGTTATCTCTTAGGAAAATATAGCATAATATTATTGTTGAACATAGATTGCAAAGGAAAACACGATACTGGATCTCGAATACTTAAACTTACCGTCGATTTCAATCTGGATTTTGTCAATCAGCGTCAGTCAGTGGATGCGTGGCTTTGGGTCATTCTCCAAACGAGGACATCCTTACGAGGATATATGATACCCTCTTACCTCTAGGGTAGGTGTTTATATATCTACTTTTTTTATTTTTTTAACATTCTAAGTGCAGTTCGATCGACAACGCGTCTGGCTAGCGTGGTTTGCCATTGACATCTTTTGAGGCGCGAACATACATCTGGCGGTCAGGAGATCAACCGCCAGATCAACCCAGCGAAGTACCTGATTTCTCTGACATCACACTTAGGGTATTATATTCTGGCCTCATCTGGGGTTAGCCTTGTACTATAGGTTCAATCGAGCAAATTGAATGAAAAAAATACAGAAAATAATATTACATATAAAAAACGTAATAGAACCAAAAATCGGGAGGAGAGATATGATTAAAGTCATAAATATCCTAGCAGTATTCATTTTGAGACATTCGGGACACTTCCTCAACTTTACAAGAGAAGAATCATGAAACTTAAAAACAGAAAAGAGGAACGTGATGATAACATATAAAGCTTTGTATTCAAGAGATGACGTTTATAGTGTCTATGTGAAAAAGAAAGCCGTATGGAGACGTCTCATCGGCGCTTAGAATTGGGCCAACTCTTCCATCTAAATAATAATAGAGTAATTGTGACAATCAAAACTTAAAATATAAATGATAAGATAACAAATGGAAGTAAAGGCCAAAATTAAAGGGAAATTCCCGAAGTAAGGATATTTTACAACCGCTCCACATATTCAGATGTGGCACGAGGACGTTATTTAATGCGGGGTAAAACCGAGCCCGTAGGCTCGGGCAAAAATTCCTCGTAGACCCAGTAAAAAACGGGGTCGGGTAGCTGTCTACCACTCCAGACGAGACTCTGCCCTTCGGCACAGCCTCGTCTGGGTTCCTCTCTGCAGGGAGTTCGACCAGCTCATCTGGAGACGAATCTCTAAGTAATTGCCGAAGTGAGTCTCAAGTATATCCTGTGCACACTATATATATTTACTGATATAGTCAGTCCACAGTAGGCAATAGGGAGAACGGAACATTCCATTACAACAATAATAAAAAAGAATAAAACTAAGACTGGATATAAGAAAAGAGTAAATGTCATCGATGCGGAGGTAGAGATTGAGGCCGTCTATTTACAGTAAGTTAATAAAACATGTCAGAAACTTGGACATACAAATTCATTCAAAGGACCAGATTTCATCATACATAATATATGTATGTGTGTGTGAGAGAGAAATTTATCACAAAATTTAGTTTTTGTTTTTAGCAACATATCTAACATTTCTCTTTCGTTATTACCCACACTGAGGATCCGAACTTATGTTGAAATTCTCTCTTTCCTCCTCCATCCGTTCCTCTCTCTAGTAGGGTCTCTGTTGCTATTTAACCCATAGCTGGAGGACGAATAGATGGATTTATACCTTTCTCAAAGATATTTGCGCGTAAGTGAATGTAACGAACTCGATTGGAATTTGAACTCAGCCGCCCTATTTCTCATTCCGGCCCAGCACTCACATACACGCAGATAGATAGATAGATAGATAGATAGATAGATAGATAGATAGATAGATAGATAGATAGATTTCAAGAGATTCAGATAGATAGATAGATAGATAGATAGATAGATAGATAGATAGATAGATATGAATAATATGAGATAGATAGATAGATAGATAGATAGATAGATAGATAGATAGTGAGCGAGATATATATATATATTGGTGTCCAAATAATTTCTACGTAGAAATGTCTCGCACATAACAGCTGAATTTGTTTTATAAATGACAAAAAAAGTTGACAATTTTTTTAGACGAAGCTTATTTTGCTTGCGAGATCAGAATCGCGGAGAACCTGATGAGAAGAGAACTATATTGATTTGATGCAGTCAGGTGCATCGCTAACCACCGCACTACGACAGGTGCTTCAGGCTACTAAATTAGTCGGTGCAAAATATTATGCAAAACAACAATAACAACAAAAATTCTCTTTGATGTAAAATATCTGGCGCGAAACCTGCACTGAAAACTGATATTTTGCCCTGAACTGCTTCAAAACCGAAGAGCCTACTGCAAACCTAAGGGAGACGTTTCTGTTTCTGGAAAAGTTGTTCGAAAATAATAAAAGTCAACAACATAAATTACTTATATTCTGTAAATTAAAATAACCTCGGTGTTCAACTTCCGAAACTTACGCAAAATTACTAAACAAATAATGCTGAAAAGAAAAATATATTTCTTTATTTTATTAATTTTTCACCCAATAAAAGGCCTAAGAGCCACTCAAGATACAGGGTTACTGAATGAGGTTGTTTATGGGGATTGGTTTTGACTTGATCTGCTTTACGGTATATCAACCTCAATAGATTATTTAATGCCGACAAGATTTTTATTGCTAGTAATATTATTTTCCAAAAGTGTATTGCTGCTAATATTTCTTTTTTCAAAAATGTATTGCCGGTAATTTTTTTTCTTCAAAATTCATGGTAAAATTTTTTCAAAAATCTATTGCTGGTATTAAAACCTATTTTTATACTTTCATTGTGTTTTGACCCCAGTTTGGGGGGGTAACTTTTTTTCCCATAGTTGGAACCTTAACAGGTGCTACCACCCCTGGTTAGGGTGCACCAGGGAACACCAGAAAACAAGAGGTGGTTCCACGCTCCTCAAATACTCCTGATCAGGGGCTTTGCTGTTGGATGCAGTTTATCGTCTTACCCAGGACGGGTTGTATGAGGAGGAGATAAGAAATGCACTTTATGAGGATATGTAGGAAAGAAAAATGTTGCCTCTAGAATTGAAGATATTAAGAGCCACTCAAGGATAGTGTTACTGAATCAGGTAGTTGTATGAGGGTAAGAGAACGAAGTGCAGTTTATGAAGGTTTGAAATGACACATGGTCGATGTTTAAAGTTGGTTAAACGGCAATACTGCAGAAAAATTGCTGAATCCCCCTACTCGACATTTCCCTTTTTTCTCGGACACAAAACCCCATCCCGAAGCAGAAGTAATAGCTGGGAGTCAGGCCGGTTGGAAAGACGGGTCCCGATGGCACTCTCTTCTTACTAATGGAATACGAAGGAAATAATTTCATTCAGTGTATGAGGTGTGCCGGGTTATTGCTGAGAGGGTCAGGACTGTTTGTAATACGAGTGTAGCTCGTCTGAACAAGATTACATGCTATGATGGTCATGACTGGTTTTACTAAGGTCTATAGCTCGTCTGAAAATGATAACATGCTGTGATGGTTAGGACTGGGTGTACTAAGGCTTATAGCTCGTCTGAACATGATTACATGCTGTGATTGTTAGGACTGTATGTACTAAGGCCTATAGCTTGTCTGAACATGGTTACACGCTGTGATGGTTAGGACTGTATGTACTAAGGCCTATAGCTCATCTGAACATGATTACATGCTGTGATGGTTAAGACTGGATGTACTAAGGCCTATAGCTCATCTGAACATGATTACATGCTGTGATGGTTAGGACTGGATGTACTAAGGCCTATAGCTCGTCTGAACATGATTACATGCTGTGATGGTTAGGACTGGATGTACTAAGTCCTATAGCTCATCTGAACATGATTACATGCTGTGATGGTTAGGACTGGATGTACAAAGGCCTATAGCTCATCTGAACATGATTACATGCTGTGATGGTTAGGACTGGATGTACTAAGGCCTTTATCTCATCTGAACATGATTACATGCTGTGATGGTTAGGACTGGATGTACTAAGGCCTATAGCTCATCTGAACATGATTACATGCTGTGATGGTTAGGACTGGATGTACTAAGGCCTTTATCTCATCTGAACATGATTACATGCTGTGATGGTTAGGACTGGATGTACTAAGGCCTATAGCTCGTCTGAACATGATTACATGCTGTGATGGTTAGGACTGGATGTACTAAGGCCTATAGCTCGTCTGAACATGATTACATGCTGTGGTGGTTAGGACTGGATGTACTAAGGCCTTTATCTCATCTGAACAAGATTACATGCTGTGATCATCAGAACTGGTTGTATTAAGGCGTAAGGCTCACCTGAACAGGATTACATGATGTGATGGTTAGGATGTTGTTCAAAGGAATGTAGTTCATGGAAATAGCGTTGGAGTAGCCAGAGTCTCAGACGTTTTCTTACTGCTTGTGCTAACTCTTATTTTACCACAAATAAATTTAACACTTTTTAGTAAATAGTCATTGTAGTCTTCTTTCTTAGTCCACACAAAATATTCTTAAGAACCCTCTTTAATGATACAATAATTACGCAAAACAAACTAAATTAAATAGTGTCTATTATAACTCTAGGTAAATAAAGTAGTAACCATTTCAATACTATGTGGGGCTGATAGTATCCCTAAAATTCAACATATTAGTAGTCATCCGTCAGACAGGTGATTATGGAATAAAACTGAGTAGCTAGCTAATCCCTGTTACAGATGCCTGCTCAGGCGCACTTCAGTTTATTCAACATCCACAGAAACAACCTGCTGTTTATATTCCAAATAATCTGAGTAGGTCATTATTACAGCATCTGGGAGTAAGCGCATAATCTGGTATGATCAGCAGTTTGAACAACGCCAGCACACTCAGACACTCGTCCACGATGACTTGTTACTTCGTTCCAGCACACACATTCACGGTCTCCAAACAATTTCAACCAACTAATTTCAATCAAAAGATTTAGATGAATGTACGGTATGGTTTTCAGACACTTCTCAACGGTACCACTCGTTGGGGTCGCCTCCCCACGTCGATTTTATGATTAATTAATTTGTTCTTTACGGCTTATCAATATTTTAAAGTTATTTAAAAGCAGAAAATATTTTTTGATTGTAAGAATCTTTGGAGATAATAATGATTTACTGATACAAGTCCTACTATTTAACCCATAGCTGGGAGGAGAAGAAGTGGATTCATAGCTTTCCCAAGAGTAATTGCGCATAAGTGAATATAACGAACCCGAGCGGAATTGGAACTCGGTTCTCTTCGATTTCCTATTCACGAGCCGTCATCTATTTCACCATCTGCACATTCAAGCTTATAGCACCTGGTATTCCTAAGTCACCCATCTGACCAAATTTAACGTTGCTTAATTTCTGTGATCGCATGAGAACTAGTGTTTCAACGTGATCTCGCTGTAAGGTTCCTTAGCGTATTGGTCATTGCGAGATTCAGAAGTATGTAACAGATTTTGAATATAATACACCATCCATCGCCATATTTCAATATCCCAAAATCAGAATATTTATTTAAAGAAATTGGTCCGGCAGTGAACTTTTTCTGGAAATGTACGAACCTCGATAAACGACATTAGCCATCGAGAACACAAATGTGAGACGCACCTGCAACTGCAAAAAGTATTTAAAAATATTTAAAGCACTTCTCATAAAAATCAAGCCTTACCAACAACTATAACCAAAACGTATTGTTTGTATTCAGTTATTAAGAACATGTACACAGTTCAGCACGTTGTACATCGTTTACAATAGCACTTAAAAACTATTTACCATACAACAAGCAAAATTCTTTAAAATGGTTTAAAGATTACCCAAAGCGCTCGAAACGGTCAATCGTTTGAACTATTTCAATATTCGATTAATCCGAAAAAGGCATCAATATTCAATTAGCCCGAAAAAGGCATCAATATTCAATTTGTCCGAAAAAGGCATTGATATTCAATTAATCCGAAAAAGGCATCAATATTCAATTAGTCCGAAAAAGGCATCAATATTTAATTAATCCGAAAAAGGTATCAATGTTCATTTATTCCGAAAAGGGCATTAATATTCATTTAGTTCGAAAAAGACATTAATATTCAATTAATCCGAAAAATCAGCATACAAATAAAATACAATAAAAATTAATAAAAGTAGCATTTTAGTTAATTTTTGAAGAAACAATTATTAGAATGAGATTGCTGCCCAATTACTCAAGTAGTATGGTGGATGGACATTTGTGTCCTAAAATAAATGCGTCACTAGGAAATGCTTCCTTGGATAACTGAGTACCTCTCATAATTTTTTGAAGTTACCATACTTTCTTTTCCTAAGAGTTGCTAATTACAAACCAACTTTTAATTATCCTAAACAAGCAATAAGTTTGCTAACATAAAGTTTAAAAGAAAAAATTATTTTCAGAGTTGCTTTAGTATAGAAATTTGCGCACCAATACTTTTAATTACTCTAAACAAGCAGAAACGTTTTTACCATGAATAAAAAGTAGAGAATTTTTTTTTTTTAAAGCAAGAGAAAATTAAGCTAGCAGTTTAAGTTCAGTCGGGCAGAGCGTGCCACAAACATCCAAATAGATTCTGGATATTATAGATTATATTTTTATTTGGAACCCATGACTAAGTTCAGAAAATCAAACACTCGTGGAAAAATATTTGTGGATGAGAAAATTTACAGCTATAAATATCATAAGAAAAACGCATACTGTAGATGTGTAGAGCGAACTTGATACATTGTTAATCTGCCGTTGTTTTTGGGGGTTTTTTTATCAACCTCAATGGGTTATTTAATGCCGATAAAATTTTTATTACTGGTAATATTTTGTTTGTCAAAAATCTATTTCTGGTAATATTTTTCCTTCAAAAATGTATTGGTGGTAATAATTTTTTCAAAAAAGTATTGCTGGTAATAATTTTCCTCAAAAATGTATTGCTGGTAACATTTTTTTTCAAAAATGTATTGCTAGTAATATTTATTTTTTAAAAACATTGTTGGTAATATATTTTCAAGAATGGTAATGTTTTTTTTTTTCTTCAAAAATTTATTGCTGGTAATAATTGTTTTACAAATTATTTCTAGTATTAAAACCTATTTTTACACTTACATAGTGTTTTTACCCCAGTTTAGGAGTTAACTATTTGCACATAGCTGGGATCCTAACAGGTGATACCATTCCGGGTCAAGGTGGACTTGGGAACATCAGCAATTAAGAGGTGCTTCCACAAAAATTCAAATCATTATCAGAGGTAAAAAAATATCCAGGGTCGCATTTGTCTAGGGACATAAATGTCAAGTATGCAATTCTCCTATAACCGCACAAGTATATATCTTTCTAAAGAATGAATGGATATATTTTTTAATCCAACAGTTTTACTAATTCAAACGTTTTTATAGTGGATATTCGTATTAGGGTGGTGCAAAAATAATGACGGTTTTCGACGTTAAAAAATACGTCAAAAACCGTCATTATTTTTGCACCAACCTAATATTTGAAATAAACACCGCATTCTTATTTTGACTTTAAACAGTGTGTACTACATGTATCGGCCTACGTTACGTATTTTAGAAATCATAATATGCCAGAGAGCGCATTTTCTTTATTAGGTAATAAGAATTAATAAAGTATGTATATATATATATATATATATATATATATATATATATATTATTATTATTATTATTATTATTATTATTAGAATAATGATAAAAACATGGTGAAATCGCTACACAAAAGCTTTGATGTTTCAATACGTTGATTGTACTTCTTCAGGCGATGGTAAGTAACTTTTGATTAAATGATTTTTAAAAACTTTAAAAACAGAGTTCAAAAAACTTCAAAAACAAAACAAAAACTTTTCCGAAAGTTAAATTGGGAGTGGGGACATAAGATCTGAATTAAAAGTAGACTTTTGGGTGTGTCTTGATTAGCCAATTAAAAGTCAGATCTGCGCTAAATAGAAAAGTAAGCTGAGAGGGTGGAAGTGAGTGAATTATTTTTTTTATCCCATGATAAACCGGAACATAGACAGGTCATCACTGACAATTGCGGAATATATATATATATATATATATATATATATATATGTATATATATGTGTGTGTGTGTGTGTGTGTGTGTGTGTGTGTGTGTGTGTGTGTGTGTGTGTAATAAAAAGATAGTTTTAAGGTACGCTCTGTTCATGTGTAAAATTGTTCAATAACAGGAATGGAGCGTGTGTAAATAAAAAAGTGGACACTGAGAATAACACCGAGTGATGTCGGTCGGTTTCATACCTCAACGATGATCTTCGGCCATCTTCAAACACACACACACACACACACGTGTGTATGAGTGTGTGTGCAAATCTGCTGAAGTGTCAGATAATTATATATATACATACACACACATAAACACACACACACACACATATATATATATTTATATATATGGGAGTTTGTTGCATGTGTGTAGCTCTCTGTGTGTTTATATATATGTGTGTGTGTGTGTGCGTGTGTGTGTATGTATGTATGTATATATGTGTGTATGTGTGCCCACTACAAAAAGCATAATGAAATGAAAATTCGCATTAAAGAAATCTTGTATAATATTGAAATTCGAAAATTCTTGAATATATGTATGATCGTGCATATATATATATATATATATATATATATATATATATGCGTCTGTGTACGTGGGCGTGTGGTGTATTCATGCGCGAGTGTCTATATATATATGTTTGTGTGTGTATATGTGTCCGTGTTCATAAGTATATGCGAATATTTCTGCCAGTATTCTTTTTTTGTTGTTGCTTTCGAGCCCTTAGTCCCCTAACAGCCCGATGGTCGACCAAAGAAAGCCGACCCACCCCAAACCTCGAATAGTCGGTATGCCAACTATCCACCTCGTACCACCATCCATCCCCTGCCGTACCAGTTTGCTTTGCATCCCTGGTTTCACTTCCAACTGTTCCAATGCCTTATCATTTTACATTATATTCTGTTAATGATTCGTCCAACTGACATGGCAACACTCTAGCAAATCCCTCGCGATTACAAGCGAGACATCGAAGATTTAAGACTTTTCGTCAATTTTTTTATATTAGAAAAAGAAAACATTTTTCATATCTATGTAAATCTCTGAAAATCTGGATTTTCTATCTATATATCTATCTATCTACCTATCTATCTATCTATCTATATAGATAGATAGATAGATAGATAGATAGATAGATAGATAGATAGATAGCAAACAGACCGAGATAGATAGTAAACTGACCGAGATAGATAGATAGATATATAGAATTTGATTGGTATATAGATGGTGGCCTCTTTCTGCAGACAATGGCAAATATAAACTAATTCTCTTAAAACTGTGAGACAATGCTTTTAGAAAAACATATATGTCTGTGTATATGTATGTATGTGTGCGCGTGTATGTGTGAATGCTGCCTCAACATATACATATATATATATATATATATATATATATATATATATATATATATATGTATATATAAAAGTGAACATAGAAGTCAACACTTAGAGGCGACGGTCTGTTTCATGCTAGATGCAATCGTCAAGCCACCTAGTTTACACATGCTCTATCTCTGATATTGAGCCCTTTATCCCATAAATATAGCTCATCTTAAGACAACATTTCTTCATACATACATACATACATATATATATATATATATATATATATATATATATATATATATATATATATATATATACACAGAACGAATAGAGTACACTTCGATCGTCCGTAACATTTAATTTAAAAGAGGGCTCAATACATGTTAGAACAATATTATTTATTTTTGGATATTACAACAAAAACATGTAAGAATCGCTACACAATTGCAGTCGTGTTTCAACACATACCGATGGGTCTCCTCAGGCGATTGTAATTAACTGGCGAGTGAACTATTAATTTGGTTTCAAAATACATACTCATTTTTTGAAAAAAAAATATAAGGCTTGAGGGCTTTACCCTGATCAACCAATCGAATATGTTAAATTCAAAGGTTATATTTAACGTAGGTCTTTTTTTTTTTCAGTTTTTTAAAACTTGAATTTTTTCTTATTAAAAATTTAAATAATTTAACACATTCAACATTGTAGATGAAAAATAGTGAATCTTATATCGTGTTATTTCGAGACTTGGCATGAGTAAAACAAATTCACGGAATTAGACGAAATAAATAGGCCCCAGAATGACGTCAAAATATGCGAAAATTGTTCATCCTTTAATAGTTAGTTGTGCTTAGTTTAATTTATGACGTATATAAATGTAGGTAAAAATAAAACAATTGCTGATAAGATAACGAGAGTCGCAATGCTCCCAATCTGGTCGGTAGGTTCGGAGGTAATATGCTCTTGTCCTCCTTGTACTCATACAAGAAAAACATAATAGAAAACTAAACAAAAATAACTAGTCAGTCTTGTTCAACGAAACATGTATTAAAGAGGGGTTGCTGCACAAATCCATAATTTGTGTCTGCGCACGCATGGGCGCCCATTTTTTTTTTTTTTTACCGTTATTTATTATACATCTATATTTCTGTCCATTTGTGCATCTTACATAATATTCCGATTTAAAAGAAACTACAAACGAAGTTCTATTATCTGCGAAATCAACCGGAACCGGCCTGGTTTTCTTTGGAATGTCCCGCTATGATAAGAATTTAACAGCAGTCCTTGTTTCATAGCCGCCACCATTTTCGTTCGTCTATTCTACAACCGGTCACCATTCACCACTGCCACCATCTTCTTCTTTGCCTGCTTTATTTACGCTTCTTGCATTCTACCGATTTACTTATAGTTCGTTTTTTACGATTTTCTAGTTTCCTCTTCCTTCTTTTCGAGTAATTCTGGCCAACTCTTTTCGTATATAAGTTTCATTAAACACTATAGACAAAGAATTTTATTAAAACATTTTTTTTATTTTTAGTTACCGTTCGTTGGATAGTGTATACAAATATTAGCGATGAGTTTCCTAATGAGCGATTTCAGCAATTATCTGCCCATTTTCAAGATGAGATACATTAATAATTAGGGCTAAATGAACAATTATAGATATTAGTTTTTTGTTTGGGTGGTTATCAGTACCGAAAATAATGGATTGTACAAGGAAAAATACAGGTGAAGATCAGAACGTAATTACTTGATAAATTCCCGAACATAAGTTTGTCTTCGCAATTGACGCGTAAAGATAATCTCGAAGAATATCGAAAGTACTTGGAATAACAAAAACTACGGCGCCTTCCTTGATGAAGCTAATTAGAGAACTAGAAAGGATTATTATGAAAATAAATATACATAGTATGTCTATATTATTCAATGAAACATGCTTGAATGAAGATATGCTGCATATATATATATATATATATATATATATATATATAGTTTATCGTCATATTTAGGACTCTGGGTATGAAGATAAACTACATCCAGCAGCAAGTCCTTTGACTGGGAGGCTTTGACGAGTTTGACCCCAGTTATGGGTAAACATTTGACCCCCAAAATGGGGTCAAAACACTGTGAAGACGCGCGGGGACTTCGAAATACCTTGGTTGGTGTCCAGGCTCACGGAAACTCCTACTGGTAGTGAGAGGCCGCTTTAGATATTGTTACATCACTTCTCTAGGAGAGGGTAACTCTGATATAAAACCTGCGGTGATGCTAGTATCCGATGATGTAGACTAGTTCTTCTTTTCGGGCCAGTGGTTTTAGCGTTTAGAGAATGGGATCGATTCTTTGGAAGGTCTTTGTAACTCAAAATAATTTCAAGCACAGGCATTGCTTGCTCAGAACATCTATCATTTTTATATCATTTTTAAAAAAAAAAATTTTTGTGGCTGGCCGTAACCAAAAAAGGTATCACGAACTATGAAGTTCAGCATAAATATTCAGACCAATAGCGGTAATAATTCTGGAACGCAATATGAAAGGGTTTTGCCCGGCAGGTATCCCACAAAACCGCTGCGTGGGCCCGGTCGTTATCACGCTTCTGCGAAGAAGAGGTTTACTCAACCTTTTAACATTGGTTGTCGAAAGATCTTTGTTAGACTGTAAGCCTCTAGAGACGCGACCAGAAAGAAGATCTACACTGGTTGCTAAAGAACTGAAAAAGTATAATATGGACGTTATTGCTCTGCCTAAACAAGATTTCTTGGTGAAGTCCACGACACTAAACCTACTGGTGGTTACACTTTTTACTGGAGTGGAAAAGTCAAGGGTTGCAAGAAAGAAGCTGGTGTTGGTTTTGCCATTAAAATTATCTTTAGTAGATAGGCTTAACAAGCTTTCCTGTGACGTAAGTAACGGTTTGGATTCGATGAGGTTCACTTTTATCAAGAATTGGGATATGACAATTATCAGTGTATATGCTCCCACCATGTATGCTGGAGAAGATGAAAAGTTAGGAGAGCCTTGAAAGAACTATTGCTGAAAGTACCTGCAGCAGACAAAATCATCGTCTTGGATGATTTTAATGCACGGGTAGGCAGGGACCTTGAGACCTGGAATGTGCACAGAAAGCGTAAGTTTGGAAAGCGTAACGGTTTTCTACTGCTGCAGATTTGTGTAGAGATTAATCTGTTCATTGCTATACTAAAACTACTTGGATGTAGTCTGGATGGAAACAATGGTATTTAATTGACTATGTTCTTGTCAGAACGTACATGAACTTTGACAAGTCCGGGTTATTTGTGGAGCAGATTGCTGGACAGACCATCGTCTAGTACGCGCCAAGGTAAACTAATAAAAACCAGGTTCAGAGCGAAAGGTGAGATTCTTCCTAAACCTCTGAATGTTGGTCGTATTAAGCAGGAGAATATACAGGAAGAGCTAGCAGGTAGATTAGAAAGCATTCAAAGTATAAACACTTGGGATGATTTCGGGCATAAAGTGATCAGCGTTTTGTGCAGAGGTCCTGGGTTATGTCGAAAAGAAACACAAGGATTCGTCTGATGAAAATGCTGAATAGATTAGTGCGGACTCATTGAGGAAAAGAATAGAGCTTTAACATCAAGGATTCTTCTCATGACATAACAGGCTTTTAAAAAGGCGTACAAATAAGACTCGGGTCATTGCAGGATAACTGGTGGAGTATCAAGTCTGATGCAGGTGCTACATCCCTGGAGTACCAGGCATACAAAACCACATTCATATCTATCTAGCTACCTATATATATATATATATATATATATATATATATATATATATATATATATGTGTGTGTGTGTGTGTGTGTGTGTGTGTGTATATATGTATATATATATATATATATATATATATATACATATATATATATATGTATATGTATATATATATATATATGTATATATATATATATATAATTATTTATTTAAAAATATGATTCCAACACGCTACATAAGAGTTCTCATGTTTCAAAACAAAAGCCGAAAACTTCAATATAGTTATTTAAATTAAATTGAATTAAAGTACGAAGCTATGTTCCATCTTCAAGCGAAATTTTTGGGGAATAACTTATTTCTGAAATTTACGTGTTTTATAAGCATATTCATTATTAAAATCAAAATTTCTATGGTAACGGCTAGAGCGATTGTTTAAAGAAAAGGGGCGTAAGGTGTTAATAATATCTCAGTTATATTCACAGATGTCAAATCAGAGTAAGTTTGGGGGTCTAAATTTAAAGCGGGAGATGACAATGCCTCGTCTGGTTGAGTGTCTATGGAGATTTTTTTTTTTTTCTGAAAGGGTTTTGTGTATATAAAAACTGTCGTGAATCGCTAAAATTTGTTTTTTGACGACTTCATAAAAGGTTATCTTTTTTTGTAGGGCATTTAAACTATTTATTAGGACTATGGATTTTTAAAATTATTTTATTGTTTGTTAGTTTTTTATGCTAATTATTCAATGCAAAAATTTGATGATGTCAGCAAAAAACCGTTAACTCATGTCTATTGTTTAATAGATTTTTATTATTTAGAAACTTAATAACGTGTAGTTTTTCATGTAGGCATATATATATATATATATATATATATATATATATATATATATATATTATAATAATATTTTTTGTTTAAAAATATGATTCCTTCGCTACATAAGAGTTCTCATGTTTCAAAAACGTGAGCCGAAATCATCCAAATAATTAATAAAATTAAGTTGGATTGAGGTGTTTAGTCACGTTTCATCTTCAAGCGAAATTTTAGGAATAAGCTATCTCTCGGTTTACGTGTATTTTTACAGAATTTGTTATTGTGGGAGTGGCTATACTATTTTCATTCTTTAAGTGGTCAGGGAGTTTTATCCGGGGTTCCTTAGTATTTTTGTTTTTATTTTTAAAAAACAGTGCTCCATACAGAAGTAGAGCTTATATTATTAGCGAAGGAATCATATTTTTAAACAAAAAATATTATTATAATATAAGCTCTACTTCTGTATGGAGCACTGTTTTTTAAAAATAAAAACAAAAATACTAAGGAACCCCGGATTATGCACCCAACGTGTTCTTTTCTATTTTCTGCATACCTGCACAAGGATACATATATATATATATATATATATATATATATATATATATATATATATATATATATATATATAATCCTAAAGAGCCAGGAATTACCTACCTATGTTTCACCTAAATGAATCTTCAGGGTAAGCAGGCTTGGTTTACGCTGAAGATCCATTTAGGTGAAACCTAGGAAGGTAGTTCTTGGCTCTTTGGGATTATTTTAGTCCTTTGCTCTACTTATTAATCACTTTACGCTTTATCTTAGTTACTCGCTTGGTATTTTTTTTCTTTGGACTGAAAATTTAAGTTACTAGACGATTTTTTCGCCCTGTTTGTACGTTACTAATTCTTTCTTTTTTCAATTTTTTTCCTCGAATACAAATTTGTTTTGATATACTTGCAAATTTTGCTATCCGAGTTATTTTTACCAACCGAGTATAAGTATTAGCATAATATATATATATATATATATATATATATATATATATATATATATATATATATATAATTTACATTATTCGGACTATTGTCCTCATCTTTGTCGCCATATTTATCACAACGTTTTGGCCGTTATACGCTCCGGCCTTCTTCAGGTGGTTGGAATGTCGAACAGAACCCTTTACAACCCTTTTTGTATTTTTTTTAATAGTGCGTATTACGTATTTTTGCACTTGCAAAGACCTAGCAAATAAAGTGTGCGCTGGCTTCGGACAAATGAGGGTTGGTTGTCTTTGATGCATAACGCGCGCCGAATAAGAAGGGCGGCTTTTCTTAGGAACGAGCTGGAATGTTCGAACTCTGCCGAAGAGCACATATTTTTTTTATTAAGTTTTCCCAAGTACGCATGCCGGAGAACATAATACACAGTTTTAAAAAATGCAGTGCCTATTCAAACACGGTTACCAAATAAAAATACCGTTTGAAGTTAAAAAAAAATGTTGGATTAAAATAAATCCTTTAATTCTTTAAAAATCTCCTGACGAGTGAACCGATCAATTACATGAACATTTGTCTACCAAACTCTGGATTAGAGGCACTGAACAAAACATAAATCAGCTAAGTGACAAATTTTATATTTGTATTTATCCCCATCTCTCTCTTTCTCTCTCTTTCTCTTTCTCTCTCTCTCTCTCTCTCTCTCTCTCTCTCTCTCTATATATATATATATATATATATATATATATATATATATATATATATATATATATATATATATATATATATATGTATGTATGTATATGGTCGTTAATAAATAGCCACTTTTGAGAAAAGTGCATTATAAAGATTTGTGTTAAAATTTTATACTTTCTCGTAATACAAATCTAATCAAATTTATCGTTACATTAACTCGAGCTGCAACAGAATTTTAATGAGTTACAAATGAAAGATATTAAAGTTTTAACAAATTCGGTTACATAAGCTGTGGACATACAACTATTCCAGTAGATAAAAAAAAAATGTTAAGCTGTACGATTTTTCAAATATATCCGTGAATTCTTTCACGGGAATTAACGGGTATAAATATATATTTTTTTTTTTTGCAACCGTAGAAAAACAAAAAAATATCCTAACATTTACTAGGCACACAGTGCTGGAAAAAAAAAAAACAACAACGGCTTCAATAAAGTGTTGACTTAATTGAATTAATAAACATGTGTAGATTGATGATAATTACAGTGGGAAAGAAAGAATTAAAAAAAACAAAAACTAACTAATAATTTAATAAAGAAAACTTCGCATATTATTATTTTATAACAGCGTTCAATAAGTTATTTTATCCAATCTAATGGCAATTAACATTAGATAAAGTACAGTGTAACCCGGATATAAGAGAAGGAGAAGTCTCTTATATCCGGGTTTCTCTTATACCCGGGTTTTGTCTATTTTATTTAGGTAAGTATGGCTCTAATTTGGGACGAGAGAAAATATCTCTTATATCCGGGTCTCTTATATCCGGGTTACACTGTAATAACAATAGCTTAATTATCGCAATCTGATTATTCAATGATGCTTGTGGTGTATTTTTCAAAATATTGTGAAGAGCCCAGATATATATATATATATATATATATATATATATATATATATATATATATATGTATACATACATATACATATATATATATATGTGTGTGTGTGTGTGTGTGTGTGTGTGTGTGTAAATATAAATATAAAAGAATTCAAACTAAAATATTGTAGCATACCTACCGACGATAATGGGTATGTCTCTATTCACATAGTAATTTTCAAAGCGTAGCTTGGATGTGGCACAAGGCCGAAACTAAGGTGCACCCAGTGAGGATTGAGCTCACTACTAAGTCGTAATTGTTTTAGCCAAACAAGCTCGCTAACCAATAAACCGCCACCCAAATGGTTTTCTAAGCACAGCTTAGATGTGGCACAAGGCCGAAAGCAGTAGACAGGGAGGATTGAACTCACTATTCAGTTGTAACACTTCTAGCAAGAATAGCTTCCTAATCATGACATCACGTCGAAGTGCCCCCCCCCCCACTTTCACATAAATATTGTAGTAAATACTGTGTGGTCTGCAGTTGGAGATTCGTCTCCAGCTATGCTGGTCAAACTCTCTGCCTCCGCCCAGAGAGAATCCCCAGACGAGGCTCTGTCGAAGGGCAGAGTCTCGTCTCGGGAAACGGCTACACGATCCCGTTTTATATGGGGTCTACTGGGAATTTTTAGCCGATCCTACGTGTTCGGATACCCACATTAAATTCGGCCTTGTGCCACATCTGACCGCGTGGGGCGGTTGGTAGATATCCTGCAGTTGAAGATTCATTGTGAAATTCTCTTGACTCACTTCTATCAATTGATTACTATTTCTACGCGCCGCTGGCGAATCTCATATGTGTTGTTCTTGTCCTAAGTATTATCGTTCATGAGCTACCTTCGTGTGATTATTCCATCCAGTAACCTTCCCTAGGTTACAACAAATATTTAAATAATAATAATGCTTTTGCCTATCAAAAAAAAATCAAAGAGACTTAATGTTAGTCGATACCGAGCTTCGTACCAGTAATCTGGAGACTTTTCTTATGGTATATAAACAGACAGACAGCCGAGAGAGATAAACCAACCAAGCATGTCGCGTGAAGAAGCTAAGCGGTCATTTGCTTAAGACATTTTCCCGTCCTTCTGAGGACCGAGAAATACGCCGCACCTATTTCGAAAGTAGTCACACTTCCGACAGCAGCCAAGAAAATGGCGGTTACTGACCTGTAAACCTAAATACCCAGCCGAACGAACTTCCGGTACCCAAAATTACAAAGGACTCGCTCCAATCGCAGTAAATAAAAATATTATTTTTTTATACGGGTGGTGTAATGGAATCATTAATCGGAGAGCCGAGTTCTAATCCCAGGTGTGGTTGTTATATTCATTTACGCGCTAATACACTTGGGGAAGATAGGAATTCACTTCTTCTCTCTCATCTATGGGTTAATTAGTAAGACTTACGTCACTAAATCATTATTATCACAAAAACAAATTCGTATACCCTAAAAATATTTTTGGCTTTAAATAACCCGCAATAGGTTGATAACCCGTACAAAACGAATCAATCAATCAAAAAGCGTACTACTAGATTGGCAACTAGATTTTATCGTCCTAATGTTGAATTAGCTAGATGTAACCGTAAGTTTTAATCTAATAGTTTCTTTTCTTGCATTTCTCACCTGTGGAACTCTCTTCCAGCTTCTTGCTTGGGATTAAATGATTTTAAAAAAAATCTAATTAAGTTTTTTTTTCTCTTTCCTGGGTGGAAATATGCAACTATCTGAACCACTCCGCAAGCCTTTTTATATAAATATAAATAAATATACAGTGTTAATATAGTTCTAATATTATCTAGCAATAAAATAAAATCATAATTATAAAACTAAATGTCCTGACATCATTTATTTGAAGACCAACCTTCAGATATATCTCAAGAAGACACTGGTATTCAAATGAAAAAAAGAAACTTTGCCATCTATCAGCATGGTTGATGATAACCTCCAGAACAACTAATTGTGCCTTCCTGGTCTCCCGTTTTACGCTGACATGAAATGTAGGGATTATATTGAATCAATTGCTAGATATACTGCTAGGAAAGTTGGTTCACTGTGTCATGCGAGATTATTTTTTCTCGTCAGAATCCATCTTGCATATTTATAAATCTACTATTTGTCCGGGCATTAAAGATTGCTGCCATATTTGGTCTGGTGCTCCTGCTATATATCTCGAGATTTTCGACAAAATCCAAGGAAAGATGTGTAATGTTAATGGTCCTGACCTGGCATCTCAACTTCAGTCACTTTCAAACCGCCCTGATCTGGCTTTCCTCTGTCTTTTCTATAAATATCTTTATGGCAGTTGTTCTAATGAGCTCTCTTCCTAGGTACCTTGTATACATGACTAGATTGGTTACTAGATCTTATCGTTTTAATGTTGAATTAGGTAGATGCAACCGTAAGTTCTATGTTGATAGTTCCTTTTCTCGCACTTTACACCTCTATTAGTCTCGTCCTGTTTCTTGCTTCCCTATCACCTACGAGCTTCAAAAATTTAAAAGCGACGTCGATCGCCATCTTCTGTCTTCCTGAAACCTGTTCTTTTAATGTCCTCTCTGCTCACTAGCGTTTTCTCATTTAACTTCACTCAGTAACCCCTGTTGCCTTCTTAGTGACATCATCGCCTTGATTGGGGTGAAATGATCAAAAGAATAAATAGTAATCGTTTTTTTTTTGTTGTTGTTGGGGGGAGGCGTATGTGCGTGTGTGAGGTGGGGGAATCCCAATGTTTTCATTTTGCGATGACGCAGCGCACGGGACGTCATAAAACAAGCCAAATTCTTCTCAGGACAGAAGAATGTATCTGTCAGCTGTTCATTATATTCAAGATCCAACTTCTAAAAGTGACGCCCTTGTTTTATGCTTTTAGTCGTACACAAAATAAATATTCGTTAATAACACACGTATATCTGGTGTACCCACACCTGATTTACACCCCCAGCGCCACCCCAGAACTGAGGCTCTACTGAGTGAGATGCACATAAACCAACGATACTTAATTGGGGTGAAATTCTTAACAAAAATACTATAGAAGAATTATTAATAAAAAAACAAAGAAAAAGTTTCAAACGCTTGAAGTTGTTAACTTTAAGATCATCTTGACTAAAATGAAGATTTTCAATGTTGATTTTCAAGCCTGTCAGACCATTCCATTCTTGGAGTTTTGATGCGATAAATTCTTTCAATCGTTCTCATTCTAATTTAATATTTTCTTGTTCCTTACAAAATAAATTTTGGTGATTGTTAATGAAGGGAAGTGACGTAAGAAAATACTCTCGAATGCTAAATGTTTGAAATGTTGATTGTGCTAGAGAATAGTGGATACGTTTTGGGAATGATAAAACGAGGCTTGCCTTTAAAAATAAACTATTCCTGAAAGAATGAGGAATTGTCTTCAGTCAAAAAGTAAGGTTCTTTGCAGGAGATTGATTGAAAAATATTGGAACCTTAGGGAGAAGGGCTACAATACATAAATGGAACAAGTCCGATGCAAAAAGATGAAAAGTCTCTTTGTGCTCTATCAGGGGATAAATCAAAACAACTCAGTTTGTTTTTCTTTCTTTCTTTCTTTCTTTCTTTCTTATTTACGCTCTCTATCTTTCCTTCCTAATTTTAATTTTCTCTTTCCTTTTACTTCTTTCTAGCTCTTTCTTTCTTTATTTATTTATTTATTTCTTCTTCCTCATTTACGTTTTCTAATTTTCTTTCGTAATTTTTATTTTTTTCTTCCCTTTAACATTTTCATAGTTTTTCTTCCTTTCTCTCTTTCTTTCTTAGTTACGTTCTCTACCTTTCTTTCTTAATTTTCGTTTTTGTCCTCCCTTTTAATTCTTTTTTTCTCTTTCTTTCTGTCTTTCTTTCTTTCTTCTTTTCTTTCTTAGTTATTTTATCTTTCCGTTCTACTTTTCATTTTTTGTCTTTCCATTTACTTCTTTGCAATAGTCTTTCTTTCTTTCTTTCTTTCTTTCTTCCATTGTTAGGTTCTCTATCTTTCCTTTCTAATTTTCAATTTTTGTCTTTCATTTTGCTTCTTACTGCCTTTTTTTAGTTTCGTATCTATCTCCCCGTCCGATATTTCTTTCTTTCTTACTTTTTTCTGCTACGCAACCTGTTATCTCCTTTTTGCACTTTCTTCTGGCCGTAACTGTCATTTCGATGGTCCCTTTATTTTCATCCTCCTTTTTCTTCTTCTTCTTAATTAGTATTAATTCATCTATGCTCTTTTATTCGTACAAATTCCACGTTTTAAATTTAGAAATAATGGATTCAGTTTTTTCGTTAGGAGTTCGAATTCCGAGAGGGCGATGAATATTCCCTGCTATTTTTATAAATTTAATGTTTCTTAATTCGGACAATGAAAAGAAAACCCTAACTTGAGAATTACAAACTGAATATACAAAAATCAAGCAAGCACGAAAAATTTAAATATCTAGGAAGTGTTTTGACAGAAGATGGAAAGTGCGGCACTGAAATTCAAAGGCGCATTGGGATTGCGAAAGATGCCTTCCAAAACCTATACAACGTATTAAGAAGCAAGAAAATCTCGTTAGAAACAAAGAAAAGAATACTGAACTGTTATGTAGTATCGGTCCACGTATATTGCCACGAATGTTGGAAAATTTCTTCACAACGGAAGTAGAAACTTGAGGCAACAGAAATGTGGTTCTACAGAAGGATGGTGAGAATAGCATGGACTGGACATGTGAGCAACGACGAAGATTTGACAAAATGCAAAAAAAAAAGTTCACATCCTCAACGTCAGGAAGAGACAGTTGAAATTTTATGGCACATAATGAGGAGAGAGAGCTTAGACGATGTGACACTCACAGGACGCACTGAAGGCAAGAGGGGCGGAGGAAAACAGAGCATCGCCTACCTAACCTGTGTATATAGTTGGTAGAACAGGGAATAGGAGAGACAGCAAAAAGACCAAAATTTACTAAGAGCTACAAAGGACAGGCAATTGTGGAGAACAATGATCGCTTACGCCCTGAAGGGATACAGTACAAAGAAGAAGAAGAAGAAGAAGAAGAAGAAGAAGAAGTTAATGGCCTCAGAATAATTTAGCTAAAATTTTATGAAAACTGCCTGAGAAGTACGAGAGATGAGAATACGACAACTGAAACATTGAATGTGAAAGAAACTGATGTCTTCCTTTCTGAAATTTATGCCCGATTTAGGGCTACACTTCTTACTTAGACTGATTTCTGTAAGCGCAACTAAAATCGTAAGAGTAGAAAAAGAAATGAAAAAAAGATGAATGACAACGAACGGGCAAGACAAAGAAAAAGAAAGGAAAAAAGAACATGCGAAGAAAAAAGTGGAAAGCGGAACTAAAAAGAAAGAAGGAAAAATGAAAAAAGAAAGAAAGTAAAAATAGGAAAGAAAGAGACCGAATCAAAGAATGAAAGAAAGAAAATGGGAAGAAAAAAGAACATGAAACTAAGAAGGAAAGAAAGAAAGAAAGAAAGAAAAAGAAAGAAAGAAAATGAAAAAAGGAGAACGTGAAACCAAGAAAGAAAGAAAATGAAAAGAAAAAGAGAAAGCGAAACCAAGAAAGAAAAGGAAAAGCAAAGAAGAACGTGAAAATAAATAAGAAAGAAAATGGCAAGACAAAGTAGAACTTGAAATTAAGAAAAAAAGAAAATGAAATATAAAGGAGAACGCGAAAAAAAGAAAGAAATGGGAAGAAAAAGTAGAAAACAAAACTAAGAAAAAAAATGAATTAAAAAAGAAAAAAAAATGTAAAAGTGGGAAAGATATAGACCGAATCTAAGAAAGAAAGAAAGAAAGAAAGAAAGAAAGAAAGAAAGAAAGAAAGAAAGAAAGAAAGAAAACGCGAATGTAAGAAAGAAAGAAAATGGGAAAAAAAAGTAGAACGCGAAACTATGAAAGGAACAATCAAAGAAAGGAATGAAAAAGAAAGAAAAAAAAGTAAAAATGGGAAAGACGGAGACCGAATCTAACAAAGAAAAAAAAGAAACAAACAAACAAACAAACAAAAAAACTAAGATGTGAAACTAAGATAAAATGAAAATAAGAAGGAAAAATGAAATAGAAAGAAAAAAGTAAAAATGTGAAAGTCTGAATCTAACAAAGAAAGAAAAACGGAAAGAAAACACAAATATGAGAATCTAAAATTTAAAAAGAAAAAATTAAAAGAATGAATGGCTGAATGAAAGCAAGATGGAGTACATGAATGAGAACTAAAGATAAAAAAGGATGAGAACTTTTGCTTTAAATAATGAAATAACCAAGGAAAAAGCAAGTTTATACTCTGCCTCTACCCGAGATTGATCGGTCGACCATCCAAGACTGTACGGAAAAGTTGGCTCTAGAAGGGGTGATATTGGGCGTGTACCCGGTACATTCTCAGAAGCCGGCTTCATGTCTCCAAACGGCCGATATCTACGGTCGGATCTGCATAGCAACAATGTCGACCACGCTTCGAAACAAGCGCGGAATCAAAGAGGCCAACAAGCCACAGATGCCGCCATTATCTCGACTTGTGTCTATGCGTGCGCACACAATTGTGTATACACTTCGATATGAATGCTAGTGTGAGAGTTGGTGTGTCGACCATAGTACGTATGTATTTGTATGTAAGAGACGGTTACTGTGTTTATATGCGAACAACAATATGTCAGGATCAGCAGGCATGTGAGCGCGGCATCATGTATATAAGTGTCTGTGCGTGTTCTCGTATACACACAAATATACACACACACTGACATATATATATATATATATATATATTTATATATATATATATATATATATATATATATATATATATATATATATATATGATAACGGTGTATATTTATTTAAATATCAAGAAGGATTCTGGTGGAAAAAACTTTTCGTGTGAAACTTGGTTTCCGTTTCGGATACGAAATCAACCACATACGGGCTTTCGAAAAAAATAAAAGTGAAGGGGATGTACTTTCCTTAAATAGGGTAAAAAAGAGCCTTGCTTACTGCGAAGTCCTTCGTGGCTGAGTGGTAAAGCACGGTAATTTCCCAGACAAAGGGGGGGGACGTAGATTTGATTCATATTCGAGAAGGTTTTTCGAATCCACAAGCCGATAGACGCAATACGCGCTGTTTGACCAATAAAAATGGGGGGGGGTCTATTCCAAATAAGAAGTGTCCACTATAATAACTTTTGAAGTAACACACACGCGTACACACACAAACACACACAGACACAGAGACACGCACACATATATATACACACACACACCTGTGTGCGTGTGTGTATATATGTACCAGCACATGACATAAATATGTGTGCTTGATATTTTATATATATATATATATATATATACGCACACATATATGTCTGTATGTTTGGGTATATATATATATATATATATATATATATATATATATATATATATATATTTATAAATTCATGAATCATTCATACAAAAAACAAATATAGAGGTTAATGATTTAAATGGCGAGAATACATCGTCGCAAACACATAAATAAGATGCACCAACCTCGAACCTGTATATGAATGATATGATCCCTGTTTATAAATTCCAGTTGCATATGGTCTTTTTAATTTTTTACACAAGCTTTCGTCTGTTCCTACAGACATCATCAGGTATGGAAGTAGATTTTGTTCTTGTTTTACTTTTCGGTAATAAGAGGACAACGAAAATAGAGATGTAATCCGAAAAAAATGCTATGAGAAATGTGTTATTGTTTTGGAACGTGCGGTCGCAACGCTGAGTTTGAATTTAAATTTTAAGGTTGTGCGTTTTTGTACAAATATAGCAATAAGAGAATTCTTTTTTACTGGTAAATTTTCCGTCAAAGTGGCATGAACTATATTGTTCAATAATTACAGTAATGTCACACTTATTATCCGAAAGTTGCACGTTGGATCAGTTATTTTAATTTCAATTAAAAGGTGCAATTATAACTTATAAATTCATGAATCATTCATACAAAAAACAAATATAGAGGTTAATGATTTAAATGGCGAGAATATATATTTAGTACTATGAGTACTAAAAATCTTTGCAAAATTCTTATAAAATATAAATAGAAATGTTTCATTGTCAGGTAGTAACTCCAGATATTTTGGCGGTTTTATTTACATAGATGTTGAAGTTTTGACAAATCGACAAAATATTGACCTGGAATAGAAACCTACTCTCTATTTTAACATCGATTTTTGTCACATACATCTAGGATTATGCACCAATTATATGCGGTATATCGCCATAATATCGTCTTTGAATAAGGTCTTAGTCTGCTCTGTTTACGCATTCACTTCTTTAATTATTTTTTTATTTTTGAAAAAAACACTCATATGCGTGCATATATATATATATATATGTATATTGATGCATGTTTCATTAAATAATATAGACAAGTTTTGTCTATTTATTTTAAGTAAGTTCTTTTCATATTGTCTGATAAGCTTAATAACATTATCATTGAAAGACGAAAGGAAATCACCATATTGATACATGTTTAAATCTAATCTAAGCTTTCGGCTTACACAAGCCATTATCAAAGATGACAGTTACATTTCAATATACCAACCAAACACCTTCTTATTTCATGAGTGCGAAATACTTTCCACTCGAACAGCTTCTCCCCGCGATCCACTGCCCTGTAGAAACTGACTACTGGGAGGATGTTTGCCCGATCATTATAATCTTAACCTGTTTAAGACTACGGTTAACCGTTATCTTCTCCTATCCGTATAAACTGCCTCCTAACCGTATAAACTGCCTCCTAACTTAACCCTCTACATCGGGTGCAAGGGGGCATGGCGCAGGGTGAACCTTACTTCTTGTTTGACTTTGTAAGATTATTTGGTAAATAAAAAAACTGTGCCAAGTAATTATAATTTAATCATGAAATAATATGATTCTCTTGAATCAATTGTAAAGTTGGAATTTTCATACTTAAATTTCAGTATTAAATAACCCATAGAGGTGTTGATATACCGCTAAACAAAAACAACCAAACAAAACAAAATATCTGAAGTTGAAGGTATATAAATACTTTAAAAATAAATTTAGTATAAAACTGTATAAAAATATTTAGATAACCGATATAGTTTGAAATGTCGCTAAACATATATCCCATATATTAGAACTTCTATTATCACTGTGTGGGATATCTAATGACAAAAGGGATAGAAACAAAAAGAAAAATAAACTAAATAAAATCGGCTAGAAAATATAATTTAAATTCCCAGCATCCCTTGTTCGTGCGCATGCGTAGTCGCGCGCAACATAAATTTATTCCGATGAAGTCCTAAATGACGAAACGCCTCACAATAAAACATTTCCACTTTGTCATACATTCTCCCCCGTATATATATATATATATATATATATATATATATATATATATATATATATATATATATAATTATTTATTCGAAAATTATATTATATATGTTATAAAAATCACTACAAAAATAGCCATTTTGTTTCAACAATTCTGGTGTCTTATAAAGTGATGGTGTTGAATGTAGAATAAACGGTTTTAAAAGGTTCAAATCGATCAAACACCCCTCGCTGTTACATAAGGTGGAATGACCAATCAAAATACAAGTATATGATAATTCAAAATAGAAGTATATGTCAATTCAAAAAACCTGACAATAAACTTTGGTTATAATAATTATTTAATGCTTTAATGTTAGGGTTAGACGAAAATAGAATTCATTCTAATTAATATTAAATTATATTATAACATTCAAAATAAAAATTACCAAGTTTAAATTTTAAATTTAATCTATATTAAGTTTTCAAAATTATAAAATTATTTAAAGAAACAAATTATTAAGTTATTTAATTAATTATTTATTTTGAATGTAAAGATACATTTTGTTTGTAAAGAAATATTATAAGGAAATACTGTTCCAAATTAAAGGATTGTCTACTCAAATACGGGTTACGACTAGAAAAAAATACCACTTGAAGACATAAAAAAATTAATGTGTTTTTGAACCACTGAGTAAGTATCGTGGTCTTGGCTAATTGTCTGTTTCTTTTGACTGTTAATATCAGTACATTCATGTATTGTAAAATTTGTGATACTTTGTTGTCTAATTATCTCCACGAATTATCTCTCTGTTCCATACTGTCTCTCTACACCTCCATACCTACATACAAAGCCGACATTTTATCTCCGTCTGAACTTATCGCGCTTAATTCGTCTATCGCCTTACCCGACCCGGGTTATCCACTATTTCTTCTCACCTTAATCCGAACATCTACAAGTTGTAAGATTTTGCCAATCTTAAAACGGAGGGTCAACGGTTGGGTGTGGTGCGTCTAAGTCGCCATCATTAGTGACGGGCGCCACGTAGTTTTAAAGCTAAAATGACGGTTTTCTCTTCTTTCTTTACAACAATGCTAACAATAACAAAAATTACGGTCAAATCTACGGAAACCTATACGTGCTACATTTTTCATGTATTAAACTCTTGTTGATAGTGATTTTAAGTTATAAAATTAAATTCAGAATGCAACGTTGACAAATCGAAAAGTGCAATCATTATGTTTACGGAGGTTAATTCCGTAATGCAATATATATATATATATATATATATATATATATATATATATATATATATATATATACATTGTTGATTTTACATAAAATATATAGGTCCATTAATTCTGAAACTTCACCACTATCAAACGAATCTTGTGGTACATTGAAGTGGCCTTTATTTTAGTTTTTAATCAAAGTTTCTCCATTGTGAAATAATATTGATTTACGACAATGCAAAATTATATCTATCTGTTCAAGTGTTATATTTACAAAGCATTTAGTGAAATCCAAAGCCTTGAGTAGTCCTTTCTTAGTTATTGATAGATAATAGTCTTATAATTATATATATATATATATATATATATATATATATATATAAAGGCAGGATGTGTGTGTGTGTGTGTGTGTGTGTATGTGTAACGAATGCACGGCCGCAATTTTCGACGGATTTGCACCAAAATTTACATGCACATGCTCCAAATTAGTGGGAAGGCCAAGACCGACGTTGCATTTCCCAACTCCCATCGATAGTGGAAATAATCGATTTTTTTCATGCTTCTACGGCAGTTTTCATGGAGTTTGCGGCGATTTTGTACTGGCCAGAGTGCGAGCCAATAGCTGGCTGCCACCAGTAAGCAGGAAGATTCTACTGGCCAGCGTGAGAGCCAACAGCTGACTTACACGAATGTTAACTAGCATGCTAGCATGCAAAATAATCGATAGCTGTATTCGTCACAAATGGGAAAAATTTAAATCTGCATGACACTTTACTCCAATTGGCTCATTCGCTTGCTTAAAGTCAACGTTGATTCTGATTCCGTAGAACTTGGTTGGGTGTGAAAAAGTATTTATTGTTAACATTCTTTTTTTATTCGGTTTTTCCAGTTACGAGTCCTTTTTAAAAGCTGATCGTTTTGTGTTCATTTTGTTTAGTTCTTTTTTCGTAACAGATTTAATGTTTAGTATAGGGCTTAGAAAAAATTCGCAGTTTGAGATAGGCAAGAAGTAAGGTATGTAGCAACATCTGCATGACAAATGGCACTCCTTTAAAGGCAAGGAAGGGCAAAAATATTTTCAGTCAATTGATAGCGATTGCTGTGTGAGTCGTACGATTTTTGACTCAAGCACGGGCAACGCCGGCCATACTGCTAGTATATATATATTACACAGAAAATGTGTAATGAGGAAGGTGCTGGAAACACTTTCTATCGGGTCCCGAAAGCCTTCCCTGTGTAAACAGCGTAAATTTTTGTTGGGGATCGTTGTTATTTTTCTCTAGCTCCTTCTGTTCATTTTTTTCCCTTCTCATTTTCATTACACATTTTCTGTTGTTTTAATTTAAGTTAAATCTCCCGAAGAGGCCTGAAGAGCGGGAATATTGTAATATTAAGCTACCCACTTTTATCTCTGTAATTAGATTTTGTACCTTCAAAAATATTTTCATATATATATATATATATATATATATATATATATATATATATATATATATATATATATATAATAAAATATAGTTATAAGACTATTTAAAGGAATAGGGCATAAAACTAAACTGGAATTTAAACCTCAAGTAAAACAAAAAATGAAGAATAATTCGAGGAAAAGAAAATATATTATTTGGTTACTCCCCCCCCCCAGACATGCATACACACACTTTTAATTTAGAGGTCAAATGTAAAATAGGAAAAATATTTTTCAAATTTCTTAATAAACACTTTCCCCAAATTAAGCTACAGCTGTACTATTAATTTGGAAAATACCATAAAAACAGAAGGCCAGGAATTTCAACGATAACTCGCAGCAAGATATCGTTAACAGTGAAACATGTAATTGTAGAGATAAAGGTAAATGTGCACTCGATGAAGTTTGCAAAACGGAAGGAGTAATTTACACAGTCGAAGTAAAAGATTCAAATGGCTAGAGTAAAATATACGTGAGGTGTACTGAAGGCAACTTCAAGAAGAGGTGGTATAATCACAAGTCATCATTCAAGCTAAAAAGCCTTAGAAATTCTATCAGAATAACCAGCTATGTGTGAGAATTAAAAGAAAAAATAACAAAGATTCGATTGTAAACTTGAAAATATTTTTTTAAAAAGCCCCACTTTACAGCAATCGTAGTGATATCTGCAAACTCTGCTAAGAGGAAAAGTTGACAATAATAACATTTCTTGACCAAAAAAAATCTGCCAAATGAAAGATCGGAAATAATGACCCCATGCAAACACACTGATAAATGTACACTGATAAATGTACTTTTTGAGTTCTTACGAACCAGGATGGAAGTATGTGCAGTTTATTTACTCTCCCTCCAATACAATTTCAATAGTCATGCTTTTCTCCTCCCTTTTGTTACATTTCACGTTGTTTATTTATATATAAACAATAAAGCGTTAAGAAATAATTTGGCCCATACCAACTGAAGATACCGAAAGATCGAAACCAAATTAGCGTGAATGGCTGATCTCCCTAAAAACTTATATATATATATATATATATATATATATATATATATATATATATATATATAAAGAAAGAACAGTAAGATATATAATCCGGAAAAACCATATTTTAAATTAATTAATTTATAATATATATATATATATATATATATATATATACATATATATATACATATATATATATATATATATATATATATATATATATATATACAGTGTAACCCTGATATAAGAGAGTCGGATATGAGAGAAAACCGGATATAAGAGAGATTTCATCTGGTCCCAAATTAGAGCCATACTTACCTAAACAAAATAGACCAAACCCGGATATAAGAGAAACACGGATATAAGAGACTTCTTCTACGGTCCCGACAACTCTCTTATATCCGGGTTACACTGTATATATATATATATATATATTTATATATATATATGAATTTGAACAACCCCCAGAATTAGCATGGGAAGAACTTGACAGAAGAGTGGAAAAAAACAAAATAGGGGTAGTTTATATGGAAATAAGGGGAAGATAACAGTTAACTCTAGACTTGGACAGATTAAAATTGTAGTGATCGGGGAGACATCATTATTGGGAGTTTGTTCGGCAGAGCAGTTGTTCGCGGGAAGAAGCTGAGTGGAACTTATTTCTCTCTGATGAAATACTGAGGAAATGTGGCTGATTTGGTACTGTGTAATTGGCATGGCGAGTTCTAGCCGTGAACTTTAAACCTGGTGGGACCAAGGAATGTAGTTTGTCCGAGAAATAGCGATAGACCAGTGAGAGACTCGACCCATCCCGCCTGTGTGAGAGAGGTTATAAGGTGGAAATTAATTCTTATCCAACAAGGACTCTGAGACGCTTTTTCTAATTCTATCAAGACTTGAAAGTGAGGACCAAGCAAATCCCGCCCAAATATGGCAACAGTAAAACTTGAGGCAACAGAGATGTGGTTCTACAGACGGATGCAAGGATATCATAGACCGAGCGTTTAAGCAACGATTATGTCATAGATAGGCTGCAACCACTTATACTTAATGTCAGAAAGAAGCAACTGATGTTTCTGGGGCACATAATGAGGAAGGAGTGCCTGGAGAATTTGATACTCACAGGTCGAATAGAGGGAAAGAGAGACAAGGGGAATACGATACGTGACATACCTGGCGGGCTTAAGCAAGTGGATGACAGAACGTGGTCTGGGGGGGGGGAAGCAGATGGAAAGAACTTGTTGGGAGCTGCAAGGGATAGAGAACCATTATTGCCTACGTCCTGAAAGGGTATGGCACATAAAAAGAAGTCCATGTTAAGTCCTGATCTAGTTTTTATAATGGTAGAGGATAGCATGAGGAGTCAGTTACTTACTGGAGTAGTATAGGGAGCCGATCATTTTACCTGCATCTTTAGCGATGGATCGTATATGAGGATTCCACTTGATATCGGGTGTGAGTTTGAGACCCAATATCCTCTCGGGGACGGTGCCTACTCCAAGGAATATTCGTTCATCATGACTGACGGTAGTTCGGTGTATGATCGGCAATGATGGAATGTAACTAGTTTTTCGATGTAACTGGTTTTCGATAGTTAAAAGCATCTCTGCTTGGAATTACTACCACTCCCATCCAACATGGCTTAGAATTACAACTACTACTACTTCTACACAGTAAAGATTAGAACATAAACCCAGGAAAATATACTAACTCTGAACCCCTTGAAAATGGTTAATGAACAGAGCGAAAGTGCTTGGAACAATAATCACACCGGGCAGTTTCTACACTGTCTTAGTTCCTGAAAATAAAAAACTGCAAGAATATTAGAAAAACTGAATTTAACTTCCAGAAATCTTATTAAAGAAAAAATTTCGCTCGAACATTCACGCCGGTAGACGAAAATAAATAAATATATTATTTAATAAATGAAAGGGTCGTCTACTCAAATACAATGGAACCTCGGTTCACGAATTTAAGTCGTTCCTGAAGCCCGTTCGTAACCCGAAACTATTTTTTCAATATGAATCAATGTAAAATGGATTAATCCGTTCCTTATCCGAAGATGATTGCTTATTTAAACTTTAACAACAGTACTTTGAACACAAGTTTATACATAAAACTAATGAAAATCATTAAATCTAAGAAAAAAATAAACCCAATACTAAACAGATAAAATATAGACGAACTTTCAATTTTAGCGTACCTGTATGTAGGAGAGTTGATGACGTAAGTGGAAGGGGAAGGAAAGGTGTTATTGTTTGGAAAATGGAAGGAAAGACATGATAGTATAAAAATAGTATAGATCGTTGATTTTATCATATGAAACTGAGTAGGAAGAGAAAATATCACCAACAGTTGTTTTTCTTTGATCTTTTTTTTTTCTTTTACCAATATCACTGCTAGCTTTCTTTGAAGACATGACTGACGATGCACAATTTCGGACATGCCATCTCTGTAACTCAGTTGGTTAGAGTATGCTGGATCTCGACTCACAGGAGTTCCATCAGTGATCATGACTTGTACAGCAGGTTTTGACCAAGCTCAACATTCCCCAGGTCCGATAAACCCCATATTCCCCAGATCTCGTCCCTTGTGACTTTTACTCCTTCCAAAAATCAAATCCCACTTGTAAAGGAACAAGAATTTCAAACGAGGAAATGCAAGAGAATGTAACGAGGCATATGCACGCTATCCCAAAAAAGGAGTTCCAGGAATGTTTCCATCAATGGGATCGACGATGAAAAAAGTGTGTGGATTCAGAATGAGATTACTTCAAAGGAGATTAAATATCGAATTGATATGTGTTGTAGTTTTCTTTTTATAGCACTAGTCCTGATACTTTTTGATCAATGTACATTGCCATAAAAATGAAAAACAAAAATAAAAAATAAAATTTTAAATAAATAAATTAATACATAAAAAAATAAACTGAGATGAGGTATTATGATTACTTACATTATTTATTAGGTTGGTGCAAAAATAATGTCGGTTTTTGACGTATTTTTAACGTCAAAAACCGACATTATTTTTGCACCAACTAATACATTATTCGGACTGTTAGCATTATCTTTATTGCCATATTCACAACGTTTCGGCCGTTGTACGCTCCGACCTTCTTCAGTGGATTGGTATTGAACCTCTTATTTCGTCCACAGGGGTAGCTTGTTCTAGTTCTTCGTGCCATACCTCTTCCGGATGTTTTAGTTATTCTCCTTTAACTCAACTCTCCAAGTTTTTGATTCACCACTGCTGTGGCCTGGTATTGAACACATAACTCAAATTGCAATAAGAGCACTGGTAAAACTGGTTACTGAGACATTGGGTTTATAAGTCCCAAATTCATATACAGATGTCCTCTACGACACATGTCTCAGTGGATAAAGACGTTGGTTAGATCCACTGACTAGACACAAATATTTGAGAGTTCAATACCAGGCTACAAAAACTTGGACAATTTCCAATCACCTGAAGAAGAGTACAACGGCCGAAACTTTGTGAATATGAGATGAGGATGATATTCCGAATAATGTAATAGAATAATAAGTAATAATTATATTAAAAAAGTAAATTTATATATTATGCGTGCGTGTTTGTATGTTTAGGATGAATAATAGTATAGGTAAGTGAAAATCATTAGACAAAGTGAAGAGGATATAAACGACGCGTTTCGCCAAGAATTTCTATTACTTCCAGCTTCTTCCTGTTAGAATGAAAACAAAACTGTGTAAGGAAAATACATTGGGATCTGAATGTATAAGAGACGAGAATAAATCAAATTACTTTATCAAATCCAACGACCAGAAACCAAAAAGCGTTTTGGCGTATGCCTACCACACACACATTCACACACACACACACACACACACACATATATATATATATATATATATATATATATATGAAGAAATATAGTTTTAAGGTGTGCTATATTTATGTGATGAAGTCCTCAATATCAGAGATAGAGCATATGTAAATATAAATATGAAAGTGAATATTGAAGTCAACACTCAGAGGCGACAGGCTGTTTCATGCTAGACAATTACTTTTGCAGCCGAGCGGTTAGGCTAAATGACGGTTCCGTATAGGATGCAGGTTCGAATCCTGTCAAAGGACGAATATTTTCTTTGAAAATTCCTCGGACATTCAGGCCGGTAAATGTTATTTAATACTGTTTATTATAAACAGAGCATTTACTTAAATACTTGTATCTATAAAAAGAACGTTAAACATAAAAATGTCTTTAATAAATAAATTGTCGGACTTTGTCCATTTCTTTATATATATATATATATATATATATATATATATATATATATATATATATATATATATATATATATATATATATATATATATATATATATATATATATTAGGTTGGTGCAAAAATAACGACGTAATAACGTCGTTTTTGACGGATTTTTAACGGAAAAAAACGACATTATTTTTGCACCAACCTAATATATTAGGTTGGTGCAAAAATAATGTCGTTTTTTGACGTAAAAAAATGTCAAAAAACATTAGATTTGCACCAATCTAATATATATATATATATATATATATATATTCTGCCAAAACACAAAACAAGAACATAAAATATTTTTTTTAAAATGCAATGAATGAGAAGGAAAGTAAAAGTGTATTCATACCTTTCCAGTATGTATGAACATAAGTAACCAAAGTCAAAATTTGAACTTGTTCATTGTGGTTCCATTTTTCCGTGCTGGTAACCATTACGACGCCACCTCCTATCTTTGTACATATAAATAACAACGTGCCAGTATATATGTATTCGCGTATATTTACACTGATAGGTAAGTGAATCGTTGTGTTAATGGGTGTGCTTGTGTCTTTCCCCAAGTTCACCTCTCAGCGTGACTGAGTGAACGCCCCAGTGTCATGAGTGATAATTTATCTCATATATTTCGGGGACATCAAATATCAGTAATCATGTTGACAATGTCGCCGTAAAATAGTTTGTCACAAACGCTCACCTAGGTTGTCAAAATTTAAATCCGTGAGCGATATTCACACCAAATAAATTGAACCCATTTACTAGTTTCTCAATAAAAACGACATGCCATCCGAATAGATAGGCGATACGTAGTAACGAGATCCGTATGTTGATAGTACACACACACAGGCATACAAACATACAAACATATATATATATATATATATATATATATATATATATATATATATATATATATATATATATATATATATATATATATATATATATATATATATATATATATGCCAAATATAGAAATATATAAACAACTTGTCCGACAAACAGTTATATATCTGAGACGATGGAAGTAAATCCGAAGAGCATAAAAATTGCTTGATTATATTGCAACATGTATTTCATTTTACGGACAATGAGAAGTATTAGGTTGGTGCAAAAATAATGATGTAATAATGTCGTTTCTTGGCGTACTTTTTAACGTCAAAAAACGACATTATTACGTCATTATTTTTGCACCAACCTAATACGTTTTTAGTGATATTCATTAAGCTAAAGTTGCAATGATGAATTAAAAGTTCCCACATAGGAAATATTCGATACTCAATGTTGTACCAACGTAAAATATACATATATGTATACTTAGGCAGCATTTTTTCATTCATACGTGTTTCATTAAATAATATAGACAAATGTTGTCTATTTATTTTATGTAAATTCTTTTCATAACGTCTGATAAGCTTAATAACATTATCATTAAACGAAGAAAGAAAATCACAATATTGATACATATTTTTTAATCCAATCTTCGGCTTAAATATTATTTAATGAAACATGTATGAATATATGTATACATACACACACACACACACATATATATATATATATATATATATATATATATATATATATATATATATATATATATATATATATATATGACTGCATGCATATATATGGCATTCTGATCAGGTGTATTGAATTATATATTTAAGTCTATGCATATTTATCAAAGTTTGTTCTTTTTTGTTCTTTATCCTGTTCTATCATATGTATATATATAGATAAAGACATTTTTATGTTTATACATTCTTTTTATAGATACAAATATATAAGAATATATAAACATAAAAATGTCTTAAAATAATTGTCGGACTTTATCCATTTCATATATATATATATATATATATATATATATATAATTTTAAACATTATTTTTACTGGATACTTGTACTTGAGTAGACGTAATAAACAGTATATTTATTCATTTTCGACTAGCAGCCTGAATGTTCGAGAAATTTTATTAAATAAAAATTGCGCACTCCGGCAGGATTTGAACCAACGTCCCCAATTCAAAATGTTCGAGAAACCTAATGAAAGTGAAACTTTCGTTTTCCAGCAGGATTCAAACCTTCGTCCCACAATGCAGAATGTTCGAGAAACTTGATGAACGAAGAACTTCCGCTCTACAGTAGGATTCGAAGATGCATCCGCGACGCAGAGGGGACTATCATTAGACCTGGCATACGCTAACTAACTGAACTACGAAGAACAATATAAGGCTGATAGATGAAAATTAATAAACAAGCTCAAATTCTACTCAAATAAAAATAAAATGATAAAAATCTGTTGTATTAATGAAAAAATTAATTCTAAAATTCTCTTTTTTTTTTCGGATATAAAACTATGTGCAGATATGAGAAACTTTTTAGAAAATTTCGCAGAAATTTCACTTCAAAAACATTAACTTGGCTTGACCGCCTGTTTCTTCGTTGCTAAGCAGTAAGGCGTAAACGGTGGCTCCCTCTACCATGAGAAACGCAGGTTCGATCCCTACCAAATAAGATTTCTCGACATTCAGGCCGATCAGTGAAAATAAATATACTGTTTAATATACAAACGGATCTCGTCTACTCAAATAGACGTATGAACTGATAATCACATTTAAATGATATATATATATATATATATATATATATATATATAATAAAAATGGTAAGCCGTATGGAATTTCCCAGAAGATAAAAATCCAAGAAGACCTCTCTCTCGCAGACAAAGCTAAATAATTGATCAACGAATGGTATTTTAAGTGTTTGATATTCATTAATTATATATATATATATATATATATATATATATATATATATATATATATATATATATATATATATATATATATATATATATATATATATATATATATATATATATATACTCAAATCCGAGTATCCACTAAAATTAATGTTTAAAGTAATAAAAATCTCTACAAGTAAAAAAAACTATTCATTCGAAAATTCTCTTTGTTTATGTTTGGATACAAAACAGTGCAGATATGAAAAATTTCAGTAGAGAAAATTCGATTAAAGGCACAAATTCGATTTTTCTTCGAATCTTGCTGGACAGGGCAATTTTTTCTTCAATAAAGCTTCTCTAACATTCAGTAGACGAAAATGAATAAATATACTGCTTTCTAAACAAACGGGGCGTTTACTCAGATACGAGTATCCATTAAAAATAAATTGATAAAATCTGTCGGATTAATAAAAAAAATACATTCTAAAATATACACAGACACACAGACACACACAAATATATATATATATATATATATATATATATATATATATATATATATATATATATATATGTATTCTTCATTTTCTTCATTTTTTTTTTTTTTCATCGTTTCTTGCACGTTGAAATTTTGGTTAAAAATCTTGTCTTTTTTACGTCAGTGGGCTACGTAATATTTACCTTTAGTTTTTAACCTCTTTTTCAGGCGAAAAACACATTGATTTGGAAATTCTTACAAAAATCAAATAATTGTCGGATTTTAATAAAACCTTCAGAACTTATTCACAAATTAATTAAATTATTTTACACATGCATTTTAGAAATCCATGGTAAAAGTATTTTCTTTTTACACATGTTATTCCCATTATTTAATTTTATGAGAACTCGAGAAATTCAACGGCGTGACTTTTAATGATTATATTAGTTCAAAGCAGAAGTCTTTGAAGAATATATATCATCGATTTTTTTGTAAAATCAAAATACACAGGTACCCAGAATTCAGCTCTCAATCGTAAAATGCAAAACCCAAATTAAGCTAAGACATTAATTAGAATAGCTTTCAATGGCTTTATGAATAATATATGTTAATGACAATATTGTCTGAAACCAAAATATTTTTCCTATGAAAAATGAATTTTTGCATGAATTGTTTTCTTTTTTTTTCAATTTTAAGTACAAAATGTGTTAAATATTTTAAAAGTAATTTTTAATCCGTGCCTTTTAGGGTATGTTGTTATTAAGTAGATCTATTTTTACAGATTATACATTTGAAAGCTAATTACAATCTGCGATACACAGGTATTTTTTAAATATTTTTTCATTATGCAAAAAAGTTTTAAAAACGTTTTTTCCAAATATATGGATAGACGTTTGAAACATTAATGACACATGTTTTAAGAGTTGTATCTGCAAACAGCATGAACACATCCTCAGAAAAAAAATTTTCTTTTGGTGAGCAAGTTTCAAATTCTCTGACTGACCATCATCGTCACAATTTCAAAATTTTAAATTTTATTTTTTGCATCCTATTTCACTAAATATTTTCATATTTTTGAAATATAATTAATTTATTGTTTTTCAGTGACAGATTTGCTGTAATTATTAATTATTTTCATTTTTAGTTTCAATTTTAGGGACGAAAACAATACAGGTTTGGGATATATCTTCGTTAAAAAAAAGTACCGAAAAACAATTAAATATTAGACTTTTGAAAGTATTTAATTTTTTGAAATTACAGTATAGTTGAATAAGCTGGTTCACTTAAAATTTGAAAATATTACCACTTCTATCCTTCCGTCCGATAACTACCCTCACGTAAGCTGTCGATACATCGTTGTAAACATCAATTCACGACTACAAAACAAGTCAGCACGGTAAGATATGCTTCTCTTATTTTGAAGTAAATTTTTTCTGCTAAAATTTTTTTTCTTTCCAGTTACATTTAGTAAACCTTAGATTTTCTAATTTTTCTGAAATAACTTTTGAAAAAGGTATAATTGATTTTTAAAGAATTTTAAACGGAAAATTTAACTTTTCTTTACATGCCTCAAAAATGGCGGATATCGATTTTTGGCAATTTTGTTGACTAAAAAACAAGATTTTTTACTAAAATTTCGGACATACTAGGAAGGATTAAAAAATGTAAAAAATAATCGAAAAATACTTTAGTCTTTCCTCTCAATAATAACATAAGCATTTAGACGATAAAAAATTGTTTTCATCAATCCTTATCTATATGTTATATCAATCACCTTCCCAATATCGTAAATTCTATGCTAACAGTTTCTTCTCTCGCACTTCTCGCTTGTGGAACTCTCTTTCGGCTTCTTGCTTCCCAGTCAACGTTGATCTTCAACAATTTAAATGCAATGTCTATCGTTATATTCTGTCTTCGTAACTTCTGTTGTTTTATTATTCTCTCTCCTTAATAATGTTTTTCTTTTTCTCATATTCTTTCCCACTTAGTAACCGTTTGCGTCTAAGTAGCCTTATTGTCTTACTTGGGGTGAAATGATAAAAAATGGTAGGTGCCCCATTATCATAGCCTTGTACCAAACAAGATGAATTTCAATAAACCCCGATAGGATATTTATCCAATGGTTTTTAACCTTTAATGTATCACTGTAGCCTAATTGTGTATATCGCAGATTTTACACGCTTCTTGCCGACCATGAAGTAAGCGCGTTTTCAAAAATCATACTGAAGATCTGTCTTTTGTGTTGCAAAGTCAAGACTGTTCCGTTGCTTGTAACCAAATACGGTATTAGCAATTATTATCTAATATTCGCTTCTCACTGAAAACTGCTCATAATTACCATCAAATGTTTCTCGGAATTACATTTGTCCGCAATATTTCAAATTGTCCAGCGATACAAATATATTTTTAACTGTCAAAATCAAGTGTAAAGTTATCTTCATTGCTTTATCTTTTATGTCCAGTATGTGCTTCTGTAGCTTTCGGTCAGCCGATCGTTATGGCAGATTTTTTATCTTTCTCTGACAGGGTCGGATAACCTCTGGCCTCTGTGCTCACAAACCACGCTTCTTCGTCTACTCAGCGCCACCGCTAACCCCGAATTAAAAAAAAATATCACCGGGAGGGTGAATATTGTCAGTTATGGGAACCATTGTTCACGGAACCAAACCCTCAGGAGAATAATGGAATCAGACCCACTCTCACCCTCGGGTCTTCCAAGAGAAATTCCTTAACTTCTGTGGGACCCACCCTGCTAGTAATGGTTTGTGAAGGAGGGGGCCAGGTGATTTATTTAAGTCATACCGATACAACTGACTGTGTAGGTAGGTCTGTTTATGGTGAGGGGAAAGAATGAAAAGAAAAAATATAATCCCGAAAAATATTCTTACAAGCAATCGCGATCTCATTAACAATCTAAAATTACTCTTGTTTATATTTCGATGTCTATTCGCACGATCCTCAGAATGTTATGAATGACAAAGCATCACATTGTTTATTTTAGGATGACATAATCGCAAGAAGATGCGCATTATCAAAAAGGATTTAGTTCATAACTCACGCCAAGAAATATATGGTTCGAATCAAATTTAATATCAATAAGGAAACTTTGTTCTCAGAGAACTTGATCAGCGTTGAACCAAATATGTACTAGACACACCCTAAAATACACTTTATACTCAGTATCACACCAGACCATAAGAGAAGACAAGTGCATCAGCGAGTTCAAATGAAAGTTGTTTTTCTATCTGCCAGGTGCATATTCGCGCCTCACAGGACGTCAGTAGCTGCCTCCGACGTTATATCAGGTTATCGCCCCAGATGCATGGGACAAATCGGACGACAGAAAGATATATATGTACCCACACGAGAGCAAATAGAGAGAGAGGGGGGAAGACAAACAGACTCTTGCAACCTTGTAAGAAGAAGAATATGAGAGGTGTTCGTATTGGTATGTACAACGATAACATTCCAGGGAAAATGGAATCAGCTCACCGAGTTCGATTTCAGTTCGAGTCTACACTCACTTTGCATTTGTACCCTTAAAGAAAAGAGAAACTACAAAGGAACTTATATTTAAAATCAGAAATAGATATATAATTTCCAGACCAGATTAGGAGAAGAGAAAGCTTCGAGAATTTAACACTCACAAGACGTACTGAAGGCAGGAGAGGCAGAGAGAAACAACGAGTAATCTTCTTAATGACTTTGTTTGGTTTGGTTTGTTTTATTTTACAGCATATCAACCTCAATGTGTTATTTAATGCCGACAAAATGTTTATTGTTGGTAATATGTTTTTCTTTAAAAATCTATTTCGGGGAATATTTTTTCCTTGAAGAAATATATAACTTGTCATATTTTTTCAAAGAATGTATAGCTGTTTGTATTGCTGGTATTTTTTGAAAGTATTGCTAATAATAATTTTTCCTTCAAAAATTATTGCTGGTAATAATATATTTATTACAATGTATTTCTGGTATTAAAACCTATTTTTACACAATTTTGGGTGTTAACTATTTACCCATAGCTGGGACCCTATGAGGTGCTACAACCCCGGGTCAGGATAGACCTGGGAACACCAGCAATTAAAAGTGGTACCACGCTCTTCAAAACCACCTGATCAGAGAACTTGCTGTTTGATGTAGTTTATTGTCATACCCAAGACGGTATTAATGACTTTGTATGAATGGACAACAGAGCGGGGATGAGAAATGTTGACAAAGAGTCAAACGTTGCTTAGAGCTACAAAAGAGAAGATGTTGTGGAGAGCCATGATCATCCACATACTGAAAGGATACGGCAATAGTAATATTCAAGAAGAAATATGAAAGAAATATTAGTTTATAACGTTGTTGACGGTCTTCAAATATTTGTTTATTATATTTGGCATTTTTCAATAACGGGTTTTTGTAAATGGATGGTAGGCCATGGAGTTAAAAGGATAGAAAGAGGACAAACATTGCTTAGAACTACAGAAGAAGTTGTGGAGAGCCGTGATTGTTCACACTCTGAAGTCACTTAAATAAAGAAGGTGAAGCTTCTATTGTTCTCGCCCTTAATAATGTTTCCGTTTTCTAATTCTTACACACTCAGTAACCCCTTGTGTCTTAATGGCTTTACTGCCTTGCGTGGGGTGAATTCGATTAAAAAAAATGTCAGCTTTTTAACAGTTTTTTTTTTCCTATTGTTCATACAATAGAAGAATCATGGTGCCAGTGTCAAATTCCGGTCCAATTCGTGGTATTCACTTTTGCACAAATACCCTAGGAAAAAGTATGTACTCATCTCTTCTCACCCGACTATGGATTAAAGAGCAGGGCAAATTAGTCTCTCTGGCCTTGGTTGTCAGCCACTCTAGACGGATATCACAGAATTCAAAACCGGTTGAGCGTAGGGCTTGCAATTCCGTCGCATAAAAACCTACTTGATACTGAAACAATAATAGCTACACGTAGTGTGGTGATGCTGTGCAACTATACAAGACAGATTATTTTAAGGAAGTCAGAGAGAGTTTATTGAATTTGCAGGAACTATAATTTCAAGTCGGAGAGCCGCAAAAACTGGCTTTTCCGTTTCAATTTTATATCGTTCTTTAAAAATGTGTTGCGACAATCAATTACTGATTTAGAAAGTATTCCTTTTTTGCGAATCTTTGTATGGCAATAGATTGTGCATCGTAGTAATCAAACATGGAAGCAGAATTAAGAAGTTAAACGATGCTGAGATTTAGTCTTGTATCAAAGGCGTTTTCCTAGTTATAAGGAGAATTTTTTCAAGAATTTCGAAATGTTGTATGGACCTTCTATTTTTCTGTATGCTTTTCCTTCTAGAAGTACATGGGTTACAGTTGAAAGAAAGAAAGAAAGAAAGAAAGAAAGAAAGAAAGAAAGAAAGAAAGAAAGGAAGAAAGAAAGACAATTGCAAAAATAGAGAGATGGAAAAATAAGTATGTAAAGTAAGCTGGAGAAGAAAGAAGGAAATAAAATATTTGAAACAGAAGAAACCAAGAAAGGAAAAATACGTAGACACAAAAGAAAGAAACGTAAAAAAGAAAGAAAATAAAATAAAATTAGAAAATAATAGAAAGAAAAAAAGAAAGAAAGAAAGAACGTCTATTGCAAAGAATAAAGAAAATAGAGAGCTAAAAAACAATTATACGAAGTAGGCTGGAAAAAGGAAAAAGGAAATAGAAAGAAAGAAAGAAAGAAAATAGAGAGCTAGAAAACAATTATATAAAATAAGCTCTAGAAAGAAAGAAAGAAAGAAAGAAAGACAATTGCAAAGAAAATAGAGAGATGGAAAACAAAGTAAGGTGTAAAAAGAAAGAAGAAAATAAAACACTTGAAAAAGAAAGACACAATCAGATATAAAGGAAAGACATTTATATAAAGAAAGAAAAATATTGTAGTAAGAAAAAAAATACAGGAAATTTACAAATTAAAATTAAGCAAAATGTCTACAAGAACAAATGTAGAAAAGCCAAAAAGAAACGCAGTCCAGAAGGAATGTCAAAGAGTCAGAAGGAAGAATGGTCAGTTTTTCATAAGGAAAGAAAACAAAAACAAAAACAAAAAACAAGAAAGAACTTAAAGAAACAAAGAATGTTTTGATGCAAGAAAGGACATACCCATCCGATATGTACCCAGTATCACAACCCGCCTTCCATCCTCTTCGCCTAACTAATATATTAGTCATTGTTTCATTCGAAACCATTCCTCCTTTTCCTTAACAAAACCCATTTCCCTACCAGACATAGGTGGCGGGGAACTAAATGAAAATCACTCGCTATACCCAAGATAAATGTCGTTAATTGAAACTGTTATATTAAATGTGCTATACATTAAACACAGCTACAAGTTGGACACGAATCTTGATCGGAGGAGTAATGCGGGGAGAGGGTGAGTTAAAAGAAAACAGAGGTGACTTTTAAAATAACGCCCTTCAACTTTCTCTCTTCAAATCCCCCATTATGGAGCACGTCTTTATATAAAAGACTAATTATGTCCGTCCAAGAACTGCGCTAAATACCTGAAAAAATAATGTTCTTTTTCAAACTAAATTTCTATATCAGATTTAATAAAGACTATGAAAGCAGAGAGAAAAGTTGAAATCTATCTCAATATTTCAAAATATTGTTTCTTACATTTTACGCGAACTAAAAAAAAACAAACTGGGTTAACTTTTCGAAATAGCAATATTCCAACGAAATATTTCAAAGACATTTTAATTACAGATCCTGCGCCCAAATAGACCGGTTATGCATACAAAAAGGACTACGTATGACGAAAACCTTTCCTTCCAAATAATCATTGAAACATAAAAAAATCTTGTTTTCTCTTCCATTTTTAGGAGTAAATTCAGGTTATTAGTGTTGTTAACCATGTTTGCTGTAGTCTCTGAATATAGAATCCAGTGAAGTCCGGAATGTGTTCAATATCAGAGGTTGACAGTGATGATTCGAAGAAAGAAGCAGCTGTTAAGTAATTCTTTAAGTCTTCAATATCAGAGGTTGGCAGTGAAGATATTTTGGGAGAAAAAACAAAATGGCTGCCTTTATACGCGTCGGATTGAATATTTTGAGCTTTCTGATTGGAGAACTATAAAATGAGTCAGCTCATTTTGGTTGGCTCTCTAGTACATACATAAAAACAAAACTGTAACAATTAGATCAATTCCAGTTATTTAATTTTCATGTGGTCATGACGCTGAAATTTAATCACTTGGGCCGAGCCAATACTTTCAATTCTCTCTCTCTCTCTCTCTCTCTCTCACACACACACACACACACTCTAATATATATATATATATATATATATATATATATATATATATATTAGAGTGTGCAGCTTATATTTTATAGCATAAAGAAACAATACATACAAAGAATTAAAGAACAATGTTAATGTGATTAATGGCGAAATCACTTCGCTAACAGGACTTAATGATACATTAACTTACTATCAATTCCTTGAATAATAAGAACCTTATATTCAAGATGTTGTCAGATAGAGGACACATGCCAATGACTTTCGATATTCAGATATATTTACCAAAATTACACAAAAATATCATTAAATAATAAAGAGTAAATTTGTTCAATAAAATCGCCATCGGCTTCAACCACGGCCTCCATGATTTCGGAATCTCCTGCAATTCTTCTGGACGGTCTCCTTGATTAAGTTGGGGAATGATGTCTGTAATCTTTCCCTTCAGTTTATTTTTGGTGTTCAAGGAATTTTTGGGTCGCTCGCTCAACTGCACCGCACACATAATAATCAAGTCGGGTGCAGTCTGTCTGGGCAGTGACGTAGCCAGATGTAAGAGTTGCTATGGTCGCAGAAATTGTCTGACAGATATAACTGGGTTCTCCTGCCTGTGTGGGACTGTGCAGAGTCCTCTTGCCAGATATAGGTTTTTCTAGCAGTCATTCTCTTCACCCAGGGCAGCACTACCCCCTCAAGGCACTTGATGTGGCACTCTGTATAGAGCTTGAGGCATTGTGGAGAGATGAATGGATGCATAACGTCGCCATCACTAGTGATCACTCCAAACACCTTCGTAATCACCATTAGACTCATCCAACTCATTCCGAATCCTCTGCACTGTCCTCGGATTGACACCCAAATACTCTGAAATATTTGTTTTGGACCTTCCGGCGCGAATACCGAGCAGTACAACATGCCGTTTCCAAATTTCTGGCGGAGTGAATTGTCTTATTGTTGTCTTTTTCTCACATACGTTGCCTAACTGACCCTACTATACTGTGCAGTCGACAATATCAAAAACAAACATGCAAGAAATTTAAATTTAAAATAGCGACCCATCGAACCCTGCTGGTAAAGAGAGTTATATCTTTGTGTTAGATGCTTTTTACGAGATTTAGGTATTTTTCAGCTCGGATGTTGGTGTAGAGGGATATATATATATATATATATATATATATATATATATATATATATATATATATATAAAGACATGTCTCATTAAATAATTTAGACAAATTTTGTCAACGTATTAGGTTGGTGCAAAAATAATGACGTTTTTGACGTATTTTTTAACGTCAAAAACGTCATTATTTTTGCACCAACCTAATATTTTTAATATGATCCACTTGTAATTACGGACAAGTTTCTTAATATTCTCATTGAAAGGAAAAAGAGAATTACCATGTTGATTCATATTAATTTTATTCCCAGTACTTTCGACATTAGAACAATGTCGTCATCAGGCTGTTGTTTTTCTCTAACCAAATTGCAGGGTTGGTGCAAAAATAATGACGTAATAATGTCGTTTTTTGACGTAACGTCAAAAAACGACATTATTACGTCATTATTTTTGCACCAACCTAATACTTCTAAGAGAAAATTGTTGTTAATCTGAAAATGAAATTTTTACATGTGAAGTGAGAAACGCTAAGGTTATGTACTCTACAATTTTTAAAATAAGTAGAAAAAACTTGTCTAAATTGTTTAGTGCAACGTGTCTTAATGAAACCATGCTGCCAAAATATATATAAGTGTGTGTGTGTGCATATACAATGTGCATGTTTTTGTTTGTATTGCAAATGTGGGTCATAGTTATTCTTTGATACAATTTTCGTTGAATATGTCGGTCAAGGAATAATTTGTAAGATTTTTATTCAGATATCCAGCGTCCTTATCTATATCTATCTATATATATATATATATATATATATGTGTGTGTGTGTGTGTGTGTGTGTGTGTTTTGTATGTATGTGTGTGTGTGTGTTTTGGATGAGCGGGTGGTGTGAGCGGCAGCAACTAAGAATGAAAAATCGGAAAGTCGAGTTCGAATTCCAGTGGAGTTCATTATATCCACTTACGCTCAACTACCGTAAAGAAAAGTATTAATCCATCTCCCCAACCCCGTCCATGGGCTAATCGTAGGGTAGACTGGGCTATTTGGCTATGCTTGGCAAACAGTTTATGTGAAGAAAAATTCTAAATTCTAAATTCAAAACCGTAGCTTTATGTTTAACTTAACAGCAATGAATTACTCGTCCAACGAGTTGACATTCATCACATTTAAATCTACTTAAATAAACTGATGTTACGTTCAGCACGTAAGTTATTATAAATGAAGCGCTTGCTCACATATTCACTAAGTCCGTCTCTTCTCAATGAAATATCCTTTAGTATTCCATTAGTAAGGAGGAAGTGCTAGAGACAAACAGTTTTTTATAACATTTCTAACTCTGAGCGAAAAGAGCTTTTATGCCTTACGCAACGTTATATGTGCTAACTGAATACAAACAGCTTTAACTAAAATTCGATCTCTGTTCCGTTTTAATTCATGACAACAACTCGAGGCAACAGAGGTGTGGTCCTACAGAAGGATGCTAAGGATACCGTGGACCGAACATGAGGTTTTGGTGATGATGTAAACAAAGAGGAAACCTGCACTTAACATCAGGAAGAGGCAGCTGAAACTTCTGGGACACGTTATGAGAAAGAAAGGCTTGGAAAATTTGATACACACAGGGCAGATAGAGGGAAAGAGGAACAAGGGAAAGCAACGCGGGACATTCCTAACGGGCTTAAGCAAGTGGATGACAGGACAAGGTCTGGGAGAAATAACAAAAATACAATACTCATTGAGAGCTACAAGGGACCGGAAGAAGTGGAGAGCTATAATCGCCTACGTCCTGAAGAGACACGGCTCTTAAAAGAAGAACAATTACACTCCTACACGCGCGTGCGCACCCGCAAGTGTGTATCTGCATAAATATTTTCAGATCGTATCAAGCAAAGTTCATGGCCGAATCCATTCTAATTAAACAGTTTTTGTTTTCAGTTTTTGAAATCTTACTAAAAGCCGACACCAACAATAAAGCCCTGTGGTATCATATATCTAGTAAGTATTTTTTATTTATCGGTTCCGCAAACAAAAACCAAATACCAAAGCTGTGATGTCTATAATATTGGTAATGCGGATACAAACTCGAGAGGAAAACCGGAAACTGATTTTGGAATTACGTATTCTTTCTTCCGGTTAGTGTATGTAGATGTCATTTTTTCTTTCTTTTTTCCTTATATTTTTTCTTATTTTTTAATTTCTTTTTTCTTTGCTTTTTTCTTTTCCTTTTTTCTTTCCTTCTTTTTCAAAGTGGACCCATCTGTAGAGTGAGATTTTTTCCGTTTCGGAAGAAGGAATAAATCATCCCCAAAACAGTTTCCGATATACCACTCTATTCCTTTTTATTTATTTTTTCTTTTTTTCTTTTTTTTTCTTTTTCTCTTATACTTCTTTATTTTAGCAATTGAGCGCATGCGCTGAATGATACTTAATTTCCCTTACAATAAATTAGCATCTACTTTTTACACGAATAATTATCTGCCGATTAGAACTTCTCGAAGAACAATAGCTAGCATGCTAGTCTCACCGACTATTATATTATTGTTCACAAGCTTCAAGAGCCATTCTAGGTAGAGGGTTACTGAATTAAGTTGTTGAAGGGCGTAAAAAGTAAGATGTCTATATTATGAGGATCTGTAGAATAGATAACGGTTGATCTTAAACTTGAAGAAGTTAATCCAGGAAACATCCTTCGAGAGTCTGTTTCACAAAGTAATAATTCCAGAGAAAAAGCTGTCTCGGGGAAACTTCCTCCTTACTAATAGAATACTAAAGGAATTAGGATGAGTGTACGTAGCATAGCGGCTGCTAGCTGTGAAGGTCTGAACTGGTAGAATTAAGGAATGTAGGTCGTCTGAACATCTGCTATGAAAACAGCGATAGAGTAGCGAAAGGCTAGCAACATTCTTTCTGTGAGAAAGGGGTTTCAGAGTGGAAAATAATTCATCACCCGCAAGGTCGGAAGAGAATCAGGATTGAGCAGGTCCAGCCCATAGATGAGAGCAATATTCCATTTTTTAGTCTAATCTCTTATAATGTCAGATCATGGCAGGAGTAGTCAGGTACTTTCTTGAGCAGTAAAAGAAACCGAGATCTAGCGATGGATCATATATAGACGTTCAAGGCAAGGGGCTTCATTGAAGGTACAACCGTTCATCTTGACTGTGGAATTTTTGTGGTTAGCTCGGTGATGATGAAACGCTACTAGTTTCGTTTTGTAGATATTCAATGTTACAAGACAGTCCCCCCATTGAGCTTTAAGAGCTCGGTCAGAGTAGAGATCAGCTGCTGTCGTGTGATCAACTGTCACGGAGTGTCCCATGATTCTAACCTTGTGCCGTGCAATCATTAGCTTTAAACATATTTGCGAGAGGGAGCTAGTTAACATTTTTGCTTCACATGCAATAATTATTCTCAGAAATCCAATCATCACTGAGTGCCCTATATTTGTAGCCTTGTGGCAGACTAATTTGAGGTTTAGAAGTAATATATCTCACAGTTGGGCAATGATTGACATTGATCTTGAAAAGGTTATTAGGTCTATCACACTAATAAATAATTCTCTAGTTAATATGAATATCAGTAAAGACTCTTATGTATGGAAATGTGCCAAACTCACTTAGTGAATGTGGACTTCGGTGTGGAATAGTAATTCGCAGATGTGCCTTGCAGTTCATTAGTACAGTTAGGCGTTTGTTGTGGGAGTTTGCAAACTTGTAAGAGAATACTGTACACCGTGACATGTGCGAACTGGAGGTATGGTGACCTAAAAGTTAAATACGCAGAAAATTTATTGATTGAACCGAGTTCAGATTCCGGTTGAAATAAACCAAAATAAAAGGGCATCTTTATAGGGGCAATCTCGTCTTCATTAATATTTACACATGACGTCATCAAAGAATATCGGGTGGGCGACAACAAGTAATTGCCTAACACCCAGGCAACAATGGTTCTTGAAAATGACTGAGACGGCCGAAAATATCTAAACAAACAACAGTCCAAACATAAACTTCGGATAATTTATTCAAAATTTCGATCCCAATATACAAGACTTTATCCGAAAGTTGAAAAGATACCATAAAAATTAAAAAGAACTTATCGGTTCTAGTTAATCTACGTAGTACACACACACACACACAAACCCACATATATATATATATATATATATATATATAAGTGTGTGTGTGTGTGCGCGCGCGCGCGTGTGTGTGTGTGCGCGCGCGCGCGTGTGTGTGTGCGCGTGTGTGTGATAGAAATTAAGAGGATTTGAGATAATTATAATTAAGTAATTCGTCGAGTCTAGAAGAAAACTCAACAGAATGCAGAAAACACTGGGCGCCCGTTTCGTCCTATATTTGGGACTCATCAGCAGTGCGCATCCACTACCGAGAATTGAAACCCGGACAGATATGTTATCAGGCAAACGTCATACCAACTGTATGGGGGCACAGTCCTATGGATAAGGAGAAAATCGGATGAGTTCCACCGCGGAATATTTGATCGAGCGGCGCTATATCGAATCTAATTCGTTACCTCACCGAGGCCCGTTGGAACCGTTGATATGACGTTTGCCTGATAACGTAACTGTCCGGTTTTCAACTCTCGCTACTGGATGTGTACTGCTGATGAATCCCTCTGAGTTATCGGACTGGAGAGATCGATCCCAGCGTGCGGCACCTTTGGAAAGTGCCTGAAAATCATACCACAGGTTGCCCCAAGTGAATTAAACTGGGTAGACGAAACTCTTGAGGGCCGTCGATAGTTGTGCTAGCACGAAGCCACAAGGTAACGTGGTCGAGGGCTTGAGCGTGCTGGTCTTGTTCAAATTGTTGATCACGCTAGATATCACGCTCTTTCCCAGAAACTGTAACTAAGGTCTGTTCAGCATAGTTGCAGTATAAACCACAGATGAGCTCTGTGGGTGTTGAATAAACACAAATGCGCCTGAGCATGCGTCTGAAATAGGCATTGGCTAGCCGTCCTAGTAGACGGGTATCCTCGAAAACGAGTGGCTAGCTATACATATATACATCGGATAAGGAAGTGGTTCTTTCCTCAAAGGGGATCGCAGGTTCGAATCCTACCGCAGAGCATAATTTCTTTATTACGTATGCAGCCTGAGAGGCGAAATAAATAATGTTTAAAATAAACGGGGCGTCTACTCAAATACAGATACCGGATAAAAATAAACGTTGAAGTAATATATATATATATATATATAGAGAGAGAGAGAGAGAGAGAGAGAAATAAATTGATATTTATAGATATTGATATGTGCGTAATTTCAAATTTTGGCGGTTGCGTGCACATTGGAAAAGGCAAGAATCTGTCTTTTCTCCATTCATGATACCAGTTTAACAGGGCGAACTGGCCTCTTTGGCTTTGGTTGCCAACCATGACACAGACAAGTATAAATTCAGCATTCTGTACCGACTCCTTCGATATTAGCATCAGCCTTACTGACGAAAGGAAGAAAGGCGTCTCTCAGATGAGTACTAGAGAGCAGTTTTGTTTTGGAAGCGTTAATATTAACAAGCCATTCTTCCCCCGGTTAACTGTAGGTTATTTTTTGTTTTTAGATCGGCCACCAATTTGACCTCATCGAACTGATCAGACTTATTATCAAGACAGGATTAAATTGTTGTGTCATAGATACCAAGTTGAGAGCTGATGCTATCAGGATAGTTGTTAATGAAAATTAAGACCTAAATATGTGTGTGTGTGTGTGTTTCTGTGTATGTTTTGTGTGTTTGTGTGTGGGGGGGTGTCTGTTTACATACTTATAAATAAGCTTAGCTTATTTTGAGGCAAGGCGACAATAGTTGAATCGAACTCACTACTTTAGTGGTGTTTTCGCAAAGAAGAGATTTTTTTGTGGTGGGGGGGGATGACAGTCGCCTAAAGTATACGAAAATACTTATCAAGCGATGATTGGCGTAACACAATCTTCCCAACGACATTACTCCTGTTCGGTTGTCGCTCGTGAATCTAATAAAATATTAAAAATTGTTAGCATTTATCTGACGATTACAATCGCCCTGTGACTCTGTTTCTAAATAACTAATTATTGCTTTCTCCCTCTTCCCTAAATTTGTCACAGAAATTGTCTGGGCCCGAAGATAATGATAAATTCCAAATAAGGGCGCAATGTTTAACAACTTAACACACATGTTTGTACTAAATCAGTTTCTGAGAAATCCATTAGCAAGAACTAATTTACGTATAAGTAATACTTATCGCAAATAAATGTGTCTTACATACTTCGTACGTAATTTCAAAATGTATTTTTAAAAAGTGATTTATACTATTTAGCTGATAAAATAATTTAAACAGCAGAACATTACTAGTAATTACTTTTTTTTTATTCAGTAAATTAAAAATAGTTTTTAATGAAACACAGTAGCGTCATGTTTCTGGGCGACGTTGTCGATGTTAGGATGAATATGAGACACACAAAAACTCTAATGTATGTCTCTCTCGATTTTTTTTTCTTTTCATTAAACCTATTTATACATGACTTGTATGATTTGCCCAACTAGTACGGCATAATCGAAATCAGTTCCATGCACCAAGATATAATAATTATATTTTATTACTATAATGAAGAGTTGAATCTCATCATTATCGTCCAAACAAAAAGTTTTGTTTAGTTGTGAAGAAATATCTGTTAAATATTCCAATCTGACAATCTCAAATTCGCATTAAGAAGTAGATAGGTTCATCTATCGTGCGGTTCATTCTCTCCAGTCTTTTGAACAGGAGTAGAGGTGTATCTCTTGTTTCCTGCTCAGGATTGGGTTTCCCTTTCTTTCTAAAGTTTTTTCTCGTTCATTTCCGGTAGCCCCTTGCGTCTTGGTGGCGTTATCACTTTGCCACTTACTCTGTAACCCTCTACCTCGAGTGACTCTTGGGTCTTTTACAGGGTGAACATAACTGTAAAAAAAAGAACTTTTTATATATAACTTATAACTTTTTTTTTCCGGGCGGGCCTTGAATTTTCGCCTATCGCGATGAATGGGTGTTCTTCCAGGGAGATCCTGTGCTTTGAGCGTGTATTGGAACTTAAGATCAACCCAGCCGCAAATGGATAATCGCTAAATACACTCGAAAAATAGTCGGTTCCCTGTACAACTCCAATAAGTATTTGAATCTTCCTTCTGTCTCCTACTGTCTTCTGTTAGAATCGCCAGATCAGGCCGAAAATGGAGTTACTGTTGGCACATACGGATGGGTGTTATTCATTCTTCACTTTCCAGTCTCGTAGAGAGGGCAAAAGCATCTTCGCGTCCTTGGGTGTGATGAATTGTTTTCCACCCTACAAGCCCTTTCCCATATACAAAACTTTGCAAGCCTCTCGCTACACTATCGCTATTTACATAGAAAGTGCTCAGACGAACTACATTCGTTAGTTCCACCAGTTCTAACATACACGGCTAAGTTAAGACTAGCTGACCCACACACATTGTAGCCAACCGCTTCCATTCCCTCCGTATTCCATTGGTAAGTTCCACTCGAACAGCCTCTTGCCACGAACCGTTGATTTGTGGAACAAATTCCTAAAAGCGTGCTTCCCCGATCACTAAATTCTTAACCTATTTAAGTCTAAGGCTAACTGTTATCATCCCCACATATCCCTATAAACTATGCCGCTTATTCTGTAACCCTCTATCCTGAGTGGCTCTTGGGCATTGTACGAGATGAACATAAATGCAAAAACAAAAACTTCATCTCAACACGGTTTCAATGATCTTTCTAAATGTCGACATGATAATCGACGCGGATGGCTGCATTTTAAATGCAATCTTCAATTTCATTACAGGAGCTTTTTCAGACACACCTAACCTAATCATTAAAAAAAAATCCGTCTTCGATTACAGTTCAAATTGTCTTTTGAAATAATTATCTTTTCCTCTTCATAGCTTGTTTTTTACAAAATGTATTCTTGCTAAGTACTAATTCTTCACGTTCTGGGTATGACGGTAAACTACATCCGCGTCCTGGGTATGACGGTAAACTACATCCGCGTCCTGGGTATGGCGATAAACTGCATCCAACAGCAAGGTCTCAGATAATGTTTTCAGATAAATAATGTTGCCAGCTCTAAGTTTTTGAAACAATAATGTTGCCAGCTCTAAGTTTTTGAAACAATAATGTTGCCAGCTATACATTTTTTATTCCATACAAAATAGGCATTTAAAATTCATATAAACTGTATTTGGCATTAAATAACCCACAGTGGTTGATATGCCATAAAACCCAAACAAACAAACTAATTCTTCTCTCTTCGGCTAAAAATAACCGTTGAAGTAATACACACACACACACACACACACACACACACACACACACACACACATATATATATATATATATATATATATATATATATATATATATATAGAGAGAGAGAGAGAGAGAGAGAGAGAGTAATAAATTGATATTTATAGATATCAACATTTATGTGTGTAATTTCAAATTTTGGCGGCGCTTGGCTTAGAAGAAATGGCTTCGCACGGCTTCTACCACTGTCTCCGGGTCCCGCCCCTTATGGGACCATGTCGGCTCGTCTCGCTCCCGAAAAGCTCGTGCTCATGGATCGCGCATACGTGTGTGACAATGGATCGCCTCTGTATTCTGGTGTGAAACGAATGGTGTTTCTGACGCTGCCCGCCACTGCCCGAATGGTGATTTGGACGACGCGACATGAGGAAGTCTTGCGAGGCAATCGTCTTTCTCATCAGGAGCTAATCCGATTCTTTGAGCATTAGCTCAAGATGAAGACTAGAACTGATAGAAAACGCTTGCATTCGACAGTATTCAGCGAAAGGTGGGTGACTGAGGTGAGCTAGGTTTGTTTGAATGGGGCTAGCCTTGATTTTCTTTTTTAGGTCAACCTACGTCACATCGGGGTGGTTTCCTGTGGAGCCCTCCCCTTGCTTAGATTAGACAAGCTTTGTGTACCTAGTTAATGTAAGTGTTGTTCATGGCCTTCTCCCGGCTGCATCTTTGGTTATGAACCAAATCGAGATTCTCAACA
>OZ010589.1:84798781-84811281 GCA_963932145.1 Acanthosepion lycidas | reverse complement strand
GGATAGAGAAGACCTAGCCTAGCAACGGCCAGTCGAATAACACTAAGCAAAACGATTCAAATGTAAGGGCTGTTTATACGAAAATTAACTTGGAAGACTTGCTCACCATTATTTCTCAACTCACTTCCATCTGACGTATTCCCACCCCAACCTTCACAGTCATAACCCTCCCTACAAGCCATCTCCATCTGATCCCAAAGGCCCTTTCGCCGTTGTCATCATGGCCGATCCCGCCTTACTTATCAACAGTGTCGCCATCACGTCCGATACGGGTACAAGCGACTCATTAATCTTTGTCATTACCAACTCGCTTCACTAAGAAAGTACTGGAATTGTACCTGCCGTCAAACATTATATTACTAGGAACTAGTTATCTCCCCTTGATTTTCAAACGTCCGCGAAGATTCTAACTGCGCATGTCTTGCCTCGTTCCTTTGTGTTTCTTACTACCTAAAAATTCAAACTTCAAAATTAAGCTAGGATTTTCTCCTGTCGAAGATGATACGTTTTTTTTTTCCTCCTTAAATAAACCCTAGAAATTTATCGAGCTAAATATTAGACCACTTATTAGCTTACACATAATTATACAGAAATTGATCCTACTAACGTCATTTTCTTAATTTGATGGATTGAATTTATCTCGTGGGGCTATAAAAACTTTTTGAAATAATAAATCATTTTGTAAGTTGTTTTTTTTTTCATTTTGGGGAGGAGCATTTTTGTTTTTATTATTACTTTGTTATTTCTTTTATTATTTTATTAGTATTTTTTTAATGCCTCTTTTATCGCAAGAAATAGTAGTAATAGTAAAGAATAACACTAATAAAATTAGCAATAGTACTAAGGACTTTTGAGATTTAATAAACTTCAAGTTTCAGATAAAAACTATTCTTCTTCTTTCTACCTTGTCGCTTCAAGATGTAGGTAATCATGGTTCTCCACAACTTCCTGTCTTTTGTAACTCTTAGTAAGGTTTTTATTTCTGTTATGTCTCCTAATACATTTTCTGTCAACCATTTACAGAAGCTTGTTAGATGTTAGTTCCCGCTTTCCTTTGCCTCTCTTGTCTTCATTACGCCATGTGAGTGTCTAATTCTCTAAGCTCTCTTCTCTCGTTATATTTCTCTATTTCTCATTCTAAGTATAAGCGTCCTTTTTGTTTCCATGTAACTGCAAGCTTCCACGTTATTCACACTTTCAATCCAGTTCTGTAGGACTACCTTTGTAACGTCCTGGGTAAGACGACAAACTACATCCGCGTCCAGGGTAAGACGATAAACTACGTCCAACAGCAACGCCTCTGTTCAGGAGGTTTTGAAGAACGTGGAACCACCTCTTAATTGGTGGTGTTCCCAGGTACCACCTGACCCGGGGTGGTAGCACCTGCTAGGGGGTCGCAGCTATGGGTAAAAAGTTAATCCCCAAACTGGGGTCAAAACACTATGAAAGTGTAAAAATAGGTTTTAATACCAGAAATACTTTCTAAAAAAATTATTACCAGCAATAAATTTTTTAAGGAAAAATTTATTACCAGCAATACGCTTAAAAAAATATTACCAGCAATATTTTTTTTTTTAAATTGACAATACATTTAAAAAAATATTACCAGCAATATATGTTTTTAAAAAATATTACCAGTTATACATTTTCGAAAAAAAATATTACCACGAATAGATTTACGTTTACTTTCACACAAATTCCGTTGGGAAAGGCATGAATCCATCACTTGATCCGCCATTAAATTTAAGAAAGGAGTAGAGGAAAAGTACCCAGAATTCAAAATTGTGGAGAAGGCAAGTGGAAACTATGTCTTATATGGGTATGCATTTCTTTTTCTAGATCTACCCTTTTGGCTTTTAATAAACATGATGATGAACAGGACTTCGTATTCGAAGTCTTAATTGCCTTAATGCGTTTATCTGGCTGCCATGAGGTACGCAACGCACACGTACTCGGGATGCACAACAAGTGTTTTTAACGAAACCACACTGTTGTTGTCCTGTTTCTGGTCTGATTTGGCTACGCGCTCTATTCATCAGATGATAAGTTTCCTTATGCGGATCGTAAGGCTGACTGCCCGATGGAGTTCGCATTCGTTTGCACCCGGCTTCTTTCTCCGGCGACCGAACATTCGATTATTTTCTCAAGTAAGTCAGGAAAATTCTACTTGTCTCTTCGAAATCGAATTTTACGTTGCTCTGCGCCTAATTATTGACAAAGTGCTTTGAGATGAGTCCGTAATTTGAGATCCCCAGATGAATTAAATAAAGCATAAATAAAAGAAAAACCTTTTTTCTCTTTTTCTAATTCCCTCTTTCTTTCTCTATCGGTCACTTTCACTCTCCCTATAATAATTCTTCTCAATCTTCTGCTTCCTCTCCTTCTCTCTTTCTTTCTCCTCTCTTTTTTCTATTCTCTGTTTCTCTCTCCTTCCTTCCTCTTCTTCTTTTCTCTTTCTTCTTCACTCGCCCCTTATGTCTTCCTTCACCTCTGTCCTTATGTGTATCTTTTCTTCTCTCTCCCTCCTCTCTCTCTTCTTCTCTATCTCTTTTTACATCTCTTTATGTTCTTCTTCTTCTTCTTCTTCTTCTTCTTCTCTCATCTCCACCTTCTCTCTCTTCTCTCTTTCTCCTTATCTCTTTTTTGTCTCTTTCTCTCTCCTCCTTTCTCTCCTTCTTTCTTTCATCCACTCTCTCTCTCACTCTCTCTCTCTATCTCTCTTTCTCTCTTCTTTTCTCTTTCCTTTTCCCACTTTTCACTCTTTCCCAGATTCAAAGACGAAATGTGGCAGACGTTACGAAACTGTCATGCAAGACAGACTAGAGGCGTCGACTCGACACAAGCTATGCCTCCTTCATCATCAGCAGGTTCCTGAAGAGTGAAATGAGACGCGATTATGACAGCTTGGAGAGCGATCACAAGGACAACGAATCGATGTAAATGCGAGATATATAAAGAATTCAACAGATGAATGGTATCAGATCGCAACACCCAAAATGGCATCATTTTATTCGTTATGCTTCACACTGTACGCAGTGGCGTCGAATAAAAATAACCCTGCTGTTTTTCGGGATTATTATTATAATTATTATTATTATTATTATTATTATTATTAGCCTATTAAGAATCGCCCTACGCAGGTCTTCTAAAGATCACAGTTAAATCTCTTGAGTATAAATAAATGCGTACAATCATACTGTTAAACTATGTATGAAACCAACCCTTAACAACATTATGAACACGGCCACAATATACTGTCCGTATTTCGAAATTAAGAATATTTCTTTTTTCAGCAACTTCTTAGCCAATTAAGACAGCACTTGCACATTTCCATTTGTTATGTTAGTAATAATAATAATAATAATAATAATAGATGGCCACTCGTACTCGAGGATACCCGTCTACTAGGGCGGCTATCCAATTCCTATTGCAGATGATCGCTCAGGCACATTTGTGTTTGTTCAACACCCACAGAGCCCACCTGTGTTTTATACTCCAATGTGCACGTAACCGCCAAAATTTGAAATTACACACACATAAATATCGATGTCTATAAATATCAATTTATCTATTACTATCTATCTATCTATCTATCTATCTTATAATAAAAGAAAGAACAGTCAGATATATAATCCTGTGTTCTTATTAATATTTCTATTTTTACAAAACAATGCTCAGTGCAAATTTACAAAGCATAAATATTATAAATTAACTGATTTAAAAATATGGTTCCATCGCTACACAGGAATTACCATGTTTCAAAAACAGAAAATAAAAACTTCAAATTCAATTACATAATTAAATTAAAGGCCCTAGCTGTTTCATTTTCAAGTGAATTTTGGAATAACTAATTTTGAAATTTACTGAGTTTTATAAGCACATCCATTCCTAATATTTGTTTGCGAGGATACAGGGAAATCCAATCATTTTGACAAGGGGGGGTGCGTGTTTTATATCATACAATATTTACTTTCCTATGATGAACTCAGCCATTAGTTACAATGAACTTTCACCAGCGTCTAGTCTGTTTAAAATTTACACTTTTGCGATAACTCCAAAGTTGTTCTTTTTCTCCTATTCCCATCATCTTTTTTACCAATACAAGCCATTAGGGTGAAATAAACAAAGTAAATATCCTGAAAAATAGAAATTTCAAATCAGTTACATATCACCCAAGTAGTTCAAATATACACATCGAAATCATGTCCGGTTTCCAGATATGAGGGATTCCGGATATGAGGCACACCGGATATGAGGGATTCCGGATATGAGGGATTCCGGATATGAGGGATTACGGATATGAGGGATTCTACTGTATTTGTGACAGAAATATTCAATGCATGAACGAATGGTTGATTTATAAATGTGTAAGATGGATTCTAGCGAGAGAAATTGTCTGGCACGAACCAACGTTCCTAGCAGCAGACGTAGCAATTGATTCAATATAAATTTTCCACTTCATATCATCGAAAAATGTTAAGCATTCTATAAGCATTTATGATACGTTACACGTAGATTTGCTGGCCATCATTACGTGCCTCGAGGCCATAAAGTGGTCTTGTACTGCCTTGAAAAATTACTTTTGGATGCCCTGTTTATCTAGATTCACATGAAATACCCAATGCATCGATTCTTCTCCTTCTTTATCTTCTTCTTCTATGTGTCGTGCCACTTCAGGACGTAGACGATCATGGCTCTCCACAATTACCTGTCCTTTGTAGCTCTTAATAAATTTTATCTTTATGTTATCTCTCCTAAACCCATCCCACCATCTATTTACTCAAGCTGAATAGGTAGATTATGTGTTGTTTTCATCTGTCCGTCTTGCCTTTAGTCTGCTCTGTGGATATATCAAATTTTCCTAGCCTTCTTTTCTCATTATGTGCCCAATAAAGTTCAACTATTTAGTTAAGTATAAGTGTCCATTTTGTTTCCGTTTTTCTGAAATTGCTCTTGGGAAAATTAATATCGGATTACTGATTGAATTGGATTACTGACTGCCGGATTAGCGATGGTCTGTACTTTATATTTATATTATAAATAATCCAAGGAAAGTTCAGCTTAAATCTGTTTTTATTAGAAATATTTAAGATAATATTTGGCACTGGGTGATAGTGTGAAAGAGACATGATCGCCCAAGTGTGTATCACGTATGGCACTTGACTGACTGACTGTAGTAAAAAGCTGAGGATGGCTCGAGATAGATGCAAAACTTTAATATCTTATTGGGCAAGAAGCTTTCTGAAGTGTATAAGGTCAGAAACAAGAATACAATGAAAACATTTATGCAAGCAAACGCTTGGTAAAATGGATTATTGCACACCCTACCAAAACAAATATGTTTCAAAGAATGCAAATAGGCTGAAATCTAAACTCTTTAGATATTAATTCAAGAGAAAAACAGTGATTCCTTATTACAAGCGTTTTATATTGGGATGGTGCATAATTACCAGGCGTTTTTATTTTTGGATTTATTAATAAAAATTGGTGTTTTGTTTACTTTTTTTAATAAAAATATTATTTTATTTTTAGGTTATAAAAATGCATGTCGATAATCATACTCATTTAAAAATCTTATTGTTGAATTGTTATGTTTCTTTTTTATAATAAATATTGTTTTAAAACGCTTGATAATTATGCACCAACCAAATATGAGAAGAGGAAAATATATTCAAGTAAAGAAGATCACAGCCAAGCAATATAAATTGCTGCAAATAATAAATGGTAAAATTGAAACAGTACATCATTCACCATCATCATTTATTTATTTATTTAGTGCATTTTGCACCGCCACTGTGGTCACCACTCCCCTCCATCTTTTTCTGTCTGATGCTGTTCTTTCAGACTCAGTCACTGTCATTCCAGTTCACCTCTTAATATCATCAAACCAAGATATGAATGGTTGTCCCTGACGCCGCTTGCCTTCAAATGGGCCCAGCAGAAAGTCCTTATCGAAACCTCTTCGTCGCATAATATGCCCAAAGTAACGGAGCTTTCTTAGTTTCATCTGCTCTCCCAATACGTACCTTGTTCTCATGGTATCTAAAACCCACTTATTAGTGCGTCTCACAATCCATGACACTCTAAAGACACTGTGATATGCCCTCCACTCGAAAGCATCGACCCGGTGTCTTTACTCCTTGGTAAGTGCCCATAACTCGCATCCGTAGATGTCGACGGTGAAAACGCAGTACTAAAGCTTTAAAATTATCAATGGCGAAAAAGTCTAATAATGGTTTTAGGATGTGGATGAACTGACATGTAAAAATAATAAAATATTAAGTTATTCGGTTACTTGATATGTTTACATGTGTGTTTTTTTTTATTGCCATTATGTTTAAGATGTGTTTCTAAATAAATAAAAAAATATGTTACACCTATAAATAAAACAATGTCAGACGTTATTATGCAAACAAGTGTAACATCATTTTTTTATTTATTTTTAAATAAATGATCAATACTTGAAAGAATTAATATTGCAAACAGAAAATCCCACAATGATCCACGATCAATCTTTGGTATTCCCGAACAATCACCCATCTAGGTTCAACGTTGCTTAACTTCGGACTCTGTAAAGCCTTGTATATCTGTATAAGTTTTCAGTTATGTGCCATGCCTGATGCACGCTTAGGCTATCATGTATCTTTCGATACATGACTGACGAGGCAGATTTTTTCCCACAGTAGGTTGACATTTCTTTCTGCGACAGAAAGAAGCCATACAAGGTTATAGAACCCGATCTGTCCTGCTATTTACCCATAGCTGGGGGGAGAAGAGATTTCATACCTTTCCCAAGTGTATTAGCACGTAAGTGAATGTAATGGATTCAACTGGAATTCGAACTCGGCTCTCCGATTCCTAAATCCGAATCGCTACAGATATTATTAGAACAATTACGTTGGATGGCCTCACTTTACAGAAGGTGAAACGCCCAATCAATCATTTACTTTTGATCGATATTTTATTAACTTTACTTCCCCACAAAACCAAATCAGTCACATCAAGTGCCATACGTGAAACACGGTTTGGCAATATTTTCTCTTTCGATACATGACCTGCGTGGCAGTAGATTTTTCCGCAGTAGTTTGCTATTTCTTTCTGCTGTAGACTGGTTGTCACCTAAGGCTATAGGTACCAGTCTATCATGCTATTCAACCCATAGGTGTGCGGAGAAAAGATGAATTCATACCTTTCTTAAGGGTATTTGCGCATAAGTGAATGTAACAAACCCGACTGGAATTCGAACTCGGTTTTAACAATTATCTGGAACTAGCAAAGATTATTGAGCTAAAGGAGATGGGTTTATACCATTCTTAAGGGTATTTGCGCGTGAGAGAATGTAACGAACCCGACTACAATTGGAGCTCAGCTCTCCGATTTTTAATTCCGAGCTGCTATCGTTACACCACCTGCACATCGCATGTAGAAAGGAAAGGGATGCGGAAGATTATGTAGCCTAAACTTCCAAGTATTTGTCTATATTTTATTAACAGACGATCTCAGCAAACATTGCTTCAAAGTCCTCGCTTAAAGAAGAAGGTTTTACTTTTTAGAACAATTTGAATTTATTTTGAAAGATGAATTTTTATCTGTTTCTCCTGCTATATATCTAGAGATTCTTGGCAAATATCCAAAGACGGGTCTGTAATGTTATCGGTGCTGATCTGGCATCTCGACTTCAGTCATTTCTCCACTATCATAACCGATCTTCACTGTGTCTATTTTATGAATATTTTCATGGTAATTGTTCTAATGAGCTTTCCTCCGTGGTACCTCAAGCTCATAAATTTAAGCGTACTACTAGATTGGCAAATAGATCTCATTATTATATTGTTAAAATCGCTAGAAGTAACCAAAAGTTCTCTTCTGATAATTTATTTTCTCGCCCATGGGACTGTCTTCCGGCTTATTGCGATCTTCAAAATGTTATTGCAACATCAATCGCTAACTTTCTTAACCCTGGTCTTTTATTATCTTTTCTTCTAACTTTTTCTCATTTTCTTTTTCTCAGTAACCTCTTGCAACTTAGTGACATTATCGCCTCGCCTGGGGTGAAATGATTAAAAAAAATTAGCTAAGAACGATTTAAATTTTTATAATCGGAAAATTACGTCAGCCAAATGTAGAATTGTATTTGTTTAAACACTATCAAGAACTAATTTTCATTTGTATTTCTTTCATCTAGATTTCATTTTGTTATATTTACACAATTAGTATTAGTAGAAATAGTATCTTGGTTTTTAATATTATTAGATTAAACATTGCCAATTATTAATTCTAGACTCGCATCTATTTCACCTTTATTTCAATGGGCTTTTTATACTATTAATATTAATATTATCTTGAATTTTAATATTAGATGAACCCTTGTCAACAGTAATTAATTTTTTATCTTGTTTTCTTTCATGATTCCAGTTTTCTTTTACACTACAAGGATTGGTAGTTATATTCTCTTGCATATTAACTTTAATATATAAAGTATCGTCAATCAGAAATGATATTTAACTCGTATTTATTTCATTTTACTTTTACCTACATTTCATCGTTGCTACTCGGACCGTCAATCTACGGTCATCATGGTTCAGAAATAAAGAATAATCTATATAATACGCCATAGTTATTTGTATGATTTCGCCTTTAATTTTTTGCGATGCTAGATTTATCTCCCTTGTATGGTGACGTCACTTAGCGATGTCTTTACTATGACAGTGTCTGGCTGTTCGATTATGTTGACGAAACTTGGAACTAAAAGACTGACTCCGTAAAAGATCTGTATGCAACAATAATTATTGAAAAAATATATTTAAATATTTATATGTTAAAACCATTTAAAATAGCAGGGACTAACAAATAGTATTAAACAGTCTCAAACAACATTTACCGGCCTGGATGTCCGAAAAATTTTCATAGAAAATATTCGTCCTCCGATAAATGTTGTTTAATACTGTTTATTATAAACAGAGCATTTACTTAAATATTTGTATCTATAAAAAGTATGTATAAACATAAAAATGTCTTAAAATAATTGTCGGACTTTGTCCATTTTTTATAATGTGTTTACATTTGGATACGCCATGAGAAGATATGAATGTACGTGAAAGAATCATGGAAGATTGTAGTTTAAAGGCAGTAAAATCGATCTTGCTAACCGAACGATCCTCTGTGGCCCAATCGGTAAAAGTACGTCAGGCTATATGGCGGTTCCGTATAGGGTACACGTTCGATTCCTTTCGGAGGACGAATATTTTCTATGAAAATTTCTCGGACATTCAGGCCGGTAACTCTTGTTTAATATTGTTTATTATAAACAGAGCATTTAATTAAATATTTATATTTATAAAAGGAATGTATAAACATAAAAATGTCTTAAAATAATTGTCGGACTTTGTCCATGTCATAATGTGTTTACATACTTTAATTTGCAACAATTCCATCGCCACTTCAAAAGAGTACAACCTGAAAAGATATTATGAAACGAACCCTCTATCTTACGATAAAAATGAATAATTTTCAAAACTCAAAATACAAATAAATTTCAAAACTCAAGGAATTTAAGGCTAACTTGGCACAGCAAGTGAGTTTTTTTAAGAAAATTCAGCAACAGAATGTCGCTTCCATTACTGCAAGCGATGACGTTATCTGAATGATAGCCATGAGTGGGAAATCTTACAGTGAAGGAGATTTCATAAAGTAATGCCTTGTAGAAACAGCTGAAATTGTATATCCTGAAAAAGCACACTTATTCAAAGACTATTCATTAACCAGCAACACTGTTCCTGAATAGATTGATGAAATGTCAAGTGATTTGAAACAACAGTTGAAAGTTGTATTACCAAGGTTTGAACATTTTTCTGTTGCTATTAATGAGATCGTCGACATCACTGGAATAGCACAGCTTGCGATATTCATCAGGGCCTGTGACAGTGAATTTAATATTTATGAAAAACTATTGAACTGGTCCCCATGCATAATACTACAAGCCAGAACATCTTTGAGAGAACTGAGCAGGTTCTGCATTAGTAGTTTTGATTTGAGTAAAATGACATGCTTATCTACTGACGATATTGTGAAAATGGTTGACAAATATAACTATATTGCTGCCAGGTTACAAAGAAAACTAGAAAACCCGCACTCAGTTTCATTACTTGCACATTTTCACTGTATTATTCATCAGCAAAATTTGTGTTAAAAAATTTTAAAATTATATCATGTACTTAGCTTAGTCACAAAGACAATCAACTATATCGGAGGCCGTGCTCTCAATCACCGTCAGATTAGTCAGTTATTAGAAGATATGTATAATCAGTTCATTGATGTTCCATTCTACACAGAAGTCCGCTGGTTGTCATGTCACAAAGTGCTGAAAATATTCTATTTGTTGAGACTAAAAAATAATTGTTTTTGGCAATGAAAGATCAAAACAGATGAAATCAAAGATGAAAGTTGATTCCAAGATCTGGCTTTTGCTTTAAATTAACTGCCCAATTAACTGACCTTAATTTGAAAGTACAAGATAAAAACAAACTTATCACTCAGTTGTATGATGACACCAATCGTGTTTCATTAAAAAATTAAGCTTATAGAAGTTACAGTTGTCAAATGAAAATTCAGTTCATTTTCTTACGTGCAAAGACATGAAAAACATTGCCAATACCGATACTGTACTTAGTTTTGCTAAGTATGACAGTCACTCGTGATACAAAAAATAAATTTGCTCAGTCATGAAGAGATAGTGTGATGTGTTTTTTGTTTTGTTTTGTTTTTTTGTTGTTGTTGTTGGATAGACTTCTTCTGTCTTTTTTGTTACATTCTTGTAAACTGTCTTTTTTGTTGTTTTCTCCTAAACTAGCTTTTTTACTGTTTTCATCTAAACAGGATTTTTGTTGCCTACATTTAAACTGGCTTATAAACGTTACTTTCTCATAGATTGGCTGCCATCCTAAGCTAAATATCCCAGGCTGTTTATCCTCAACTTTCAGTAGTTGTAATAAATTAGCTGAATTTGTGCCTTAGAATTAGTATGAAAGTAAAAATAATGGGTGCAGTCGAAATTTGAACTTGAATCCTCGATTCTATTCTCTATATTGGTAAATGTTATGCCAACCGCACATCCTGTACATATAAATACAGAAAATAATGGCAGATAAAAATTAGTCCAGACCGACAATCCCTCAGCTAATTAAAATTCAACATATTATTTCTGATAGTAATATTGTACTTTTCAAAATAATGACATTGAATATGGCCTCGAAAAGAGATAAGGTTAGATTTTATATCCTGCAAGCTTTAACTTGAGTAAATGAAAGTCTATAGCTACTGCAGTTCATTGGCAGACTTCCCAAGTTAAAAGGATATGATTTAATTTTAGTTAGAGCTTGGATAGATAGATAGATAGATAGATAGATAGATAGATAGATAGATAGATAGATAGATAGATAGATAGATAGATGCATAGACAGATAGATAGATAGATAGAGAGAGAGAGAGAGAGTGAGAACATAACGATCTACACTGCAAGGTGACTCACATTTAAAAATCAAGAAAAACACGCAAGAAAGATATACAAGAAAACGAGAAACTGAAACATAAACTAAGATAAAAAAAAAAAAAGAAAGCAAGACAGACACCTACTCAAATGGTAACCTAGAGTGCTCTATGCCTAGGTTATCTAAGTAGAGCAAAAACGATTCAAAGCTTCAGACCTCAGAAAGTGACAAAATTCGAACAGCAAATTAAGTTTTAAGCTATCGCGATCGTCAGACTACCAGAATGCTATATATATTTTGTGACTTACTGTGACCGTTAATAATTAAGTATAACTCAAAATTTTAATGTTAAATAAAACAGTTTAATTACAACTGCAGATAAATATTTAACAAGAACAAAGAAGTAAAAGTCATCCAAAGATAATTAACCATTTCAGTGAATACCTAGTTAGTAGCGCGACTCGGCTTAACGTCTGGTAAATCCGAAATCAAAACCCAAATCATCGACACACAATAATTAACACTAATTCAACTGAATAGTTCCGTACAATAATCACTGCAGTCAGTAGCCTGACACCGCTATTTATATACCTGGCGGAAACATATATTCATAAGTTCAGAGTGTCACGTTCGAACCTCGGTGTCGGTAGTTACTCATTTTGTTCCTATATGACAATCTATCAATCCGAAACCGTGAAAACATTTCCTTTCTATAGACAGTATGGACATAGGAATCAACAATACATTGTGTGTCAGTTTCATTCCTTCGTTCAATCTTCAGACTTCGACACTTTCTGTCTAACTACTTATATAAGTATGTGTCAGGCTCACGGACATTTGTATATATATATATATATATATATATATATATATATATATATATATATATATATATATATATATATATACACACACTATATAGACACTTTCTCTCTAACTACTTATATAAGTATGTGTCAGGCTCACGGACATTTGTATGTTTATATATAGATATGTATATATTTATATATATAT
>OZ010589.1:84786281-84793781 GCA_963932145.1 Acanthosepion lycidas | reverse complement strand
TTTAAAGTTAATAAAACATTTTTCTCGCCAAGTATGATTGCTCTAAAAAAAATTCTTCAGCTGAAATCAAATCAAATATACAAGAAAGTGTCAGTTATTTTTTGTGAACAAATAATGTTTTTTTTAGAATGCGTTTAAACGCATGAATTAACACGTAAAATCCAAATTCTTTTTTTTTCTAAAAACTTTATTTGATTATATTTTTATTTATCTTTCCTCATATAATATTGCCAACTATAAATAAAAACAGAACGTTTTATTTTTATTGACGGTTACTTATGTCTATGTAATAAACATAAACATACTTATAAAATGTCTGCCTTCAAAATATCACCAGAAATTTATTATAACTTTTAAGGGGAATTTTTTTATATTTAAATTACAACTTCATTCAAATACAAGCAACGTGTTTATCTTTTGACTTTTAATTTATTAGGTTGGTGCAAAAATAATGACGTATTAATGTCGTTTTTTGACGTATTTTTTAAGGTCAAAAAACGACAATATTACGTCATTATTTTTGCACCAACCTAATAACATTTTGTCTACAGTATGAAATATATATAGATAATACACACACGAACATAGACATATATATATATGTGTGTGTGTGTATGTATATATATTCGTATGTATATATATATGTGTGTGTGTGTGTATATATATATATATGTATGTATGTCACTGTAAACGAAACTGATCGGGTATGCCAATTCTGTGGCAAAATTTGTCGCAGTTTGTATATATATATATATATGAAATGAAATATACAAGTCACCTGCGAATACATAGAATTTGAGGGGAGTGGGAGGGGGGTGAGGACATGAAATAAAGGAGGTGGTCACGCTCGAAACCGAAAGGACAGCCACGATATGTATGTATATATATATATATATATATGTGTCTGTGTATGCATATGTGTGTATGTATATATATATATATATATATATATATATATAAACATATGTATGTATGTATATATGTGTGTATATATGTATATGTGTGTGTATGTATGCATGCGTATGTATGTATGCGTGTGTGTATGTATGTATGTGTATGTGTGTGTATGTATGCATGCGTATGTATTCATGTATATAATCCACATGATTGAATAATTGACAGTTTCAGTCCTTAAGCGTATCATCAAACCATATTCATGTTGGTTTCTATACATACGCTATAAACTTTATAACTAGACTTTAAATGTTCTTTCTCTCTTATTTACAAGTATTTCTCTATATGACGAATTTTATACAATACATGCATATATGCATGTGTTTGGGCGTGTGTGAGTGAGTTTACGCAAATTATATTAACTTTACGTAATCTTTCTGGTTTTTCCCGCAACACTGTTTGATGTATTGTTCTATGCACAATCCTCAGGCAATATACAGGAACGGAATATATTTTGCGTATTCAAGTCTAACATATTGATTATTATATCTAGAGAAAGTGGTTATATATATATATATATATATATATATATATATATATATATATATATATATATATATATATATATATGAATAACAAAATTGTAAATACCCCCGCTAAGGTCAACGAGTTTATTTCTAGATTATATTGTTTTGAGGGCAACCAGTTTTTATAATTATATTGCTCAAAATCAAGTGATAGAATATTATAAAGCATTATCACTATATATATATACATATATATATATATATATATATATATACATAAATATATATATATATACATAAATATATATATATATATATATATGTATATATTATTATTATTATTATTATAAATATACGATATTGTAATAAATGTACATTATTATAATAAAATTAGTTATAATCAACTGTTATTAAATGGTTATTATAATATTATACAATTATATATTATTAAAATTGTATTATTATGGAACAATAGTGGCAAAATAAATAAACATTTAATATTATTATATATACATTTGTCTAGAAATAAAGACCAAAAGAGAACTTAACTTAAGTGACGCGTTTCGTCCTCTGAGACACTTTATCGATGTATGGAAGATGAAAAGCATCACGTAAAATAAGTTTTTCTTTAGTCTATATATTTATTGTCCTTTAACAGATCTGAAATCAATACATACATACATACACACACAAACACCCAAACACACACGCAAACACACACACACACACATATATATATGTATATATATATATATATATATATATATATATATATATATATATATATATATATATATATGCAAATTTCAATAAATATTACTAACATGGTACTGCGATTAAGATTTCTAAATATTTTTAAAATATATTACACGTAATTTCTTTTCCAGACAGAACGTGCAAAAACTGATCAAATGATCTGTGGATTCAAGCGTTTTCGGCTAATCTGTTAATCATTATCAACGACTTTATATTTTTTTTACTGCATTTGTAGATTTTTTTATATGTATATATGGGGATGGGAATGTTTTAATTGGTGTACATCGTCAGCAGACCGTGGCCATTATTTTAAACCGTTTGTTTTATTTATTTATTTAGTGCATGTGAATGAATCAATGATGTTCGAATTTTCCTCATATATGTTGCAAATAGAGGTTGGTACGTCTACGTGTGTATTTAATGTAAGTCTTCTTGATAAACATGTTGTTGTATGTCCGATGCATTTTTTTGTTTTTTTTTGTTTTGTTACTTCACACCTTATTTTTAGTGGATCGACATACTTAAGGAGACGCTCCGTTTATTTTAGGATCTTATATTGTCTACCGGCCTGAACATTCGAGAAATCTTATTAAGCTAAAATACGCCCTCCGGCAAGATATTTTTGCATATATACACACACACACACACACACACATATATATATATATATATATATATATATATATATATATATGCATGATTAAGGAATAATAATCTTGGGATATGTATGAATCTTTGTTTTCCCAACTCAGCCTTGGATGGCAACTGGTTTAGAAGGACAACTTTGAATTCAAAAACCTGAAGAGGGTCGTTTGGGGATCTTGTGACACGTGGAGAACCAGGTCTCTGCATTCTGCTCTTCTGCACAAAGCCTTCACGACTATAATCCAGTTATATGCGTAGGGAATGAGGTGCTTGTCCCTCATACATCGAATACGACGGGAGGGTTCGATGTATGAGGGTAAAGCAACTCAGTTCGAGCACATATGATATGATTATAATGGTGAAGGTTTTGTTCAGATGAGCCGTATATATATATATATATATATATATATATATATATATATATATGATATATATAGTATATATATAATATATATATGATATATATAATATATATATAATATATATATGATATATATAATATATATATAATATATATATGATATATATAATATATATATGATATATATAATATATATAATATATATATGATATATATATAATATATATATGATATATATATGATATATATAATATATATATGATATATATATGATATATATAATATATATATAATATATATATGATATATATATATGATATATATAATATATATATATAATATATATATGATATATATAATATATATATATGATATATATATGATATATATAATATATATATAATATATATATGATATATATAATATATATATAATATATATATCATATATATAATATATATATAATATATATGATATATATAATATATATATATGATATATATATATGATATATATAATATATATATGATATATATAATATATATATAATATATATATCATATATATATCATATATATATGATGTATATATACATATATATATATATATATACAGATATATATATACACACGCACACATATATATAATCACATTATTTGATAATTAATAGGGATAATTCTGAAAATAATATAAAAATATTTTCTGTTTATACGTTATTTCTAAGTAAATGCTCTGTTTATGATAAAAAGAGAGAAAATATAATAATGAAAGTGGAGTCCTCTGAATTATATTATATTATATTATGTATTATATATATATATATATATATTATATATATATATATTATATTATATGTTTTATATATATATATATATCTATTATATATACGATATATATTATATATATATTATATATATTATATGTATTATATATATATATATGTTATATATATTATATATATATATATATATTATATACATATAATATATATTATATATATATACTATATATATACATATAATATATTATATATTTATATTATATACATATATATATATATATACATATATATATATATATACATATATATATATATATATACATATATATATATAAATATATAATTTGTTTGTGTAATCGTCATTTCTAATGGATATACATATTTTTGTGTAGATGGCCTGTTTTTATTATTAAATAGTATATTTATTTATTTAACTGTACCGGCCTGCATATTCGAAAAATCTCGTTAGATATATATGTTAGATCTGACGTACCTTGAACTCTCGACCACGTAGGACTTTCTGATCAAGAGGTGGAGAGAACGACGGGGGAAAGTGTCGTAGATGGAAAAAAGAAAAGTGGGTGAGTGTGGCCGTCGGTCCCCCGAAATCTATACAGGTAGTTAAATCAATGAGTTGATTAACGATTAAAAAATAATTTCTTTTACCCAACTTTTGTTTTTCTGCATAATCCCCTTCTATGTAAATGCATTTAATTTAGTTGTGAGTATTCATCATAGAAAATATTAGAGTAAAATTTAGATTATAACGACATCTCAGGCTTTCCGTCTAATTGATACACCCCCGCACATTTGCAATTAATGATGTCACGACCTAGTTGCGACTAATAAATCGTGTATACATTTTAAAGGGAGAAATTATAAATATGTGTGTGCTTGAGAAAGAAAGCGAACGAGAGAGAGAAATTTATATTCGTATATATGCAAACTGGAGCCAAATTTATAACACACACGCACACACACACACACACACACACACACATATATATATATATATGTGTGTGTGTGTGTGTGTGTGTGTGTGTGTTTATAAATAGATATATTATGTTTAGAAATATTAGGTTGGTGCAAAAATAATGACGTAATAATATCGTTTTTTGACGTATTTTTTAAAACGACATTATTACGTCATTATTTTTGCACCAACCTAATAGATATGTTAATCATTCAGCTGATAATTTATATTATTTGTCATCTAATATATAATAAAAATTATCATCTGAAAGATGACTATATCTATCTATTCATAAGCTTATGTTATTATATAGATATGTTTTTATGTTTAAATATTTGATTTTAATAGATTCCTTGCTTGTCTAATACAGCTTTTGGTTATTACGTGGAAGTTAAATACTTTCGTATTAATTTAAAAATAAGGGGCAATATATATATATATATATATATATATATATATATATATATATATATATATCAATTAAAGATTTATTTGCAATTGGACGATGATACACTTCCGTATAAAAAAATGTTGTTCAGAAAACTGCCTCCTGAGTTTATTAAATTATAAAGTTGATTTCAGACAATTTGAACCTTTGAAATAAAATGTCAATAAATTATAAATATCGAACGTTTATCATTCTAAACTTTATATTAACATATGCTCTTCATATGCAAACCTTTAATTTTCTTCTGGCAAAAGCTACAGTTCTTAATAAATTAAAGCAATTATACAATTATGTACGTCAAGTGAGTTATTTCTTAAACCTGTATCAGAATTAAATATGTGTGTACTGGATTCATGTCCGAATTTGGGATTATATAACGGATGAAACGCGTCACAAGAAATTTTACAGTTTTTCATACTTTTCTAAATACTGTTTGTTGGTATATAAAATTAAACAGAATTATATAACGCTATCTCACACACACACACACACATATACCGACGAAAATATAATTCGTCACTTTTATTAACCCCGGTATATACCAAGGTTGATATATATATATATATATATATATATATATATATATATATATATATATATATATATATATATATATATATATATATATCAGTGATTATATATATCTCAAGTGATGGTGTTAATTTCAAAATAGAGTTTTAATAGCTCAAAACTAACTAAACTATCTTAATCACTTGACAAGACACCACAAGCGTTAAAAAATGCATCATTTTGTAATTATGTTATAACATATATATGTTATAATTTTGAATATATATATATATATATATAATTTTATCATATAGACAAAAATAGTTTTCTCACTACAAAGATGTAACTTCGTTTCGGTGCATTTCAATTACACCTCATCGACGGATGCGAACCAAAAATGGTTATGAACAATTCTGCTTCCATCTTTGTAGTGAATAAACTGTTATTGTCTACATGATAAAATTATAATAAATAATTATCGCTCTATTATCGGTATCGAGACCTTTTTTGGATTAATGCTGTGAACGTTAGAATTTATATATTACTCTCATTCTCATTTCATCGGATATGCACACACACATACATACATATATATATATATATAAATATATATATATATATATATACATTTCAAAAATTCAGGTTAAAGTGTAAAAAATTGTGAATAATTCTTTAGTATATGAAAGCATCTATGGTATTACTGCAGCAGATGGAGCGGTGAACAATAGTGAATCAGGGGAAGCATGGAGCACTTGAGATAGATAGATAGATAGATAGATAGATAGATAGATAGATAGATAGATAGATATGTAATAAATATTTACAAATAAATAAAATACAGACATATAATATGTATATAAGTGCAAATGCATTTAGATATACACTGATAGATACACAGATGCATACATTCAGTTCATACAGTTGCGCGCGTGTATGCAGTATCGGAAGTGTAATACGATATATGCTAATTGAATTACTCTTAGTTTCATAAAACAGTATCTAATAAATATGTGTATCAAAGGATATTTTGCTATATAAATATTTATATTATGCTTGCTTCTTAAAATCAAACAGTTTCGATTAACTAAGTTACAACTACTTACGGTAGTTAAACATTACGTATCTATATATATATAAAACCGAGGATATCTTTTCACTTAAGATCCATCCAACCGATTTGGGCAAAACTTGGCAAATACATTGTGCAATTTAAGAGATAAGTTCTTAGCGTAAGAAATCAATAATCGATAAAGCCGATCAAAATTCAATAATTCCAACTTTTTTCCTCGGATTACGTCCAAACTCGGTAGGTAGGTGACTTGCATCATGACGAGCTCCACGATACCTCATTTTTATTTCTAAAATCGCGTAAAACGAAAAATCGATTTCAAGACAAATCGATTTCAAAACAAATTTTAAACTAAAAACTCCATCAGCTTTCAAGTAATCTTGTACAATCTCCACTCAATTGTAGCCAACAGTAAGTTGAATGTTTAACAGCCATTTAACTTGATAACTGAGTCCACCCATATAGTTAAAACCCGCGTAAATAGCGGAAAATGGCGATTTTTACTGGTTTCTTTCTTATTTTTCATTGATCTTTCA
>OZ010589.1:84703781-84783781 GCA_963932145.1 Acanthosepion lycidas | reverse complement strand
GACACATAATGAGGAAGGAGGGCCTGGAGAATCTGATACTCATGGGTCGAATAGAGGGTAAGAGAGACAAGGAAAAATAACGCATGACATACCTAGCGGCTTTAAGCACCTGGTCAAGCGATTTTTTTAAGCGGTTGAAAATGAAAGAGAACTAATTCTTTTAATTTAATTATATAATTAAATTTGAAGTTTTCAGCTTCGGTTTTTGAAACGTGGTAATTCTTGTGTAGCGAAGAAACCATATTTTAAATCAGTTAATGTATATATATATATATATATATATATATATATATATATATATATATATATAGAAAGAAAGAAAGAAAGAAAGAAAGAAAGAAAGGAAGGACAGTAAGGTATATAATCCGGTGTTCTTATAGATATTTTTTATTTTTGCAAAATAGTGCTCATTGTAAATTTACAGAGCACTAATATTATAAATTAATTGATTTAAAATATGTTTTTTTCGCTACACAGTTCTAACCGTGTTTCAAAAATGGAAGCTAAAAGCCCCGAATTTAATTTTGTAATTAAATTAAAGACATTAGTTCCCTTTCATCCTCTAGCGAATTTTGGAGTAACTTATTTTTAAAATTACTAGGTTTTAAAGGCACTGCAATAATTCACGTTTCCAAGGATACAGAGAAATCCATTCATCCAGACAAGGGGTGGTTGCGTCTTCATTAACACTGTATTTTGTTGTATCAGTTATTAGTTACGTTTGAAGAAGGGTTTTAGTTTAGGTAGGCGTAGGGATGTATTTTTCAACGAATTCTGACATCCGTTAAATGCATGTCATCTGGATTTTTTTTTTTCATTTTATTGTTAACGGCAAAAATTCTTACGGAATTTTTTTCTATTTGTATACTCAGGATCATCAGGTAAAACTTCCAACAACGAATTGAGAGGAAAATATATATATATATATATATATATATATATATATATATATATATATATATATATATATATTTGAAAATTTAATGAAACTTCAGTTAAAAAAAAGTGAAGAAAAGGCGATATATGTGAGGGCGTGCTGAAATGATTCCGAACCAACCAAGAAGAGAATAAAAATGAAAGCTATGTTTATTTTATCCGATTTGAGGAAGTTTGACGAAGCAACAAGTTTTCAGCAACTCCTCATCCATATGAAAAAGAAAACCGATGACATACTTTGTGTGCATAATGTATTATTTCATTAGAGATTTTAAAAATATTACACACCTGCATGTTTATTCGAGTTGATTTTCACATGTATTCGCACGGAAAAATACGAGTCATATATATAATATATACAGACAGATTCTACTACAGGAGAATATCTGTGTTATTCTAATACAGGTGGATATCAACCCCTGCCTGTTGCTGCGACTAACCAGGGGTTGATCTGACTATCCAGGGGGTTGATAAATAAGCTGAGGTGTTCAAAACAGGGTTGCTAAATAAATAGTTGTATCTGACGAAAAAAATCACCACAATTTTCTATCCCTTGCAGCTCTTGATAAATTTTGCCTTTCTGTTATTTCCTCTGAACTCTGATCCCCCATCCATTTAATATGTCATTCGCTATTTTCCTCTGTCTCACTTGCCTTCAATCTGTTCTGTGAGTATCAAATTTTCTAATCTCTCTTTCCTCATTAATTGCCATAGAAATTTCAACTGTCTATTCCTGAAGTTATGCATTTAAATTTTCTTTTTGTTTCCATTTTCTATAAAACTTCGACTTCGTCGTTTCTTAAATGTTCATGGTATCCTCAGCATCCTTCTGTAGAACTACATTTCTGTTAATTCAAGTCTCTTCTTCATCTTTGAGGAGATTGTCCAGTAATCACTACCATACAGCTGCCCTATATACGGCTTTTGTGTGGCCCTTCCGAAATCTGATATACTCTTGATTTCGGAGAGTGTCCTATGCTAAGAATTTCCAGAAATTACATTTTGTAGCTTGTATTATCTAAAAAAAAATGCATATTACATTTTGTGAATTTTTTGGTGATATCTAATTTTTCTAATAACGATATTGTTTGAAGGGGTTTGGTTTGTTTTGTTTTACGGGATATCAGCCTCAATGGTTTATTTAATGATGCCGACAATTTTTTTATTGCTGGTAATATTTTTTTCAAAAAATGTATTGTTGGTAATATTTTTTTAATTTTTTTTTCCAAAATATATTGCTGGTATTATTTTTTCTTCAAAAATGTATTGCTAGTAATAACTTTTTTCTTCAAAAATTTATTGCTGGTAATAATTTTTTACAAAAAATCATTTCTGGTATTAAAACCTTTTACACTTTCATAGTGTTTTGACCTCAGTTTGTGGGCTAACTATTTTCCCATAGATGGGACCCTAACAGGTGCTACCACACCGGGTCAGGGTGGACATGGGAACACCAGCAATTAAAAGTTGGGTCCACGCTCCTCGCAACCTCGTGATCAGAGGCCTTACTCTCGGACGTAGTTTATCTTCTTACCCAGGACGCGGATGTAGTTTATCGTCATACCCAGGACGCGGATGTAGTTTATCGTCACACCCAGGACGGAATGACGATATTTTCTATTTTTATATCATTTAATTTGTCACTGTACAAATAAGCTGTAATATAATTCCCTTGTCTTTATTTACTGCACACAATGTGAATATTTACAATGTTAAGTGCAGAAACATTAGCATTCATTAGCAATTGACTAAATTGTCTGCCCTATATACAATAACTGTGTGTCCATTCCAGAATTAGAAATATTCAGTATTCCGTAGTTTTATTTTATTTAATTTATTTTTATTTTATTTTTATTTTTATTTTTTTATTTTTTGAGTAATGGTTAAGCTAGGCTAGTCTGATTGATCAGTACCACTGATTAGTATTTTTTTTTCTATCCGGAGAGATTGGTAAATATTCCATTAATACTAAGCCATAACATTACTCAGCTGTTGTCTTTTATGTTGTGTTGGTTGATTATTTCCATGAAGGGACCCAACTTCTAGCCCATCTAATATACTTCTACATCTTTTTTGTGCTGTGTCCCTTCAGGCCGTAGACAATCATGGCTCTCCACTTCCCCTTATCCCATGTAGTTTTCAATATGTTTTGTTCCAAACCCTGTTCTATCATCCACTTGCCTAAGCTAGCTAGGTAGGTCACGCGTTGCTTTCCCTTGTCTCTCTTTCCCTCTATCCGCCCTGTGAGTATCAAATTCTCCAAGCCCTCCTTTCTCATTACGTGTCCCCAGATATTTCAGCTGCCTCTTCCTGATATGAAGTATAAGCTTCCACCTTGTTTTCATCCTTGCCAAAACCTCACCGTTGCTCCGACGCTCGGTCCATGGTATCCTTAGCATCCTTCTGTAGAACCATATCTCCGTTGCCTCGAATCCCTTTTTCATCTCCAACATTCGCTGCTGTACATGAGGACAGATATCACGTAGCAGCTCAATACTCTTTTCTTTGTTTCCAATGAAATCCTCCTGTCTCGTAATATCCTGCCTAGATTTGGAATGTGTTTTTGGTCATTAAAAATGATTGAAATTTTTGAAGTCGTCAATTCAATATCATGCCTAGTTGGAAGTGAAACATACTAGACTGCCGGCTATGCTATACCTAACTTCTCAGGAATTAGAAACCGCCATGTTCTTTGGATGTTTCTAATATCTTTTGGATGAAACTCTGTGATCGGCCAAATATTTCAGAAGCTGACACTGCTGAAGGCCTCCCAAACCGTGCCGCAAGTTGGGTCTCGAAATGTCGACGCTCGAAGTTGACACAGCACTTCACCACAGTTGAGTACGACGAGCACTTGTCAACCCATTCCACAGTTTACGTTGACATGGTTCACTCAATGATCTGAAACAAATTCAAAAATAAACTTAAGAAGCCTGTAAATTGGTACTTTAAAATATAAAAGAACATTCTTCCCAGCTACAGTGATAAAATAACGCTCAAATGTTTGGGAAGCAGGTCAGGCCAAAAAGTCGTTTGTAAACTTCTCTCTCGTTCCCCTCTGTCTCTGTCTGTGTCTCTCTCTCTCTCTTTCTCTCTCTCTTATATATATATATATATATATATATATATATATATATATATATATATATATGCTTTATATAGAATGCTTTAAACGTTCCCATAAAATATACACACACATAGATATGAACAGACCGAGATAAATAGATGGATATAAACAGACTGAGATAAATACATTCATAGATATGAACAGATATGAACAGAGAGGTACATAGATAAATATAAATAGATAAATAGACATATAGATATGAACAGACTGATATAGATATATAGGTAAAAAAGAATGTGACAGGGAAAATAAAATGAAACAGTATCTGTCTATATTTCTGAGATGAGGTATTATGCAAAATATTTACATTATTCAGACTATTACCCTCATCTTTGTCGCCATATTTGTTACAACGTTTCGGCCGTTGTACGCTTCGGCCTTCTTCAGGTGGTTGGAATGTCGAACTGAACTCCTTATTTTGCTCACTGGGGTAGACTGTTCTAGTTCCACGAGCCATGTCTAATGGATATCAGTTGTCAGTTATCTCCTGTTAATTTCCCTCACTAAGTTCTTGACCAGATATTGAACTCACACTCTTTTGGGTCCTGTCACAATGTCAGAATGTGATAAGGAAAATAAAATGAAACAACAACATACTGAGATAGATAACAATCTTATATATATATACATATATATATATATAAGGTTGTTATCTATCTCAGATGTATGTCTATATCTATATAGATAGATAGATAGATAGATAGATATCTATATAGATAGTATATGTCGATAGATAGATAGATAGATAGATAGATAGATAGATAGATATCAACTGCAGTATTTCGTTGTTGTCGTTGCTGTTGTTTTCGTAAGCCGTAAAACATCGAAATTTTTTAAAATGCATTCCACATAAACTTAAATAATGGAAATCGTTTATTTACTGAAAGAAACATTATCTCTCTTTCTCTCTCTCTCTCCATATATATATATATATATATATATATATATATATATTGTGTATTTAGGCAGCAATCCTTCATTGATGCATGTTTCATTAAAAATGACAGACAAGTTACTACCGTTAAGCTTTTTATTTAATTTTTCTTATGTTCGCACTAGAGCTTTCTTTTTTGGGACACAGAGTGTGTAGAAACTCTCCAAATGTTCTATAGTTCCGAGCGCTTTCAGCTATACTTTTAGCCATTATCAAGGATGATTTTATTTTTCAGTTTAATTGAGTGTGTGCGTTATGTGTATGTTTTTAGTGTGTTATAGAGCTGTTTCATTTTCCGAACACGGTTAGCACATTGTGGCCTAGTTCACAGTTAATATTGTTAAGAGTTGGCTTTTTCTTTTTTTTATTATTATGGCTTCCATGTCGCCTCTGTGTTGACTTCACTGTTCACTTATATATATATATCATCATTTCACCCCATGCAAGTCAGTAATGCCACTAAGACACAAGGGGTTCCTTCGTGTGAACAATAAGAAATCAAAAAACAGTAAGGAGCTAGAGTAGGAGAAGAGTAATCAAGAGAGCAGTAGAAAACGATTGACATTGCATTTAATATTTGAGCAGCAAATTTGTCTGGAAAGCATGGAACCAGAAGAGAGTTCCACAAGTGAGGATTGCGAGAAAAGAAACTATTAGCATAGAACTTACGGTGCCATATACCCAAACTGCGAACAAAATAAAAGTTCAAAAACGTATCTTCCGTATTTCAATTTTCTCAGATGTTATCCACTCATCAGGGTTAGGTAGTTCAACTGAAGTTCGTATATAATAATAATGATAATAATAATAATATCAAGACCCGATTATGGAGATAGGACCTGTATCAATTTTATGGGGTTACACAATACACAGAGAGAGAACAATCAAAACTAATCTCCCAGACATCGTTACCAGAAACCGCAAAAAAAGTGCCTCTTTATTGATATGGCAGTTCCTGCAAACTGCAAGGTATCGTTGAAGATCTTCAAAAATCTATCAAAATACAAGGACCTTGAAATCGAAATCTCAGAAATGTGGCAAATGAGGACATCAACAATTCCTGTTGTAGTTGGAGCCCTCGAATTGATTGGAAAAGATTCCAACAAATTCATTGATGTCATTTCTGGTAGCCCATGCCTTAAAGAAATATAAAAACATTGTTCTCACAAGTACAGCCCACACCTTACGAAGGGCTTTATCTAGGTAAAATATGCGTGTGTGTTTTTGTTGTTGTTATTTTTTTGTTTTTTTTTTCTAATTGTTCAGTGGAAAATGTAATGATGCCATTTCTGACCTTAGGTCTCTGGATGGGACACGGAGAGAAATGAGTACACACCAGAAATCAAAGAAAAATAAAATAGTAATAATAACAAGCAAATCGACAAGACATTATTATCAAATACAGAATATAAAAGTTTGCACACTGATTGACATAAGCGCTCCAAGTAACAAAAATCACCTCTCAAAGGGTTTTGAAAACTAAGCAAATACAAAGACATGGAGATGGAAATAGAAACAAATTGGCACTCAAAAATTAAAGCTGTTTCTAAGAGTTTTGGACAATTTAAGTGTTTTGTTAATAGCTATCTTTTTGTTAAAGTAAGTGGAGTAAAAAAAATGTATCCTTTCCTTGGCCAACGTCATTGGTCATGACATGGGATTATGAAATAAATGCAGGCCTAAAAGAGATTTTTAAAGTAATCATAAAAATACCTATAAATATTTGATACATCATTTCTGGGGTCATATTGCTCGGTGTAATTGCATTCAAAAAATTCCAGGACGTAACCAAGAAATTCTTGACTATAATACTGACAACAGTTATGGTTTTGACTGAGACAGTCGAAAATACTTCCGAACAAAAATAAAACAAAACTGAAACATTGGATAGTATATCCCCAGTTTCCATCCCGATGTATAACATCTTATTAGCAAAATGTACAGTACAATGAAACATCTTATTTAAGTTCGTATATAATAATAATAATAATAATAATAATAATAATAATAATAATAATCAAATCGACCAGACATTACTATCGAAGACGGAATATAAAATGTTTGCACACTGATAGTGACAAAAACATCTCTGCAAATGTTTGCGAAAAACTAAGCAAGGTGGCGATAGAAATAAAAAGAAATATGTCACTTAAAAAGTAAAAATTGTTCCTGTTGTGGTTGGAGCTTTGGGTCTGATAAAGAAAGGAACTCAACAACAAAAAAGCAATCTCAACGATGTGCCTTCTTATACGAAAATCATCTTATTCGGAATACGGACAAGACAATAAAAATTAAGCAGACCTTGTCAATTGAATTTCTTAAAATTGTTTTGGATAAATTGTTACTATATATACATATATATATATATATATATATATATATATATATATATATATATATATATATCTTTTACCAGTAAATAATTGGAGCGTAAAATCGACTGACAAGTTACTGCGATTAAGTTTTTTATTTAATTTTTTCAACCGTTTTCTTTTACAGATAAAGTGTTTAAAAACTGCTCAAAGTTCGACTATTTTTTAGCAATTATCAAGAACGATTTTTATTTTTTTATTTCTAACTGAAAGTGTTTTTTATGTATGTGCCTGAAGTTATAGGAATGTTTTATTTTACATTGTGGCCGTGTTCGTAGTCAATGTTAATGAGTGTTTGCTGTTGCTTTTTTATTATGAGGTCTTCTCTTATTTTTATTCTTTTTTACATGAGGATTAGGCTATTTTATTTGTATTTTCTCCTGGTAGGTTTCAGATGGAGTTTGGTAGATTTTTGTGTGTGTATAAATGAGTCCTAATTGAGCTATGGTCTAGTAGTTGTCATGTCAGTCGTCTGGATAGCCATGTAGTAGTATGAACAATATAAATATTTATGAGTTTGGTTTGATCAAGAACACAGTTCATTAAGGGGTATTTGAACTCGAATCTTGTATAAAAGAGGGATTGCTGCCCAAATACAAAATTGCCATATATATATATATATATATATATATATATATATATATATATATATATATATATATATATAATATATAAACAGCGGCTCCTACTACCAATAAGCGTGACTCTTCATGTAAATTAAATTAAGTTCTCCGAGCCACTGGCGCATTTCGTATAGAGAAAAATGTTAAAACTACCTTTCTGCCGTGTATGGACTAGAGGTAAGATATTTGACTGATGTCAAATCAACCGGACGTCTAGACACACTGAGGAGCTGTGATACAGCGAAACAGTCTGTCTGTGGATGACTATATATATATATATATATATATATATATATATATAAGCTGACATAATGTTTGTAATTTATTTAATCAGGCATGCCTAAAATTGAATTTGCTACCTAAATACACACACATACATGCACATATATATATATATATATATATATATATATATATATATATATGTATATATATATATATATAGAGAGAGAGAGATATTGAGAGAGAAAGATTTTACTGTTGTTCGGATTTGAAAACTCATTATACTATAGACTTTTTCACTTCTTTTTTTATCACTAGATTTTCGATGGATATACTTTCTATCCCTCAAATGAAACCTGGGAACTTGCTATGTTGTGTAGCTATTTAAATTGCACACCGAAAACCGTATCGACCAAAAACGTTTCTATGCATTAAAAGAAAAAGATGAAAATATTAGTAAAAGTCATGTGGCGTAAACTCAAAAACGCGGACATCTATAGCTTTTCATCTAAAAACTTGATTTTAATCAGATTTGTTCGGTTTTATTTTCTTTTGTTATTCGTAAGAAAATTCACATTTGTTCGTCGTTATCTTACATTAAATTAACTCCGAATAACAAAAAAGCATACAAAAAATAAGATAAGAGAAGACAAAAAAAAAACAGATAATAGAATTTTTTAAATACTAACCACAGTCAGTGAAAAAGAAAAGAAAAAAAAACGCGTTTTGTTACACTGTTTTCTTTATATCTTCTTTGAAAGGAAAGATAGGGGTCATGGCAGCATAAAAACACTTACAAGCAGAGGTACATTCCAATGTCAAGTAAGATTCCACCATAAAAGGGAGATAACAAGATCATTAAGGAAAGGGACAAAAGCGAAAAAAAAAGGGCTTGCTATTTCCTTCACTTGAGAAGTCGAAAGCCTGCAACTGAGCCAAACAGCTGCCATTACCTCCTTGTTCAGCCCCGCCCTATTTTAGCGAGGATGACAGACGACTCCTTTTTAAAAGAGTTAAACAAAGACGCGAGTTCGGATTGTGCTAAGCCACTCCTTAGTCGACCAGCGTCATTTGTCGAGTGATATTGAACCTAAATTTGATTCGAATCGAATTGAAGAGACTGAAGACGATTCATGAAATCACTTTTAAGATACAATTATTTTGTGGCGAGCGATAATGTTAATCTCAATTTTCTTTCGTAAAATTTGAATCGTGACGTTCTATACTACGGGCCTATTCATCGTGCAAGTAAGAGCTAGAAATAGAGGCTTGTTTAAAAATGTTTGACTTTCGAAATTTTGGGGAGAAAAGTTAAACAACATTCCTAATAAATTAATTTTTCATTAATTTTGTCGTATTAAAATATTACATTTGCTTCTAGTTTGTTTTTCATGGTAGACTAAACTAAAATTCAACATACCTTTTTTATGAAGAAAAAATCCAATCATTTCACCATAAGCAAAGCAATAAAGTCACTAAGAGGCAAGGGGGGTTATTGAGTGCGAGAGAATCTGAGAAAAAGAAAACGTTATTAATTGGAGAAAACAATATAAGAACAGAAAATAAGATAAAGATTGACATTGCATTTAAATCTCCGAAAGACTTACGCAATCCTAATAAATTAAATTTCATCATCAACATATTTGTTGTGAGTAACAAGGTAAGAGAAAAATATTAGGTTGGTGCAAAAATAATGACGTAATAATGTCGTTTTTGACGTTAAGAAAAACGTCAAAAAACGACATCATTACGTCATTATTTTTGCACCAACCTAATATTAAATTAACTTTGTGATAAATAACAGCATTTTTAAATTAATTTCGCAGTTTATGAACAGAATCGAAGAAAAATGCGCAAAAACATTCTTCGGAAAATTCCTGTTAAAAAATGATATGAACGAATGTTAAATTAACTTTAAATAGAAAATGTTAAATAAACATTCCGAAATTACATTTTTAACGTAAAGTGCTCATATACTAAGTATATATATATATATATATATATATATATATATATATATATATATATATATATATATTACATTATATTTATATTATCATGATTCTACTTGTGCTCCTCTTATTTAGCACGACCGTCATGCTTTGCCAAGACCTTATAAATAATTGACTATTACTTTTTGATCAGGTAGAAAAACAGAAATACATATCAAATACGCTACTTGGTTTCACTGATAAAATTAAAAAAAGAAAGGACGGAAACAGTAAAGAAAGATAGAAATGTTTAACGTCTTCTACCAACACCTCATACATAATGGACTGTTACGTCATGATTGCGTGGAAAAACGGAAGATATCAGAGACACTACTTGGTTTCAGTGGGAAACTAAAAAAAGAAAGAAAACAAGAAGGAAAGATAGAAATGTTTAACGTCTCCTGCCAGTGCCACATAAATAATGGACTACTCCGTCTTGATCGCGTGGGAAAAGTAAAAGACATACCAGAGACGCTTCTTGGTTTCAATTGGAAATTTAAAAAGATAGAAGTGTTTATGGTCTGTTTCAGTGAAATGTAAAATGTTCTCAATTTCATATCTTTTTCATTTTTACCTACCTACTTCTTATAATAATTTATGATGACTATCGCAATATTTTGTTCTAGTTGTCAAACTCAAGGATATTCATTGTCGTAGAACTCGCCATGAGCTTATTCAATCATTAACTTAAGAATTAAGATTCATCAGAAATTTAAAACAGAAAAACGGTGAAATTTTCACGAGTACTTCAAGTTATAGAATATAATATACCAATAATATATTGATTTACACACACTTATAGTTAGTAATTACCTTTTATAAAATGTGCAGTAAAATTATAGAATATAAAAAGTATGAAATACTTTAGCTACACGACCACACCACTATGATCAGGGATAATCAGGCCAGGTTTTATTTTTATAATTACAATAAAAACATATAAAAATTATGAAATCTATATATAGAATCTATTAAATATAAATTTTATACTTGTTAAAATTATAATTATCAAATATAAAATTATTAAATATAATATATAAAATATATTATATTTTAATAATTATAATATGAATAATAAAATTTATAATTATAAATGTATAACATGGTTTATATTTTTATATTATATAATTTTATGTTTTATTATATATATATATATATATATATATATATATATATATATATATATATATATATATTTTATATTATACCCTTGTGCAAATTAATTGAAACAACCGCTTTATTTTCCTTTCTTTCACCATACGGTCAGATTTAAACCAACTGGATTGAAAGGTTGTAATCTATTTCTATTTTTCCTCAGTTTAGGTCATTTGCAGTGTTGACGCAGTAATATGAATCTATTTTCGGGGTTCGACATAAACCTGATGAAGGTCAGAGGGTACAAGCATGAAATGTTATGATACCAACAACACGGATGTGGACAATAGAGTAAATGAATTTTTTTTTTTTTTTTGTATATTTTATTAAATATATATGTATATAATAGAATATAGACTTCAATATATAACATGTAGAATATATATATATATATATATATATATATATATTATTTTCTTCTTTCTGTTCTGTCTCATTTTTCATTTCTCCTTTTTATCTCGGTATATCAGTCAGTCTGTGTGGATTGATTCCACTTTTTCAAATATTTGGTGTAAAAAGATGAATATAACAATATTCATGAAATAAATCATAAACGATATGGATTTTTAAGGTGTTTTTTAATTTATCATTATATACATACATACATATATATATACGTGTGTGTGTGTGTGTGTGCATGTGTGTGTGCATGTGTGTGTGAAAATTGTCTGACACAACTAAAAATTTATCTGCAAAAAAGCAATATGAATAAAGATAAATAGAAAATTGCATCAATGACATAAGTTTTCATTTTCGCTTTATTCATATATATATATATATATATATATATATATATATATATATATATATATATATATATAATAGAATGTACAGAATGTAGAATATATATATAATATAATGTAGAATATATATATATATATATATATATATATATATATATATATATATATATATATATATATATATATATAATAGGTTACACCACAAAAAACACGATAACTAAATTTTAAAATGAATTTTAAAATATGAAAATTTCAAGCTAATAAATTCAATTTAATGTTTCCAATAAGCAAAAAATTTGCCGTATTTCAAAAACTAATTTAAATTATCTGGAAGCTGTAGTTTTGGGTTGGGTTGCTAAAATAGTTTATTAGCGTCCTTTTTTAGCCTTTTTTCATCGCATTTTAATTCTCTTTATTAAAAAAATCTTACAATAATAAAATATAGTTTCTGAAACTGTATCTGAGGAATATTAGCTGAATTAAATTATGATTTATCTGATTTGATACAAATATTATATACTTTAATTTTTAAATATCGCAGAAATGCATTTTTTAATACAGCACTGGCTTTTTTTTAAGCTGTTGACATGTTTGATAGCTTGATGACAGATTGATGTTTATCTACTGTTGTTCTAGGGGGGAAGTTAGCCATAAAAATAATTGAAGATAACTTGAGGGCCCTTTAGATATAATTTTAAGTATTCAGTAATCTTAAAATTGTAAGATAATATTCTAAGTAATCTCATGTTTCATTGAATTTTAGATTCTTTCTAGGTTTAAATTTACTATAGTTATTACTCTGATTTTCTGATAATATGTATGAAATACCCGTATCTACAAAAATCGGCTTGTTTATGCAGAAACAAAAAAAATTATAAATTCATTTTTAAATATTGGTGCCTGATGATTTGTACTAACTTTTCCATTTATGACCAGTAAATATAGTTTTCCTTTAATAATAATATCAGCTAAAAGGGTGAAATACAGAATTTTTAAAGATTTAAAACTTAATAAATTCTTCTTTATTGGGTTATTCAATGGCAAAATTGTATTTTCTTCGAAGCGTTGAAGCAATACAAATATGATATATGTTATTCTGCTTTCGTAGCTGAATATATGGTAAACGATACTCAGCTTTTCTGCATATAGACGTTTGTGTGGATTTAATTACTAGAGGCGGTGATATATGTGTTTTATGCTGTAGTTTTGTTGAAGTTATATTTTGGAATACAGTTTGATTTCTTTAAGAAATTGTAGGTTATTATGTGGATTAATATCATAAAAGAATTCTTTCATCTTGTTGCTTGGCTGATTTTGTTTAGCGGCATATCAACACCTCTATGGGTTATTTAATGCCGAAATATAAATATTTTGAACAGAATTTTATGGGTTCAACTAAATATATTTCGAACGCAATTGTATGCTTTCAACTACAGATAACCTGTGTCGTTAGTCATTTAGCTCTAAAATGTATTGCTGACAACTCTACTACAGAATGCATTGTTGGTCATTTTATTATAAAAATATATTGCCGGTAATTTACTTATAAAAAATGCATTGCATATTTTTACCAAAACAAAAATACATTTTCACACTCATAGCATTTTGTTTTTGCTTGGGAGTTTACTATTTGCCCATAACTGAGACGATAACCGGTGGTACTACCCCGGGACAGGGTGGGCAAGGGAACAACGACGCTTTAGACGTGGTTCTACGCTTCTCAGAATCTCCTGATCACAGGCCTTGCTGCCGGATGTAGTTTATCATGATACCCAAGACAGCTTACTCTAGGTTGCTCCAATCTACGACCTAATAATAAATACCATGAATATTAAATGAAGAATTAGTTGCATACAAGTTCATAAGTTTTCTAGAATTTCACTTTCTCCCGATCGGAGGCCTTGCATTCGGATGTAGTTTATTTTCACTTGTATAATAGAATATAGAATTATAATAATAATAATAATAATAATAATAATAATAATGGACTCAAGAACGAATCAAGGTAAACCGCCAGAAAACCCACACAAGTGATTTGATTAAAGTGGTGAAGGCTTGTGCAGAACCACCCACACCTTTCCGAACTATTGATACACTCAGTCGGCGCAAATAAATGCCACAGACGAAGGAGACAATAATCCTCAGGCTTTTCGTGTAAGAGTTTTCCATCTCCTAGACCAATCATGTTCTATAACACTAAAGAGCTTGGTCAGCCCTGGTAGACACTATTTGCCCATAGTTGGGACCCTAACAGGTGCAACCACTCCGGGTCAAGGCGGACCTGGGAACAACAGCAAAAGGTGGTTCCACGCTCCTTAAATCATTCAATCTCCCGATGAGAAGACTTGCTGCCGGATGCAGTTTACCGTCATACCCAGGACATAATATATATATATATATATATATATATATATATATATATATATATATATATATATATATATATATATATATATATATATATTACTGAAAAGTTTCTTAGTATTGTTATTAAAGGAAGAAAATTAGCGTGTTGATGCATATTCTTTTTATACCGAGTATTTTCGACATTAACACAATGTCATCATCAGGGTTTTGATTTTTCTAAGACAAAAAATTGTTGTATTCATCATTATTCTAAGACAAAAGTGTTCTACTTACTTACACCAGTATGCCTGTCCACATTCGCATGTTAAGAAATTTATTGTCGAAAATACATCTATATATTTTCATGAAAATACTAAGTATAAACTAAAATTTCTTGAAGCTATCTATCTAAAAAAAATTTAAACCCTTAATAAAATTATATATATATAGAGAGATATAGATAGATAGATAGATAGATAGATTGATTGATAGATAGATATAATATAACAGAGCTATTAAGTGTATATATATATATGTGCGATATCTTATATATCTATATCTATATATCTATCCATCTCTATCTCTCTCTCTCTCTCTCTCTCTATATATATATATATATATATATATATATATATATATATATATTATGTGTGTATACGTGTGTGCGCGTGTGTCTGCGTGCAGATGCCAACATTTATCACCAAAATGGAATTTTACATTGCGCACTCTCCAAGATGTAGCACGTGGCCTTGAAATCGGGCGCGAAAATTGGCCAGAAACTAATTTTCCACGCCAAGCAGCACAGACTTCTGTTTTCTGTTTTCATTCGTCTTATCGAAGGGTTGTCTCTTCTTCTTCTTCTTCTTCTTCTTCTTCTTCTTCTTCTTATCTGCGCTGCTAATTAAATGTCACTTTCTATGCCATCTCACACTCTGGACTTTTCCAGCACGTGCTTCTGTTCAGATATATACGATGTATCCCAGCAACCCTAGAAGATCAAAAAGTCAATGCAGCAAATTGATTCCCGCTCCCCACCCCGCAAAAAAAAGCTTGCCCAACAGAAAATATAGAACCATATAGTATTAAAAGTAACTCCGGGAAATATCATTTCATTAGCAGTCTATGTTTCTTTCCCTTGTAGCAGATTGAGAACATGACTTATTACTCTCCACTTATGACGATACTGAGCATTCATTTTTAGTTTCTGTCACTCATTATTTGGTGATCACAGAATTATCTTATCCCTTCACCTCTGTTTTGGTTTTCCTCTACTTCTTTCTCCAGGCACCATATCCTCAAGTTACAATTTAGTGAGCCAAGCCACTAGGTTATTGTAATGTGTCCAAACAGTTTCAAGTATTTGTTACGAATGATATCGAAGAGTGATGATAAATTGGTTACATTTCTAACACTGATAATCAGTGTTAGAAATGTAACCAATTTCACTTCGACTATCAGCTTGTGATCTGTGATGTTATGTATTATATGGTTTAAGAATGTTTCAGTTTAAGCTGAAAATGTCTGATTCCAGGTCACACAATCCAAAACCTTATAAAACAACTGGAACGTATATATTCGTTTTAGTGTGAACTGGTACTTTTGTCGATTTCCAAACCAAACTAGTGAAAATTCATTAACACCGAGCGGGACCTGAATGTTCACCAAACTTGAAGAACGAGTGGTCTTTCAGGGAGGCTCCGTGCTTTGAGCGCTTGTTGGGGCTTAAATTCAACCCAGACCTCAAGTGGGTCTCGTACATATGATCCAATCGCTAAAGATGCTGGGAAGATGCTCAAGCTCACACCAGACATCAAGTGGGACTCATATAGCTAATTGATCTTTAAAGACACCAAGAATAGAGTATTGCTAACACATACGGGCCAGAGCTGCCCAATCCTTAATTTCCAGCCTCGACTGAGATCAAAAGCATGAGTGATGAATTGCTTTTCACCCTTCAACCCCTTTGCCCGCTGACGAAACGTTGTTAACCTCTCGCTACTCTCCCGCTATTTTCATGGCAGAAGGTGAACTACACTCGTTGATTTCACCAATTCAGACTTTCACATCTAGGACCCACCATGCCAAGCATTCCCTTCATATTCTATTGGTAGGGAGGAAGTTCCACTCAGACAACTTCTTTACCAGGATCTTTGCAATGTCAAACGGACTCCAGATAGTATTTTTCCCTGATCACTACAATCTACTAGCTTGAGTGGCACTTAGGCCTTGTATTAAGTTAAACATAGTTTAAAAACATAATATCTAGAGAAGTAATATAATGGTTTGCAACGCTTATAATAGATGAAGATATGATTCTTCCGCTCCCTCTTCTTTAGCATAAGCAGAATTATAAGCAGAATTATATGTTACATAGAATTATATGGTTCATAGAATTATATGGTACATAGAATTATATGGTATATAGAACCACAGCTTGTTTTAACCTAGGAAAGGTTAATGAATAAGGAATAACCAAAACGGAGGTTGGAAATGAAATGGTAATCTTTATAAAATCAACAAAATACAATACTCGCCAGCGTCGTGAATAGGTAAACCACTGCTAGTGGTGTACTGCTTAGCATACTGACATTTTTTGTATAAAAATGCAATTATGGCACAAGGCCGAAAAGGAGGAAGGGTAGAGACTGGTCTTCACTGACTATCTTATACCTAGCTAATCCGATTCACGACCCATTCACTCATTGCACATTCATCATAAACTCAACCGTCACCAATCAATCTTCCATATACCATAATGTCGCATACTCTCAGGGGGACCTACAAAACGCAACCCGAGATATAAAAATTTGATAATCATAAAAATATTATATATAAAAATCTATGGATTGATAATGAGATGGGAGGGGTGAACCCCAAAAAAAAATTAAATATCAAAACAAAGAATAACTGATGTTAGGGACTACTTCGCATATTGTTATTTATTGTATATTAAATACAATTACGGCACGTGACCAAAAGGGGGAGCAGTTGAGACTGGTCTTCACTGACTATCTTATACCTAGGTAATCCGATTCACGATTACAATTTGCCCATTCACCACAAAAACTCGTCCGTCACCAATCAATCCTCCATACACCATAATACCGGATCCTCTCAAGGGGAAGCTACAAAACGCTTCCCATGCCATAAAAATCTAATGATTATAAAATATATATTTAAAAATTTATGGATGAATAAAATGTCTACTTCGCATATTACCCCCACTACAACAGTGTCCAATGTATTTATAAGAATTGGGACAAACCCATTAGTGTTCATAGGTACAGAATATAACACAGCTTTACCATGGCAGGAGTTTCTGATACAGTTTCCAGAGAGATTAGTCTTTTAAGAGGTAGAGTTGCCAGCCTTACGCCTGGTATATGAATACAAGAAACAATATAAAAATTTTATTTACTATTTATTTTTTTCTTCAATAGGGGTAGATAGGTCCGCATATCGTCCAGTTGAAACACCTTCCTGTTTTTTTTTTTTAACAGGAGTAGAGGTGTATTCTTTGTTTCCTGTATGATTGGGTTTCCGGTGACTTTTAAAGTCAACTTCAACTTTTTATTTCTAACGTCTCCGCCTAAACATTGAAATTTTATTTCCTATTTATTTTTTTCTAGGTTCGCCTATCGTCAGGTTTATACTCTTACCTCGGTCTTTTGAACAGGAGCAGTGTTTTATTCTATGGTTCTTGTTCATGAATTAGTTTCCTGTTCCTTCTAAAGTATTCTTATTCTTTCTCCCACAGTAGCCTCTTGCGTTCAAAAGACCGGAGAGAAGTGTGAACAGGGCGAAAAGAGAACCTATATACTGCTATTAACTAAACAGTGTGTATTTGGATACATAATGAGGAAAGAGGACTTGGAGAATGAGGCACACACACGACATAGTGAAGGTAAGGAGACAGAGTGGAACCAAACAAATAAAAAGCATGTGTAAATGGATGGCAGTACAGTAAAAGGGTGGGATGGGGAGACAAGCCTTACTAAGCGCTACAAAGGATAGGAAGTTGCGGAGAGCCATCATTACCTACGTCCTGAAGGGATACGGTTTATAGAATATAGAGGGTGATTGAAAAGTAACTCCCCATTTTAAAATACTTTATTCACTAAATCTAATTTTTACAAGAGATGTATATGAGAGGAAAGTGTTTAGCATGAGGTTTTATTTAAAATTTGATATCGGCAACAGATTTCGCTACCAGCTTTTCGATCCGCCTAGGAATTGCGTCAACAGATTTCACCGGGAACCTTTGTAGTATGGAAGAAATAACTTCTTGTATTCGCCCTTCAGGTTCTTCAAAAGTCTTGGTTTGGTATAGTAGACTTGCTCCTTTAACCAACCCCAAAGAAACAAGGTGTTAAGTCAGGAATCTTGGCTGATCACTCATACAAAAAATAGGGAGTTACTTTTCAATAACCCTATATATATATGTGTGTGTGTGTGTGCGCGCATACTCGGAGAATTAATTGTAATAATTAAGGTAGTACAAGGCCACACCTGTCTTCTTCCAAGTATAGATTGAACTCATTAGATTAGCGAAATGGTCGACAAGATAAACACGGTTAGTTTCGTTAGGTTGGTTAATTTAACGATATATTAACTTCAACATCATAATGAGTTAATAAATGAACAGAAGTAGATCGTTTCGCCTGTCGTCCGGTTCACACTCCTCATTGGCTTTTTTAACGGGCTTAGACGATTATTCCTTGTTTCCTGTTTAGAGTTGGTTTTCCGGTTCCTTTTAAAGTCTGTTTGATTCTCTTTCGGTCCCAGTAACGCCTTGCATCTTAGTGGCATTATCGCCTTGCTTGGGGATAAATTGATTACAATAAAGTTGAGGTGGGAGTCTCAAAGCAAACATAATTTCGGCCTATGCAAGAAATAAATATTTCCAGTTGAGAGTTTGTCATCTCAGGATTTTTAATTTGGCAGGAGATTCTTGTGATTCAATTCTGGAGGGAAACAGGGGAAAAACCTTACCTCATTTCTCATTAGTTTTATTGATAATGAATTCTTAATAAGTGTCACAAATTCTTATACTATATAATACATAAGTGAATTTAGTGCAGTCACCTTATTTCATTCAGTCGGTTATGTGCCATGCGTCATACAAGCTTAGGCGATCATGTATCTTTCGATACATGACTGACGAGGCAGATTTTTTTCCTGCAGTAGGTGGCCATTAATTTTTACGGTAGACCAGTTGCCATCCAAGGCTATAGAACCTGGTCTACCCTGCTATTTACCCATAGCTGGGGGGAGAAGAAGAGGATTCATAAATTTCCCAAGCTCGTAAGGGAATGCAATGGACTCTACTGGAATTCGAACTCGGCTCTACGATTTCTCAATCCGAGCCGCTATGCATTACTCCGTATATATGTGTACTGAAATGCTACGTAATATTAGTCCTCGTATATGGCACAAATGTTCTTCAAAGATAGTTGGGAGATCTGCAGAAGAATGACGAGAACAAGGCCAGTGCAAGGGTCTCCCCGAATCTATGACGCAGGGTTCCCCCAATTTACTACATCTTAATTTTCATAAGTTCAGTCAGTCAGTTGGGGATGATGAATTATTTCCACCATGCAACACATTTCCTGCTTAAGAAACTACTCAAGGTTTCCCTGCTATATCGCTATATACAAAATAGCTTATCACTAAGTTATACAAAATCAGTCGTTTGATCTTTTTTTCTTCAATTCAATCAGTTATGTGTCATACGTAATACACACTTAGGTGATCATGTATCTTTCTCGCCAGTCATGTATTGAAAGATACATGATCGCCTAAACGAGTAGGTTATGTTTCTTTCTGCAGTAGACCAGTTGCTATCCAAGATTATAGAGCTGGGGAAGAAGAGGATTCATACCTTTCTCAAAGGTATTAGCAAGTAAGTGAATGTAATGGATTCGACTGGAATTCGAACTCAGTTCTCCGATTCCTCAATCCGAGCTGATATTACTCCACCATTACTTAATAGTTGACTAGGTATTAGTTAAATTAAATTAAATTAAATTAAATTAAACGACTTAACACTACCCACAAAAAATGGGGCGAAATGTTAAATTGTCAAACGGTGACCGCAGAAACTGTAAAAACTAATTTTCATTGGTTAAAAATTCAAAAAGAATCAAATCAATAAATTGCTCATAGCCAGTATTCGCAAACTCAAGGGAGAGGAAGCTGGCTGAGAGGCGATCAATCCTGGTTAGGTTATCTGGAAGATTGTGTCTGATGATTTTAGAGGATCGAATCCCTCAGTGACAGCAGAAATAAACATCACTGATGAAGCTTCTCTGTGAGCCGCAAAGATGTTTTGAGATATGTATATAGATAGAATAGATGTATTTTTTGTATTCTAGGTAATAAGTAGCAGTGGTATTAGAGTGATGAAACAAAAAAAAATAAAATGTTACCCTAGAACACGACTCTTGTCGGAAGCTTTTTTCCCTAACCTACGCTACTTACAAAGAATTGCGATCTGTTAGTTGTGATAAAAAGCAAGTGAAATTAAGATTAAAGAAATATTAGTAAAAAATAAGTAACTGACCAATATGCCGATGAAGAAAAAATCGCAACTACCTCAGCCATCAAACAGACATCATTTCATGTGGAGATTATGTATGTATGGGAAACAGCATTCGACATGTGTTTTTTCCTAACTCAGCTTTTAACGAAACATATTGTTCACTAATTACTCCTTAGATTAAAACAGAAGCAGGTTGGGGTTAGAGGTTGTATGACTTGGCGCAAAATACATCCCTAGTGTATGCCCCTTTGGGTGTACGGTTTACATTATCGAAGAAAATGTTGGCCTTTTAACCTCTTGTTTGGGAGGGAAAGATCTGGAGAGTGGCCATGGACCTCACTGGGCGGACACAAATCTTCATTCTATTAATAATATCTAGCCACTGTCACGTTGCCAGACATATACATACACACCCTCATACATATATATATATATATATATATATATATATATATATATATATATATATATATATATATATATATTGACAATATACACACTGTAGACCAACAGTTTGGGGCCGCCCTTTGAATTTCGAAGCATCGCCTAAAATTTGACGGTTCCGTACGTTTTTCAACACTAATTTACTAGCTAACGTCGAGCCAGAGGGACATTCTGTTTTTGAAGGGTTTTATCATATATTCCATGATGATGATAACAATAATGATAAAAAAAAAAGTTACCCGTTAGGTGCATAAATTTTTCTTAAGATTTTACCTTTTTTCCCTAATCTAAATTGCTGGCTAATGTTAATCTTATGCCTTAAACTTTCTCTAAAATATATTGTATACCAAGCATTAATGGGCTAAATAATTTTAGAATCCTAGATTATTAGGAGTTAATCGAACAAAAGAAGGTATGAAATTAACTAATTATTAAATCCAGGATGTTTCCACGAACTTTTTGGTATATATATATATATATATATATATATATATATATATATATAATATAATATTAGCTGATTTATAAATATGGTTCCTTCGCTACACGGGAATTACCATGTTTCAAAAACCGAAGCAAAAAACTTCAAATTTAATTATATAATTAAATTAAAAGCATTAGTTCTGTTTCATCTTCAAGCGAATTTAGTGTTATTATATATCTTACTGTTCTTTCGTTTTTTACTATAATATATATATATATATATATATATATATATATATATATATAAAGAAATAATCATACATAAAATCAATCAGCAATATTAATGCGATTAATGGCGAACTCACTTCGCTAGTAGAACATAATGTATGCATTAAAATACTGTTAATCCATTGAATGATGTGATCCTCATTTATAAAACTGTTGTCAGATGTTTCTAGTGTATATTTTTTTAAGTTAAGCAAGTACTTTCGAAGATCCCTGTCTCCATCATCCGGCTGTAATTTTTTTCCTTTAAAGTTAAAACTTGAAGACGAAATAATTAAGAATGTGCTATTGATTGACGGTTGTCCAATCTGGGAACGTGTGAGTCGCAACGCTAAAGTTCAAAATTTCAAGTGAGAATTTTTATATGTATTTTGTAATATTGTAAATTCACGAATTCTTTTTTTACAAGTGTTTTTCAGTTAACATGACATGAACTAAGTATATAGTTCAATTAATATAGTGATATGTCTTAATAGTTTTTTTTCTCAGGAATTTCATACTGCGGGATCAATTGTTTTTTTATAAACATATAATATTAGGTATGTTAACATATTGTGTCTCAACCTGAAGCAGTGGGTGCGGGGGAGTTAGTTTGAACGTTTCTTTTTCCTTTGTTATTTTCTATCAACTTTAACCTGTCTGCTCCGGAAGAGATAATTTGTCCAAGTAAATTGTCAGTTTACTACAACGGGAAAGAGAGCTAGTCTTGTGTTCATATTCTGTCGGTAATCCTTTGCTTAAACCGCGTAAAATAAATTGCTATTTTCCTGATCGGCGTATAATCAATACGACTAAGGTGCGAGGTGGTATCAGAAAAGAGTCCGGATTAGTTCTGAAGCGCGCCAGTAGATGGCAACACGCGCGCAGTAAGAGCTAGAAGTGACCTTTATGTGCCACTGTGCCGAGTGGGGTCGTTGTGTTCACTTCGAAAGTCGTGATCAAGTGTATACTGTAACCTGCGACTTTGTCATGCAAGAGCATCGTTTTATATTTTTCTTTCGATATCCACGGTATTGTGCATCAATAGATTTTTTTATATATAATAATTTATTATCATTAAATTTTTATGTCATAGGGCGCGTTTTGTTGGTCCCCCTTGAGAGGATTCTGTATTATGGGGTATGGAGGATTGATTGGTGACGGATGAGTTTTTATGGCAAATGCGAAAATTGGGACGTGAATCTGATTAAGCTAGGTATAAGATAGTGATGACCAACCTCAAACCCTTACTCATTTCGGCTTTGTGTCATAATTGTGTATTTTTACACAATAAATACAAGTACAGTGTAACCCGGATATAAGAGAGTTGTCGGAACCGGATATGAAGTCTCTTATATCCGGGTTTCTCTTATATCCGGGTTTGGTCTATTTTATATACATTAACACAGGCTCTAATTTGGGACCAGCGAAAATCTCTCTTATATCAGGGTTACACTGTAATTCGTCGGCCAGGGCCAGACCGTCAACCGGGAGTTCTGCTGCAACGTACCGAAGTGTTTGACGGAGGACGTTCAGCGAAAGCAACCGGATCTTAGGAACGCGAAGAATTGGTTTCTTCACGATGACAATGCACCGAGCTCTCCTCACTCGTGAGTTTCTAGCTAAGAACAACTTTGTATCGCCAGATTTGGCACCTGCGGGCTTCCATCCCTTCTCCCAGCTGAAAATACAGCTCAAAAGGTCGCCGTTTTAATGCCGAGATGTAAAACGAATCACAAAAGTCCACGACTCGGCTTACGGCAAGCGGCTTCCAAAAGTAGCAAGAACGGTGTGACTGGTGTATTGCAGCGCAAGGTGACTATTTCAAAGGAGATGATTTTAAAATGTAGGTAAACATATCAGTATTTTTTTAAACATAACTCGGTCGTGAACCACCTCGTGTGTGTGTGTGTATATATATATATATATATATATATATATATATATATATAGACACACACACACACATAAATAGTGTATTTGTGGAGCAATCCGTCTTTTATTACCTTTTCATTAAAGGTACTTTTCTGTAACTAGTCCAGAATGTTTAGGATAGAACTTCGTCTATACGTTTATTACAATTAAACATTATTACAAGTAATATTTAGCCCCCCCCCACCCACGAGGGTTACATATGGCACAAGGCCGGGTTTAACGTGGGATTATTATTCCCTCTTTGAACCCGCATAGACGGGTTCAGGGTCAGTCAACCACCTCGAACGAAACTCTGCCCTTCGGCGGAGCCTCGTCCGGGTTCCTTTCTGCCCAGAAAGTTAGACTGTTACTTAACCCGGGGGGCAAGTTAAACATTATTACAAGTAATGGCGGACTACGCAGCAAATAAATAAATATAGGTCCTCGACTCGCTTACAGAAAACGGCTTCCGTGCCGAATTAAAAAAAAAGTGTTAGGTACGCTGGGACTGGTCTATTGCTACGCAAGGTGACTATTTTGAAGGAAACAATGTTAAAACTTAGATAAATGTATTATTTAAAAAAACAAATAAAATATAACTCGTCCAGGAAGTTTGGTATAGCACCTTGTATATGCATTTATTACAGTGTAACCCGGATATAAGAGAGATTTTATCTGGTCCCAAATTAGAGCCTGTGTTAATGTATATAAATTAGACCAAACCCGGATATAAGAGAAATCCGGATATAAGAGACTTCTTATCCGGGTTACACTGTACAATTAAACATTATTACAATGTTTAATGGTGGACTATGCAGTAAATAATTGCTGATAATACAGTGCTGTTTTTGTACCGCTGATGCCACACGAATTCAGAAAGTTGCGACATGAACAACGTCTCAGAAGTTCCAAACTGCCAAGATATTTTATGCCTGTCATGCATCCAAAGATTTTTCACGTTCTCGGTATGAAGCAGAATAAAATCTAAAGTTCAGTGAATAAGACACATTATTTTTAGCGAAGAACATTTATAAAATTAAAACATTAAAATGACAATTTCTTTAACGGTAAATGATTACACTTTAATCGTTTTTGCAAGCTGCCGACATTTACTCGGACAAACAAAAGGAAATTTGTCCATATAATTTGATGATATGATAACAGGTAAACGTTTGCAAGACTTTTTGCCTTATGTGTAAGTTCACGCTATAAGATTTTTAACTCGTCTACATGATTAAAATGCTTTATCAGGACTCAAAATTAACATCGTCCCGTCGACGACAGAATGTTTGTTTGAGACGTCTTGTTAGTCTGTTTGGGACGCTGCCTGGAAGTTACCATATTTTTAATTGAAATTCTATTTATTCTAAAAGCAACTAATTTCTTAAAATAAGAAAAATCTTACCCCTCCCCAATAATAGCAGCTTTTTAATAAATGGAGCAAAAACGCACACAGACTAACGCTTATTTTAAAACTGTTGAATAAATTCCAAATGGAAAATGAAGGTTGAATTTAGATATTTCGATCATTTATTTATTTATAAATGTTGAAATAATAGTATCTAATTGTAAGGATTAAATTTACTTTCATAAACAATCAGAAATGTTTATTTTTCTGTCAAGTTTTGGTTAAAACACTTAATTGAACCATTAATTAACAACATTTAGGCGTTAAGTTTCTGCTTTCTAAATTGAAAATGCAAGGGAATATTTTAAAAAATAAAAAGTGAGTGGGTTGCTTACGTCCACAGAACGTTGTAAATCCGGTTCTCGTACGATCGGCAAATTTAAGCAACGCTTAACCTGGTCAATATCTAGTATCACTTTGGAACACCGGGTTCTGTAAACTTGGATGTGCGGGTGGTGTAATAGATTATGTCACTGAATTGGTAATTGGTGAGCAGAGTTCCAATTCCAGTTGTTTTCGTTATATTCACTTACGCGCAAATATCCTTGGGAAAGGTATTAATCCATCTCTTATCCCCCTAGCTAAGGGTTAATTAGTAGGACTTGCATCAGTAAACCAGTATTCTCTCCAAAAATAACCTTTCTTACAATCTAAAAATACTTTCTGGTTCTAAATAACCTGCAAATGGTCGATGAGCCGCAGAAAACAATCAATGTGATAAGCAAATATAGAAAATTAGTCACAACATGATGCAGGTAATTATAAATGAAAATGCATTTTAAAATCTCTTAATTGTGAATAATTGGAATTAGCTAACTTTTTTTTTATTTATAAAATGAACGAATAGAGAACAATTCGTAAATTAAAGTATGATAAAAGCGACTTTGATAATGAAAACAGAAAAGAACATTATTCCACCGACAAGAAATGGAGCAATTATACAGGATTAATTGCTAGGTATGTTGCAAAAAGTTGGTTCATTGTGTTGCGCCTGAAAATTTTTTCTCGTCAGAACGTTTAACACGTTTATAAATATACCATTCATCCGTGCACTAGCACTCGGGTTATATATCTCGAGTTTCTCGACAAAATTCAAAGAACTGTCTGTAATGTTATCAGTCCTGATCTGGCATCTCGACTGCAGTCACTTTTCTATTTCCCTGACGCGGCGTCCTTCTGTGTCTTCTACAAATATTTTCATGGTATCTATTCTAATGAATTATCCTCCTTCCCACCTCGACTGCATGAATTTAAGTGTACTAGTAGATTGGTAGCTAGGTCTCATATTTTTACTATTGATATAGCTAGATGTAGCCGTAAATTATATTAGTTTATTTTCTTTAACTTCTACCTGTCGAACTCTCTTTCGATTTTTTGCTTCCCTGGCGCCTACAAAGATGTAAATGCAACGTCTATCGCCATCTGTCTGTCTGTCTGGATCCTATTCTATTATCCTTTCTCCTTACTAAAGTTTTCTCGTTCTCTTATACTCCCTTGTGTCTTAGTGACAATATCGCCTTGCTTGGGGTGAAATGATGCTTTAACCGAAATTTTTAAATAAAAATAACGTTGTGATCTTTATAAAATTACAGTTAAATTTAACTAATTGGTTTTTGCATTCATTTTTTTTTAAATTTAGTACCTTACTTTTTTCTAAAGAATTTAATGACACGTGTCTTCGTGATGCAAACGAGTATATAAAAGATAAAAGAAAAAGCATTTTAGAAATTTTTCCGAACGTTAAAGATTTCTTGGAACGATAGTGAAAAAAATCTAGTTTGGAACTCTGATCATAACATATTCTTTACTGGGAACAAAAGCTCTCCGTCCTGGGTATGACAAAAAAATACATCCGCGTCCTGGGTATAACGATGAACTACGTCCAACAGCAAGACCTCTGATCAGGACGTTTTGAGGATCGTGGAAGAACCTCTTAATTGCTGGTGTTCCCAGTTGCACCCTGACCTAGGGTGATAGCACCTGTTAGGGTCCCAGCTATAGCAAATAGTTAACCCCCAAACTGGCGTCAAAATACTATGAAAGTGTAAAAATATGTTTTAACACCAGAAATAATTTGTAAAAATATTATTGCCAGCAATAAATTTTTGAAGGAAAAAATTATTGCCAGCAATAAATTTTTGAAGGAAAATACATTTAAAAAAATACATTAAAAAAAAATATTACTAGCTATTCGTTTTTGAAAAAAAAACTATATTACCAGCAATACATTTTTGAAAAAAATATTAATAGCTATTCATTTAAAGAAAAAAAAATAATAATACTAGCTATTAATTTTTGAAAAAAAAAATATTACTAGCAATTCATTTTTGAAAAAAAAAATGTTACCAGCTATTCATTTTTGAAAATAAGATATATATATATATATATTACCAGCAATACATATTTGAAAAAAAAATATTACAGAAACTGATTTTTGAAGGAAAAATATTTTACTAGCAATACATTTTTGGGGAAAAAATATTACCAATAATAAAGATATTGTCGGCATTACATAAGCCATTGAAAATGATATGCCGTGAAACAAACGAAACGAAACAAAGGATCTGTAATACGGGTAGAAAATAAATTGAAGAAATACAGAAAAATAGAAAAGGGCGCAATCAGATTTGATCAACCGAGGCTTACGGACACATCACGGTGAAACCCCGGTTCTCGTACGATCACCGAAATTAAGCAATATTGAACCTGGCCAGTACTTAGATGGGTGACCGCTTGGGAATACCAGATGCCGTAAGCTTTGAATTGCGGAAAATACAATGAATAATGGCTCGCAATTGTTAACCGGAGAGCCGAGTTCAAATTCCAATTGGGTTCGTTATAGTCACTTACGCACAAATATCTTTGGAAAAGGTATTGATCCACCTCTGCTCCCCCAGCTATGGTTAATTAGTAAGACTTGTATCACTAAACTATTATTATCGCCAAAAAATAAAATAAAATTGCGTACAAAATATTTAGATTTCGGGATTAAATGACCCGTAGAGATTGATATACCGCTCAAGCAAAAACAACCAGTCAAATTTTCAACCGATACACTGAGGCCATCCTAAGAGAAGTAGAAGTTCTATCAGGATTTATTATAAGCGGCAACCTTCTTTAGTAATATCAATTATGCAGATAACATTGTACTGATGGCAGACGGAGAAAGAAAAATGTCTGTACTGTAAAGGAAAGTAAGAAGACAAGAGTAACCATTAATTGTTAGAAAATAATGTAGGGGCTTTAGCTAGAGTGACAGCCGAATATGCGGGCTACGAATTGGAGATGTTAAATCAAGTAGATACAGATATTTAACTATCTGGAAAGTGTTATTAAAGATAGCAGAAAATGTAACCAAGAAATCCGAAGTCGCATTGAAATAGAGAAAGATGCCTTCTAAAAGCTAAACAAAGTATTAAGGAACAAAAAATGTCATTAGAAACGAAGAAAAGAATACTGAAGTGTTATGCAGCACCAATCCTCTTATAGCGATAGATATGGGACAAGGCCGAAAGTAGGCTGCACACCGTGAGGATCGAACTCACAATTCAGTCATAATTGTTCTAGTGAGACAAGCTTGCTAACCATTACATCGCCTCCAGAGACCCAACATCAGTCCTCTTATAAGGCAGTGAAAAGTGAACAATTTCCTTAAGTGCGAGGTGTAGACTTTTAGTTTGGTTTATTTTACGGTACATCAATCTCAATGGGTCATTTAATGTCAACAACATTTTTATGGCTGGTAATATTTTTTTCAAAAATGTACAGCTGGTAATATTTCTTTTCAGAAATGTATTGATGGTAATTTTTTCTTTTTTTTTTTTTACCAAAAGTGTATTGCTAATAATAGGTACCTCTACGAAAATGTAAACAAACAGAGATAGCATGATGAAAAAGACGCCGAACTTGACGAAAACAATTTTTTATCGTCTAATGTTCATATTATTATTAAAGAGGAAAGATCAAAGTATTTTTGGGGTATTTTTTTACATTTTTTAATCGTTCCTAGCACGTCCGAAATTTTCGTTACAAATTTTGTTTTTTTTTGTCACCAAAAAAGGACAGATAATCAATCATTTTCAATCATTTGTTAAAAAGATGAAAATCTGACATTGATATTCTTTTAAAAATCAATTATCATTTTTTCAAAACTGATTTTAATAAAATCAGAAATTATAATGTTTATTTAAAACATTTTGAACCAAGCTTAACTTAGCTTCTGCGCCGAAAAAATGTAATTTGAAAATAAAACAAAGCAGGTCATAACCTTTCGCCTCGTTGACAGCTGTTGACAGCTGTTGACAGCTGTGATTTATGACGTTTAGATAACTTACGGGAGGATAATTCTTTCTACGGATGGAAGGAAGTGAAATTATTTAGATTTAAATGAACAAATTATTTACCTCGTTACTTTTAAGAAAAACTTTCAGCGCTCTAATTTTTCATTTTTTTTTTTTTTGTACTTAGCTTTCATCTTTACGTTTACGATGCTTTATGGAAAATATAAAGAAATTAAAAAATAAGACTGTTAAGAGTGAGATTAAATTTCATAAGAAAGAGGTATCTATTATTTATACGTACCTTATGAATTTTTATCAGAAGTGTACATAAAATACTATAATTTTATATATAATTATATTTTTCCATACGTGTTTCGCAAAAGTAAAGGCCTTAAGAGCGGAGAACAATGCTGAACTCAAATAATGCAACTAGATTGTATCCTGGTTGATCTTCCGTACTTTATAATTAACGCTCTATTATAAGCATAAAAGTTACATTTTTAATGACGTTGGCTAATCGGATTGGTCCAAACGATACAATTTTCAAAGCGCTAGACAATGGCGGTCTCATCTGGACACAATTGAAAGCTAGGCACTGCTTTTAACTAATTTTATAATATTTTTAAATACTTAATGTAAAAATCTATTATAATTAAAAGAAATAACAAATAATTGTATTAAAAATTCAATTTTCATTGGAAAAAGTTTTTGCTTTCAGAAAATATTGTCCATATTCATAAAAACAAATAGAAGCAAATAAAAGCATTTGAAATTAAATAATATATTTGTTTTATTGAGTTTTGTATGTTACAATTCAGAGCTGAATTTCAGGTACGTTGGCCACAATTAAAAAAAAAAAAATACATGATTTGCATTCTTCAAAGCCTTGTGCTTTTAACTATTGCAATTTGTAGGGGGCGGCAAGATCTAATTTCTAGAGTTTTTCATAAAATTAGTTATGGGGTGTTAATAAAAATGAAAAAAAAATATTTCTGCCATGACTTTTATAAAAAACAACATATTTATAATAATTTCGATCATCTGTGAATAGTTTCTGAAACTTTCATTAACATCTGACAATTATTTTTATTTTTACAAGATTTTCAAAATTAATGTGTGTAAATACAAAAAAAACGCGCTAAAATTATCTATGTTATTTACTACCCCTTTTTGCAACAAAGATAAACAAAGTTTTTAAAACAAAATTTAGAATATTCTAAAAAGATGGAAAAAATTTTGAAAAATAATTAAAAAAAAATTTGGTCTATCCTCTTCATAAAAACATAAGCATTTAGACGATAAAATTTTGTTTTCATAAAGTTTTTTAGCGATTTCGTAGAGGTACCTAGCTAATAATAATGTATTTCTGGTAATATTATTTTTCAAAAATGTATTGGAGGTATTCAAAACCTATTTTTACACTTTCATAGTGTTTCGACTCCATTTTGGTGGTTAACTATTTTCCCTTAGCTGGGACCCTAAAAGCTGCTACTACCTCGGGTCAGGGTGGACCTGGAAAAACCAGCAATTAAGAGGTGGTTCTACGTTCCTCAAAAACCTCCCGATCAGATGATTGCTGCCGGATGTAGTTTGTCGCCCGGGGGTGGGAGTCTTGCTCCTCTGCAAGGGTGCAGTCGGCGTATTCCGAAGCCCCAGCCAACCGGGTGGAGGATTGTGACAAAAGAAATGTAGTTCTATAGAAGGATGCTGAGAATGTCATGAACGAATCATGTGAACAACGAAGAATTTTAAGAAAAATAAGAACAAAATGGATACTTGTTTACGATCAGGACGTAGTTGATCATGACCCTCCACAACTCACTGTCTCTTCTAGCTCTTAATAAACCTTGTTCGTCTTCTATTTTTCCCAAGCTCTGTTCCGCCATCCATTTACTCAAGTTGATCAAATGGCATGAGTTGTCATTTTCTGTTCCTCTTGCCCTCTGTCCCGTGAGTATCAGATTTTCCAAATCTCCTTCCTCGTTATATGCCAAAGAAAGTTCAGCTGTCTCTCTCCCTGGCCATAAGTATTAGTTTCCTTTCTGATGCTTTATAGAATTTTAGGTACATTGACTTTAAATTTACTGTAGTTACGGCTCTTATTGTCTGAGAATAACGTGTATGGGTGTCCGTATTTACAAAAATAGGTACCTTTTTTATACACACAAAAAATAATTCAAAATTCTCTTTCTTCAGGTCGCTGAATTGTAGTAAGCTTTTCCATTTGTGTTTAGTATATATAGTTTCTACTTAATAATAATATCATCTACTGCAGGCAACCATTTGGTGAGCGCGGGCCAGAAAACTATGCAGTGTCAGGAAAATTCGGTAACGGAAGATTCGGTAGTTTTGGCAAGGTAGGAAAATTCGGTAACTATTGAAAAAAAGTCGATGGAAAACTGATTTGGGAATTTGGGGGCTACGACCCCACTTGCCTATATTTTGAAATAACTGATAATTGTAGGGTCCAGCTAAAACTCCACTACAACAATACCAGGGCCGTACTTGCAGAAGTGGGGCTTAGAAGGATAGGCCTCCTTAATATTTTTTATAAAGTATTATTAACTATGTGGGTCTTGATACAACAAAAGCAGGGCGATACTTTCTGGAGGGCGGCTAGCCGCCATACGTTTAAATAAGTATTATTATCTAAAAAAAAAATGTGTTCCAGTCCAGATGAAACCCCACTGCAACAATTATTTGATTTTTGCAAGAATTTCCAAATCAATGTGTTTTTCACTGTAATAAGGAGCTAAAATTTCTTTTGGTTTCTCTTGTTGATGAAAGAAAAACAAAACATTTTTTTTAAATTTCGTGCGTTCTAAAATAGATCAAAAATTTTAATAATTACAAAATCATTTGGTCTTTTATATAAGTAATAACAAAGATTTTGACGATAAGACTTTATTTTTATTAAGTTTACGGCATTCTTTTCATCATAGTATGCTCATTTTTAGCGAATCTGTGTAGGTACCGATTTCAATAGAAAGTTGTTTTTATATATAAAAAAGTGAATTGTTTGCAAATATGAAATTTAAAAGAACGAACGCTGATAGCTTTGAATTAAAAGTCAAGTAAAAAAGAAAAGACTAAAATCAAACAATGAAAAACGTAAAACAATTGCGTTTATTTGACAGTTTGGAAGAGAAATCTCTTGGGCACTTTTTGGCCTCCAGTTCCTTATCTGATTGGCGTCGCCCTGGGGTCTTTGGCGTCGTCTGCTCCGGGCTTCCTGAAGACGGTGATATATTTATGCTCTTGGTACTTTCATCTCTTCTTTATTTTATACCCCATCCTACTGCACCTTTTTTTTTTATATATATATATTTTTATTTTTTTGGTTTTAGGTTAAAATGTAACACCTTTTCCGCCCGAAAACTTCTCATTTTTTTTTTTATTTGTTCATATCTCTCTTTCCTCTCCCAACTCCCTCTCCTCTCCGTACCTTTCTTTCTTCTTTCGCCTCTCCCGTTTCTTTCTCTCTTCCCGCTTCCTCTCTCCCTTTTCTTTCTTTCCCTCCCTTTCACTATCTCTGTACCTATCTGTCTATTTCTTGTGCTTTATTCGGCCGTCTCCTCTCGCATTACGATGTTTTATAAACTTTTTATTTTTTTTATTTCAGTTAACACATTTTTTGACATTCACTAAACTTATATCAGTAAAACGACAATGTCTATCTTTTAGTTTAGCGTCGCAAATTATCATGTTTGTTGTGAGAGAACTCTTTTACAACAACATAAACAGATATCAAATGTAATTAAAAACAAAGTACAAAAAATACATTTCAGGTTCAAATGAACGGGTTGATTGGAATAAAAGGAGTGGTTAGATTTTTTTACAATTTTCATAATTTTCACTAATGAAACGCTTTGTCTTAGAACAACTGCAAACTAAATTAAGGTGTTGGGGAAATTTCTTGAATATTTAATAAAAGGGGTGGTAATTGAAACAAGATATGTTCCGAGTAAATTTCTTTCCAAAAAGAATAAGCCTGTCAATACAATATATATTTGTTTATTTTAGATGGATACTCATATTCGAGTGAATGCTTTGTTTATTTAATTAAACAGTATGTTTATTTAATTACATTTACTGACCTCAATATTCGAGAAATCTTGTCAGAAAGTAGACGTCCTCCGGCAGGATTCGAACCTGAATTCCCTATGAACCGCCATTATGCCTGATGTGCCTAATCGATTCGAGCACAAAATAGTGCTTTCTCTGATTCTCAGAACATCCATATCTGCTCTGTTTTGTACCCTGACGGAAACAAAAACATTTTTATTTTATGAATCCTTCTGAACGAAACATTTTTCTGGCAAGATTCTTCGAATATTCAAGCCGGTAAATGTAATTAAATAAATACACTGTTTAATTAAATAAACAGAGCATTGAAACCAAACCTCAATAAAATTAATTACGAATACTCCAAAAACATTTTAAAATGTGCACAATAGTCTTTAAATGTTAGCGCTTGCCATTAAAAGTTTTTCCTTCATCTAGCAACTACTCAAGTCCGGAATTTTTCCACAGCATACTTAGTTATCTCCCCTGAAACGGTGTCTGTCAACCAAGCTAGGACTCAGCGTTCCTAATCCCACATATAAAAATGGTAATCTTCGAATGACCACAACAATTTTTGTCCTTCACAGCTATGAACACTAAATATTTACTCTATATTTAACAATAACGTGAGGATGACATTCTGCTATGTCGAAAGTACTCTGAATAAATTCAATATGAGCCAACATGGTGTTTTCCTCTCGTCTTTTCACAACCGCACAAAAAGCTTATTCGCGAATATGAAAGGATCCTATCGAAAATAAGTAGACAACGTGTCTAAATTATTTAATGAAATCTGTCTCACTTTATATATATTTATATTTATATATATATATATTTATATTTATATATATTTATATATATATATATATATATATATTTATATTTATTTATATATATATATATTTATATATATATATGTTCACTCCGTACAAGGACCGAGAAACACTCAAGATAGTTACTGAGTAAGAGATAAGTGGTACTGTTCATGGGGATATGTAGGTAAGATACCACTAACCATAATCTTGAACAGGTTAAAATTGTAATGATCGGGAAAGCATCGTCTAGGGAGTCGCACCTACAAAGTAGTGGTTCGTGGGAAGAAGTTGTTCGAATGGAATTTACATCTAAGGAGGACAGAATGAAAAAGAAATGGTGAAGTAGGCAAAGTGAAAAAAAAAAGAAAGAAAAAATTTTTAAAATACTTTCTCTCTCTTTTCCTATCTCTGTTTATCACTATTTTTCCTTTTTCTTTCTTTACCTCTCATTCTTACTCTGGCCGACACTCTTTTTTTTTTTCACTTTCGTTCTTATTTCTTTGACTCTTTGTCTCCTTTTTCCTTCTTCAATGGCCAGTGTTCTTTTCTTTTCTTTTTTTTTTCCAGCTTTTGCATTTTCCCGCCGTTTGTTTCTGGCGTCTATCAGTCACACCATCTTGTCTGGCTGCCTCATTATCAAACTTCCAATCACTTCTTACACAACATCATCTACCCATCATACTGACGTATCTGACATTTTCAGATATTTCTTTCCCCTTCATCTTCGTGCCGTCTTTTTGCTTCGGAATGTGTGAATGCGTACCAGCGCTTACGAGACAGACAGACAGACACGGAAGGTGACAGGTTTTCCTCTTTATGTGTCGTGTCCCCTCAAAACCTAGGCGACCGTTGCTCACCACAATTTCCGGTCTCTTGCAGTTATTAATACAATTTGTATTTCTGTTATTTCTCCAAAACCCTGTTCCGCCGTCCATTTCCTCGCGTCACTTATACTCAAGTATGTTATGCATTGTTTTCTTCTGTCACTCTTGCTTTCAATCTGTCCTGTCAGCATCAGATTTTCCAAGCCCTCTCTCCTTATATGCCCCAGAAACCTCAACTGTCTCTTTCAAGTATACTCTGTTAAGTATAAGTTTGCATTTTTTTTCTTTCCATTTTCTCTAAAACTTCTTCGTTGCTCACATGTTTGGTCCATGGTATCCTCAGCATCTTTCTGCAGAATCACATCTCTGTTGCTTCAAGTCTCTTCTTCATCTTTCAGAAGATTGTCTAGTAGTCACTGCCATGCAGGAGGACAGATATCGCGTAACAGTTCGGTATACTTTTCCTTGTTTCTAGCGAAGTTTTTCTATTTCTTAGTACTCTGGTTAGCTTTTGAAGTATTAGGTTGGTGCAAAAATAATTTCGTTTTTTAACATATGTTACTATGTGAGAAAACGAAATTATTTTTGCACCAACCTAATATTTCAATTTCAGCAGGTGTTTGATGATTATGGTATCTCGGATTTGCAATTCGCACGTTGGGCTTAACATTTTGATTACAAACGATTTTCAGATATAACACACACGCATTCTTTTAGGCTTGATCTATTCTCATCCTTTTATATATATATATATATATATATATATATATATATATATATATATATATAAAGGATGAGAATAGTTTAGTATATATAGTCATCTACAGACAGACTGTATCACAGTTCCACAGTGTGGCTAGATGTCCGATTGCTTCAAGCCGAGATTGAAACCCGGCTGATTTGACATCTCACCTCGAGGCTATCGTCAAATATATATATATTTGGTTGGATAGATGTGAGTTTGTGACCCAGGGTTTTACGCTTTTGCGATCGTTAGACAAACTGATTAATTTTTTTTAAATTTTGGGTTTATGTAGATTGCGTGTATTGGTCTTATTATGGAAGTGGGGTCTATCTCTGATATTGAGCGCTTTCTAATAAGTACCGTATAAGTACCGTACAGTATAATATATTTATATACACACACACACACACACACACACACACACACACACACACACACACATATATATATATATATATATATATATATATATATATATATATGCGACGATGGCCTAGAGGTGTGATATCTGTCTGATGTCAAACTGTATCTTTATTTCTTTTAAACTTATCCCGATCTTTCTTTGTGTTTTCTTTCTTTCTTTCTTTCTTTCTTTCATTATGTCATTCTACCAGTTTCTTTCCCTTCTCTTCCACTTCCTTTCTTTTTTCAAACCTGGCTTTATATTTCTTTCGAATTTAGGAAAATTCGGTAACGAATGTTAACTGAATTTATTTACTACTCTTTCATTAAAATAATAATTTAATAAGATACAAAAACTTTAAAATCGTTTGTATTTGCTTGAACGAAAACGAAAGTCTCTAGTAATTAAGTTATTTTTTTTTTTTAAATAATTGTTTATTTAAAAATATTGGAGGGTCGGCTTAGCCCTCTGCCCTCCTCCCCCATCCAGAATGTACGGCCATGGTATTTTTGCAGTGGGGTTTTATCTGGACTGGAACCCATTATTTTTTTTTTATTTAATACTTACTTAAACGTATAGGGGGATAGCCTCCCCTCCAGAAAGTACGGCTCTGTTATTGTTGTAGTGGGATATTATCCGGACCCCACGATTTTCAGTTATTTAAAAATTTAGGGGATGGGGCTTTGTCCCCAAGTCCCTACACCAAAACGGCCCTAACATCAATTTTCAATCGACTTTTATTTCAATAGATACCGAATTTTCCTACCGTTCAAAATTACCGAATTTTCCGTTACCGAAATTTCTGGGAACAATTTCTTTCATATCTTTTATTCCACGGCCATAATTTAAACTCGTCTTTACAATTCCATTGTCCGGGCTGATAGCACCTACACTACCGGCACATCCGTATAGGTATAAACATTATGTGCCACTTGTATACATATGCACACATACACACATGACATAAGCATACATGAGTTGTAGAATGAGCTAAATGAGGCACTGGCACACTAAAATAGATAAACAGGAACAGACTTAGATATTAGGTTGGTGCAAAAATAATGACGTAATAATGTCGCTTTTTGACGTTAAAAAATACGGCAAAAAACGACATTATTACGTCATTATTTTTGCACCAACCTCATAGGAAGAGACATAGATACAGAGGCGTAGCCAAAGTGTGTGACGCCCCTTTTTGGCCTCCACAAACAAAATATATCAAATTGCATGGTGACTCTCTCTCTCTTTCTATATATATATATATATATATATATATATATATATATATATATATAAAAATATATATCAGATATTATATATATATATATATATAAGATATGTTATATCTATATATATATATAAGATATGTTATATCTATATATATATATAAGATATGTTATATCTATATATATATATAAGATATGTTATATCTATATATATATATAAGATATGTTATATCTATACATATATATATATATGAGATATTTTATATATATATATGAAATATTTTATATATATATATGAGATATTTTATATATATATATATATATATATATGAGATATTATATATATATATATATATGTATATATATATGAGATATTTTTATATATATGAGATATTTTATATATATATATATATGAGATATTTTATATATATATATATATATATATATATGTATATATATATATGAGATATTTTTATATATATGAGATATTTTATATATATATATATATGAGATATTTTATATATATATATATATATGAGATATTTTATATATATATATATATATATATATATATATGAGATATTTTATATATATATATATATATGAGATATTTTTATATATATATATGAGATATTTTATATATATATATATATATGAGATATTTTTATATATATACATGAGATATTTTATATATATATATATACATGAGATATTTTATATATATATATACATGAGATATTTTTATATATATATACATGAGTTATTTTATATATACATGAGATATTTTATATATACATGAGTTATTTTATATATATATACATGAGATATTTTATATATATATATATATGAGATATTTTATATATATATATATATGAGATATTTTATATATATGAGATATTTTATATATATATATATATATATATGAGATATTTTATATATATATATATATGAGATATTTTATATATATATATATATATATATATGAGATATTTTATATATATATATGAGATATTTTATATATATGAGATATTTTATATATATATATATATATATATATATATGAGATATTTTATATATATATATATATATATATATATGAGATATTTTATATATATATATATATATATATATATATATATGAGATATTTTATATATATATATGAGATATTTTATATATATATATATATATATGAGATATTTTATATATATATATATATATATATATGAGATATTTTATATATATATATATATATATGAGATATTTTATATATATATATATGAGATATTTTATATATATATATATGAGATATTTTATATATATATATATATATATATATATATGAGATATTTTATATATATATATATGAGATATTTTATATATATATATGAGATATTTTATATATATATATATATATATATATATATATATATGAGATATTTTATATATATATATATGAGATATTTTATATATATATATATATGTGAGATATTATATATATATATGTGAGATATTATATATATGTGAGATATTATATATATATATATGTGAGATATTATATATATATATATGTGAGATATTATATATATATATATATGTGAGATATTATATATATATATATATATATGTGAGATATATATATATATATATGAGATATTTTATATATATATATATATATATATGTGAGATATATATATATATATGTGAGATATATATATATATATATATATGTGAGATATATATATATATATATATGAGATATTTTATATATATATATATATGAGATATTTTATATATATATATATATGAGATATTTTATATATATATATATATATATGAGATATTTTATATATATATATATGTGAGATATATATATATATATATATGTGAGATATATATATATATATGAGATATTTTATATATATATATATATATATGTGAGATATATATATATATATATATATGAGATATTTTATATATATATATATATATATGTGAGATATATATATATATATATGAGATATTTTATATATATATATATATATATGTGAGATATATATATATATATATATGAGATATTTTATATATATATATATATATATGTGAGATATATATATATATATATATGTGAGATATATATATATATATATATGAGATATTTTATATATATATATATATATGAGATATTTTATATATATATATGAGATATTTTATATATATATATGAGATATTTTATATATATATATATATATATGAGATATTATATATATATATATATATATGAGATATTTTATATATATATATACGAGATATTTTATATATATATATATATATATATATATATATATATAGAGAGAGAGAGAGAGAGAGAGATATTGATAGATATATTGATATTATGGATATTATATGTATATAGATATTATTATTATTATTATTATTATTATTATTATTATTAATGCTCACCAAGTACAAGGCCTAAGGGCCAGTAAATGTAGTGATGTACCGTGATGTTGGACGAGCATAAAAAAGGGTAAAAAGTGAATCTTTTTGTTCTATGCAGTAATGATAATAGATCAAGATTTAATTAGTGAATATGTCAGAATTCATGCGTATACTTTAGAAGTATAGAGCTGAAGAATAATTTACAAGGAACAGCGAGCAAGACTTAAATCTCTAGTCTTGTTCAACGGACCCAGGAGGAGGAGAAACCGGGCGATAGGCAAGCATATCTACTCGTATTGGGTGAGGAATAAATAATAATAATTACTGAATAAAATTCAAATTTCAAGCGAAGACGTCAGAAATATTTGAAGGGACCGGAAACCCGATCCTAAACAGGAAACGTGGCATAAAACTCTACCCCTATTCAAAAAATGAAAAAAAAAAAAAGCAGGGAGGTGTATGAACCGGACGGTAGGCAAACTTACCTAGTTCCATTAGGGGAGGAGAAAATAAATAATTAGTGAAAAACAATTCAGAGTTCAGGCAGAGATGTTAGAATTATAGAATTATAGTAGACTTTAGAAGGAATCGGAAAACCAATACTAAACAGGAAACCAAAGATAAACCTTTACTCCTGTTCAAAAGACCGGGGAGGAGAGGTTAGAATGATAGAATTGAAGTAGACTTTAGAAGGAATCGGAAAACCAATACTGAACAGGAAACAAGGAATAAACTTGTACTCCTGATTAAAATATCCTGGAGGTGTGTGAACTGGATAGGCAGACTTATCTACTCTTATTGGGAGAGGAAAAATAATAATTACAGATTAAAATTTCAGATTTAAAATAAATGGTAAGTAGAATTATGGAGATTAGCTCCGAATATATGTGTCCGACCTATCTATTGAACTGACGTTATGATATTTTCTATGAAGTTTTAACTTACAGACAATTGAACAGGAAAGTAACATTATTTGAATTATGACGAGATATTCATACAATTACGTCCAAACTATGATATTACTTTGACATACTCAAATATACTAGTATGTTTTAAATGCACACCAATCGTATCTAAACTTTAAAAGTGATATCGTAGTTCCCAATACGCATTTTTTTCTTCTAAAAAATAATATGAAAAATTAGGGATGCGTATTATGCCCAGCTACAAAAAATCCTTAAAAAACTGCCGTTTCATCCATCGATTTAAGTTGCGAAGTGACTACTCACCCCAAACATACGACAATTTAACAGTAACATTCGGCGATTGGGACCCCATAAGGATGTCAAATACAATCATATGTACTTAACGATACTTACAAATTTAAAAATAAAATAAGAATTATCATAAAACTAAATTAGAATAATATTATTCTATGTTTAAAAGCATTTTTTAATAAGAGTAGGAAACGCTGGCCGTAATGAAATTGGAGATGTACAATTTATAGGGTTTGATTACCAAACAAAAGGTGCGTATTATGCATGGCAGAAGCATTTTCCCACACTTTAAGCACAATTTTAGGGGTGCGTATAATGGATAAAGGTGTGTTATACATGGGGAATTACGGCAGTTAAAAAGAAACGTTAAAAACTACAATTTTCTACCAAGAAACTTTTTCCTTTTTTCTATAGTGCAGTGGTAGCCAAACCGCGGTTCGCGAACCACATTCAACTTTTTGACCCTTAATATACGGCCCGGGGAAATATGTTGGCTAAACTCCTTTCTTCATCACAGTTAATGAATAAAATGTAAATAAGAAAAAATTCGTGCATTATAATTATTTACTGGATATGAACCGAGACCCATTGAATTAAAACGTATGTGTAAATTTTGTTCATGCCATGCGCCTCTTAAACATCTGAACTCCGTTGCTCCCTCTCTGGCTACACTACTGGATAGATATGACTTGAATATAGATATCAGCACAATGAAATATGAACTCAATATTGTCACACTAAAATAAATAGCTCTACATATATAATTCATTCAGTGTCGTGCAAGACAATTTTTTCTCTCCCGAATCTGTTTTACATATCTACAAGTATATTGCTACTATATATGGTCTGGTGCTCCTGCCATATATCTCGAGATTCTTGATAAAATTCAAAGAAGAATCAACAATATTATTGGTCCTGACCTGGCATCTTGGCTTCAGTCACTTTCCAACCGCCGTAATGTAGCTTGCCTGCGCCTTCTCTATAAATACTTTCATGGTAATTGTTCTGATGAACGTTTCTCTTTAGTACCTAGACTTTATGAATTTAAGCGCAGTATTAGACTGACGGCGAGGTCACAGCAATTTACAGAGTTGGCTCGATGTAACCGTAAGTTACATGCTAAAAGTAGGGGTGGGCTATAGTGACCAATTTTTTTTTTTTTTTTTAAGTGGGGAAATGTTTTATTCCACTGATCTGTGTCCAAATAGAAGGAAATGGGCCAACTTATGAACATTTATAAAAATTGAGATGAAGCCGGACCAAAACGTACCCAGACCTGCCCGGGGCCCAAACAAATCACTAAAAATGACGACGTATTCCAAATAATATCAACATTCACCAACAAATCTTCACAAAAATCATTCAAATGATGAAATTCATGGTTCTACGTACACAATTTATTTCCAAAACAATAGGGTATTTTTGAGCTGAAATAGGCCACATTTCAGGAAAAAAAACTGCGACAAAATTGACTATTTTAAATTGAAATCACCAAATACTTCAACATTACATTCTATCGAGACACGCTATCAGGCAAATGTGTCCATATTTGAACATCTCATGTCATTATAAAGAGCTGCAAGAATGGTCAAAAGGGTTTTTGGTGACTCCAACTCACACATGTTTAAAAATGATTTCGTGACTTTTAAAGTAAACCATTCCATACATCTTAAAGCGCATTCAATATATTTCCACTTCAAGGTACAATTCACATGCCTGTACCAGTTGATTATTTGATTGTGTATCTGAAACAGTATTGCTTAGATATTCAAATTGATAAAGCAAGGCAGCAACACTCTATCCAAGGAGATCAAAACGTCTCTATTTCATGCTATCTTTTACTTTTTACCAGCTTTATTCAATACATCGTCAAATTCCTCATAGATTGATGTTTTATGACCATCATCCGATACAGGTTTACAAAATGCATCAATTAGAATTAAACCTTTAGCCAGGAAAGATTTCAAAGATGTCATTGTTTTCATTATTTTTCGTTTTAGTTCAAATTTACTCTCTACATGCTTGAGAAAGATAGGTTCCATGTCAAACACCTCACAAGTGTGGCTCATGCAAAGAAGATGTAGGGGTATGTGCTGTGACAGGAGGGTTGCAATTACCAAGTTTTCAATCTTCAAATTCTTGGAAACTGAATCTGTCATGAGGGCCGTTATTTTAACCCAAATCGGTTTATTTTTGCTTAAAACATCAAAAATATTTTCCTAATTTGTGTGTAAGCTTTATAGAAACAGCATATGACAATATATACAATCATCTGAATCAAAACCAGCAAGGTCTTTAGCTCGTTTTTTTAAAGTTTTGTGGAATACGTTGTCATTTTTAGTGATTTTTTTTTTGTTTTGTTTTGTTTTGTTTTTTTGTTTTTGTGGATCAGGTGGAAACTGATCTGGACACGTTTCTGTCCGGTTCCATCCCAATTTTTAAAAAATTAAAAAAAGAAGGACCATTTCCTTCTATTCGGACACAAATGCGTGAAATAAAACACTTCCCCACTTTTTTTTTTTTTAATTTGGTCTCTATAGCCTATTTCTACTAACAGTTTCTTTTTTCGCTTGAACTACTCTCATCCGGCTCTATGCTTTCCAGCCAACTTTAACCTTTAAAAATTTAAATGCAATGTCAGTCATTTTCTACTGTCCTTTTGATTACTCTTCTTTTATTCTTGTTCTTTGGTAATGTTTCTGCTTTCTAATTCTTCAACATCCAGTGACTCCCGTGCGTCCTGCCTTGGTTGGGATGAAATCGATTAAAAAGATCTATCTGGCAACGAGGTCTCGCCAAAATACAGTTGAGTTGGCTTGATGTAACCAAACGTTCTATGCTAACAGTTTCTTTTCTCGCTTATGGAACATTCTACCGGCTTTGATCTTCAAAATTTAAATGCAATGTCCACCTGATTACTCTTCTTTTGTTCTTGCTCCTAAGTAAAGTTTCTGTTTTCTAATTCTTCCACATCCAGTAACTCCTTGTCTCTTAGTGGCATTACTACCTTGCTTGGTATGAGCTCGATTTAAAAAAACCGTAGAACTGAATATAGGTCTGAATATATTTAGTTCCCACATATTTGAAGCCTGAGAGTGTGTTGTACCGTATAGCAATCCATAGTAACCAGGCCTTGAACATTGTAGTGGTTTCGAAGCTTAGCGCAAGTAGTTCCCACTCTGTATTCTTCTATGCACCGCCTCTCTTCAGGCCGTGAATGATCATGGCTCTCTACAATTTCTTGTCCTTTGTAGCTCTTAGTAATGTTTGTCTTTTCATTATCTTTCCCAGTCCCTGTTGTGCCAGCCATTTAAAGAAATTCGTTAGATTACTTGCTGCTATCTTCTTTCGCTCTCGTATTCAGTATGTTCTGTGAGTCTCAGATTCTCCAAACCGTCTTTCCTCTTTATGCGTCCTAGAAATATCAATTTTCTGATTCTAAATATATGCGTCCTTTCTGTTGCTCACATGTTCCGTCCATGGTATTTTCAGAATCCTTCTGTAGAATCACATTCCTGTTGCCACAAGTCTTTGTTCGAAATCTGTGAGGAGATTGCTCAGCATTTCCTGTCATATAGGACTGATGTTGCATAACATTTCAATACTATTTTCTTTCTCACGAAATCTTCCAGTTTAATATTCTGCATTAATACTATTCCAATGCATCTTCGTAAGTCGGTGTGCCAAATCTTCTGTATTCTGTTCTTCTTCATCTTCACAGATATCTAATTTTTCGTGCTTGCTGGATTTCGACATCTCCAATTTGCATCTTGGGCTGACAACCTTTTGTGATGTCAACGAACACTCGTTGCCACTTTTGTAATTTCAACGAATACTCGTTGTCACTTTCGTAATGTTCCTTGTAGTAGAGACTTTGTAATCGCAGATACAAATATAGTAACGCCGTTGAACAATACTGGTGTCAGACGCCGAATAAAACTCGCACTGATAGTACTTGCTCGATAATAAACACCGGAAAAGTAACCACCGAATAGTGATCTGAAGAGTAATCACTTAGACGCCCCGCTAATTCCTATATATATATATATATAATTTCTTTTATCACCCCGTGATCTACTTATTCAAAATGGGATCGCCTGTGTTTGCTCTCTGGTGATTTGTGTTCAAACGTCAGTGTCGTCAGCGAGATTTTATTCCTATATAGCACAACCATAAATTGCCTTCTTTCAATTGGTGCTTATTCCGTTCTTCTCGCTTTCTTTTACCACCTTTTGAAGGAGTCCATGCAGTTTTTTTCCTATGCCTACCGCATATCTTAAGTTGCCAAGATCGTCTCCACCGATAATAAATCTTGATAAAAGTCCCAGGATCACCTCAATGTAAACGATCAATAAGTCTGGTGAGAAGACACATCCTTGTCTTGCGCCCCTGTCTATTTATGTGTATTTACTGAATTGATTTTCTGTCAATATGCAAACGGTTCTCAGTATAAGTTCTAGGTTACTTAGCAGTTCTAACAAGTCTTTGTGTCGAAGCTTTTGCATAATCTATAAAACATAGGTACACATTCTTTTGTATTTGTATTGCTTTTTCTAATATCATTCTGAACATAAATATCGCATTCCTTGTTCCAGTGTCTTTAATGAAACTCCAGTGTCCTTGATCTTGTCCTATTGCTTTATTCCTTAGAATTTGAATGAGTTTTGTTACGTTGCTCATTATGCTGATTACCCAATAGAACATGCAATTTTTTGTACCTGGCTTTTTTGGTAGCGCTGTGAAAATGGATCTAGTAAGCTCTTCCGGTATATCATCACTGTTGTATATTTCATTTATAATTTCTGTAATTTTGTCAATGCCGAAATTGTCTATCTCATCAAGCTTCTTTGTTTCTGTTCATGGTGATGCCATTTCAGACATAAATATGATCCTTCCATACTTTTCTGTACTACAATTTTTCCCTTTCGTCGTGGAAGAGCTCTCCGACATATTTATGCCAGTTTTGAAATATTTTTCTTTCACTATTATCAGCTCTCTGTCTTCTAATTTTATGTATCCTGTCGATGAGCACATCTATTGTCATTTGTTATTTCTCCTATATAAACACATTTTGGGTTCTGATCCTGCAATTCGGCTTCAGTCACTTTCCCACCGCCGTGAGGTTGCCTCTCTGTGCCATTTCTATAAATACTTTCATGGTAATTGTTCGGATGAGGTTTTCGCTACAGTACCTAGACACTATTTACATTATTCGGACTATTGTTCTCATCTTTGTCGCCATATTTATTACATTTCAGCCGTTGTAAACTCCGGCCTTCTTCAGGTGGTTGGAATGTCGAACTGAACCCTTTATTTCGGTCACTGGGGTAGACTGTTCTAGTTACATGTGCCATGTTTAATAGATATCAGTTATCAGTTAACTCCTGTTAATTCCCTTCTCCAAGTTCTCCACTGTCTTAACCGGGTATTGAACTCACGCTCTTTTGGGTCCTGTCACTGGATCTAACCAACGCCTTTATCCACTGTGTCATGTGTCCCCAAGGTCACATGTCACAGTGGATAAAGGCTACCCCAGTGAACGAAATAAAGGGTTCAGTTCGACATTCCAACCACCTGAAGAAGGCCGGAGCGTACAACGGCCGAAACGTTGTAATAAATATGGCGACAAAAATGAGGACAATAGTTCGAATAATGTAAATAGTGTACATAATACCTCATCTCAGAAATATAGACAATACCTAGACAGTAGAATTTAAGCACAATACGAGACTGGTAGCGAGATCTCATGAATTTACAGTTGACCTAGCTAAATGTATCTCGTAACTTCTATGCTAATATTTTCTTATCCCGCACTTTTCGCCTATGGAACTCCCTCTCGGCTCGGCGCTTTCTAACCAACTTTAATCTGCAAAAGTTTAAATGCAATGTCAGTCGCTATTTACTGTCCTCTTGATTGCTCTTTTCTCTTTCTACACATTACTCATGTTTCTGTTCCTAATTCCTCCACACCCTGAAACCCTTTGCTTTATTGCTTTGCTTGGGTGTGATAACGATTAAAAAATATCTACCTTATCTCTGATGATTATTCGTTCTATTTCTGTACACTTTTTATAGAGCCATTTATTTTGACTGCCTGCTATTGTTTTTAATTTTTTGTGTATTGTCCTATATTCTATACCGCACCTTTGTATATATTTTTTTCATCATGTCGAGAAACTCATATCATTCTTTCCTTTTGTCCTTGTCGAGTTTCCATTGACTGGTCTCATTTGTTAACGCTACTAATGCTTCTCTTAATGTGTCCCACTTTTAATTTACATTCTTATTTTTAGTTCATTGTAAAGCTGTAAATATACGTCTCTGCAATTTTGATCATTCAGGAGTATTCAGGAACATTCAGAAGTATTCAGGAGTATTGCAAGTTGGGTGTTGTTTTGCCTTCATTAATTTCCATAGTTTTCATTCGGAGATTACATATCACTGGAAGGTGGTCGCTACTACAGTCAACGTATGGATATGTTTTAAAGTCTAAAACTGTTTATTCGTTTCTCCATGCCCATAAGCGTCTTGGATGTTCTTGAAACCAAGTGTTGGCTGCTACCTAGTTGTTTGTCGTGCACCATTGAACTTATTTTTCTCCGCGTTCATTACGCGTTCCTAATCCGAAATTTCTAACTATTTCGCCATCTCGCTCTTTCCTTAAATTTGCCATTCAGGTCTCACGTGACGACTGTAATTTCCTGCGATTTGAATTAAGACTTGGCGTTGTCCAGTTTGCAATGGAACTTTTAAAGTTCTTGCATTGTACTATCGGTATATAACTAAAAAAAATATAATTTTGACTGTTATAAAGATTTAAACTTCTATATCTGTTGTCTTCACGATCTCTCTCTCTCTCTCTCTCTCTCTCTCTCTCTCTCACACACACACACTCACACTCACACTCACACTCCCCCACACACACAAGGCACAGTGGATAAAGGCGTTACTTAGATCCAGTGACAGGACCCAAAGAGTGTGAGTTCAATATCTGGTAAAGACAGGAGAGAACTGATAACTGACATCCATTAAACATGGTACGTGGAACTACCCCAGCGAGCGAAATAAAGTGTTCAGTTCAACATTCCAACCACCAGGAGAATACAACAGCGGAAACGTTGTGATAAATATGGCAAAAAAGATGAGGACGATAGTCCGAACAATGTAGTGCACATAATACCTCATCTCAGAAATATAGCCAGATTATGATTTTTATTATTAAAAATTATAATAAAACACAAAAGCTTTCATGTTTCAATATATTGATTGTACTTCTTCAGGCGATGGTAAATAACAGTTACTTACCATCGCCTGAAGAAGTACGATCATAGTATTGAAACATGAATGCTTTTGTGTACTGATTTCAATATGTTTTTATTATAATCCCTTATAATAATATATTGCTCCACTTTTTTATTGACCACTTTTTTTTTCTATTAAATGCTAGGAACAATGGATTTCTACTGTTATCTGTTCTTTCTCATATATATATATATATATATATATATATATATAACAAGTAATAAATTCTTTTTTTTATTAATGTGACACATTTTTATCATTTTAACGTCTATATCTATTTTAAACAGTATTTTATTTCGCCTACCCGCCTGAATATTCGAGAAATATATTATTATAGAAAAATGCGCCTTCCGGCAGGATTCGAACCTGCGTCCCACTTTTCAGAAGAAATCGTCGATAGATAAGACGTGCTTTAACCGATTCGGTTACAAAGAGCGTCTACTCAAATATGGGTATCTACTAAAAATAATATTTAAAGTGATATATATATATATATATATATATATATATATATATATATATATATATATATATATATATATATATATGCGAGAAATAAACAACAATGTTGGTGTAAACAACTGACATCTTGCCAAAAAATCACGAAAAAGAAAAGAAAAAACCCAAAAGGCAAACACATATCTACGCAGTAAATTAAAGTAGTCTAGGCCTAGACTATCTAGATAGAGCAAAAACCACTTCGCAATATCAACACTCAACAAAGGATAGCCCCGGTCGCTACTCAAGTCTCACACTCCCGCGATCTTCAGGCGACTAAGACGTCGCAACAGTAACGTTCTAAGAAGTCAGACATGTTTTCGTCTCCGTATTAAAACACTGCAACAGATTTCTGAAGCTGAAAATCAAGACCAGTCGAAGCAACAGTTAATGTGGAGCATCATTTGCCCCCAAAATTTGTAAAAGTATTTTTGGTATATCACACAGAGACACACACACACATACATATATATTATAATAAACACTTTTATCCACAGAAGAAGAAAATATATTTAAATAGAATGAACGTCATTATTTTACTTTGAGGGCCCCTTTCGGCTAACATTTTCTCAAAAAGTGAACGTTGCCAAGCAGCAGGAAACAATTAAACACACATTAGTAATTAAAGAATGAGGATGGAAAATTAGAACAAAATTTAAAATAGATTTTAATTTTTACGCCCCTTTTCATTGCAGATGAAATATCGATTTCTTTCTTCCTATGCAATTGGTTCTCTTTTCGTGTTGTTTTTGCTTTTTTGTTAATCTTTGTTCACGTTAGTGAATGTCTGTGTATTGGTAGTCACGGCAGAAGGCGAGATATTTCTAAACAACTTTCCTTACAATGGAGGGAGAATTTTCTTTCGTCTTAAGACTTCTCAGAGATCAAGCGATAACTCGCTGGAACACTTATCCATCTTCATTAGCCTCTTGTCATCACGAAAGAAAACATCGTCATCGTCATTATCGGGATAACATCTATCATCATCATTGCCTTTCTTTACTTTCTTTGGAGGGAAAAAAAAGTAAAAAGCGAAAAACGAGGTCGTTCCGAAAGAAACGCCTCCTAATCGACTCTGTCAGATGTTGGTGCTATGCCACTGGATTCAGAACCTTAATTCCAATAATATTTTTTAAAAAGTTCTTACGATATCAGCTGAGCGGTAGTCTGGCAAAATGGTGTTTGACATGAAAGTGCGTATGAAACAAAGGTGTTTCTTTTAATACAACCATGCGGGAAAGACAAATCAGGCATTTACCAACTCTTGCTAAACGTATTCTTCATGAATTCTCATCTCCTTTGGCAGATTGTCTCTCCATTATCAATATTCAAAATAGAACATCAAATTGACCACACATGGACCACATTCACTCGTAGGCCCTTTGTCACTTGTTGAAACCAAGAGAAATTCGTGCATATATCGAAACAAATAAAAAATGTTAGTTCAAATATTAACAGATAAATCGGAAAGGAAAAAGTGAAAATGGTATTATGTAGACACGACAAACAAACCCCTTTAAATAAAAATGTATTTCACCTACACTGTTTTTATTTATTAATTAGATATTATATTTATTTATTTCCATCTACCGGCCAGAATATTCAGGAAATCTTGTTAAAAAGGTTTTTGCCCACCGTCAGGTTTCGAGCCTACGTCCCCCAGGCGAAACCGTCATTAAATAAGACGGGCCTTGACCTCTTTGAGAGCGCATATTTTCCTAACAAGATTTCTTGAATATTCAGAACGATACATGGAAATAAATAAAAACAGAGCGTCTACTCAAATATGGGTATCCATTAAAAATAAGCTTTAAGCAACTAATTAAAAATATATCGGATTAATAAATGAAATATCCATTCAATTATATATATATAATGTGTGTGTGTGTGTGTGTGTGTGTGTGTGTGTGTGTGTGTGTGTGTGTGTGCTAAGGAACAAATATGGAAACGTTTATAAATATACACAGGCATATTGAAGAAAGAAAGCTCAGTGCCAAATTAAATAACATAACTTATATACAGGGCGTATCAAAAATAATTTCACAAACTCTGTGAGTGGGTTCCTCACACCAAAACAAGAACAAGAGTCCATTTTTCGTTATTAAGTCTAAAGAAAATTTACGGGAGATGGCGTTGTGTTGCTATATATAGACAAGGTTACATTTGTCGTTCGTGTTCATTTTTGGCTAGTCTGTCTTTAACGAGTGTAGTAGTGACTTAACTAAGAAGTGTTCTGTTTAACGATGCCAGGATATTTATATCGTTAGCAGGCAGATATGATTTTTGCATACGGTCGTGCAAATAGTAATGGACGTGAGGCTGCACGGCTGTATCAGATTGTATTTTCAGACCGAAGTCCATCGAGTCATTCAACTTTTGCTGCTGTTTATCGTCGCGTTGCTGAGACAGGATTCATAGAGTCAGAAACCATGCGTTTGAGGAAGACCGAGATCCGTTCGTATGCCTGGACACGAAGAACACATTGTTCGGGTTATCGGTGACGATTCCGGTATTAGCACACGTCAAGTGGCCCTAGCATATCGTACATCACATAGTACCGCATGGAAGGTACTTCAGGAGCAGCTCCTACATCCGTATAATTTGCAATGTGTGCAGGGTCTTTCACCCTCTGATCACTCACTACGGGATAACTTTTGCCGAGCGTTTATTGTAGAAACTGCGGATCGGTTGTTTGTCTCTTCAATCTTGTTTACGGATGAGGCAAATTTTGGAAAAGATGGAATCCCATATTTGCTCAACCAACAATTTTGGACGGTTCGGAATCTCCATGCAACAACACAGGCTAGAGACCAACATCAGTTTACGATTAATGTGTGGACGGGACTAGTAGGTGACTGTCTGGTAGGTCCATATGTTCTCTCAGCACGTCTTACACGAGATGTCTACAGAGACTTTATTTCGTTTAACAATGGCAGTATATTCATATCTGAGCAGGCAGATATGATTTTTTACAGACTCGCGTCAATTACCATTCGCAAGGCTGTTTCAGATCGAAGGCAACTGAGTCATCCAACCATTGCTGCTTTTTATTGTCCCGTTGCTGAGACAGGAACCGTGGGACCACGAACCATGGATTGAGGAAGACCGAGATCTACCTGAGCACGAAGAACATATTCTACAGGTTGTCGGAGACGATCCAGGTATTAGCACACGTCAAGTGACCCTAGCATGTCGTACATCTCATAGTACCGCATGGAAGGTACTTCAGGAGCAGCTCCTGTATCCGTATCATTTGCAATGTGTGCAGGGTCTTTCACTCTCTGATCACTCACCACGGGATAACTTTTGCTGATGGTTTATTGTAGAAACTGCGGATCGATCGTTTGTCTCTTCAGTCTTGTTTACGGATTAGGCAAATTTTGGAAGAGATGGAATAAGAAATTTACACAACTAACATTTGTCGTCAGATGATAAAATACAGGCTAGAAACCAAATTCAGTTTACGATTATTGTGTGGGCTGGAATTGTCTGGTAGGTTCATATGTTCTCCCAGCACGTCTTACAGGTGCTGTCTACAGGGATTGTATTTCGAACACACTTCCAGACCTGCTAGCGGATGTAACCTTACTAATACAAAGATGCATGTGGTTCATGTATGATGGGGCTCCAGCACATTTTAGTCACATTGTTCGCGATGCACTGGTTGACATCTACCATGAAAGATGGATAGATAGGGAGGACGGTTCCATGGCCTACACGTTCAACCAACCTTTGGATTTTTTTTTATCTGCGTGGCCACCTAAAATAATTGGTTTATGTAGCAGGTATTAATAAGACGGACATGCTTGATCAACGTGTCATGGGGGCCTGCGAAACCATTTGACACCGTGTATGAAAGGGTCCGCCAGTCAATGATCCGACGAGTACATGCATGTGTAGAAACATGCGAAGGACATTTTGAACATTGGCCGTGGATGTTTATATGGACATTTTGCCTTGCTTTCGTATCAGGAACCCGCCCTCAAAATTTGTAAAAGCATTTCTGGATTGTATCTTTAGACTTAATAACTCAAAAACTAAGGATTTGTGGACATACATTTATATGAATATTTGTCCTTGTTTTTGTGCAAGAACGCCTCCCCCAAAATTTGTAAAAGCATTTTTGATACACCATATATATATATATATATATGTGTGTGTGTGTGTGTGTGCGATGGGTAAATTGTCTTTTTTTACTTTTAATTTCGCGCATATGCGTTGTTTGTTTTTGATTTTGTCGGCTGCACATATAGTAGGGTCAGTTGGACACCGTCTTTGAGAAAAAGAGCATCATGACGCAATTCCCTCCGCCAGAAATTTGGAAACGGAATCCTGTACTGGTTGGCATTTACACCGGAAGCTCCAATATGAATATTTCAGAGTGTTTGTTTTCAATCTGAGGAGAGTGCAGAGGATTTGGAAAGAGTTGGAGGAGTCTAATCGGAATTACGAAGGTACGGGAACTCGAAAAACTCACTCTGATCGTTCTGAAAAGAAAAAAAATTGTTGGTGAGGACCTCAGATTTCCACACGGAGGCCTACATCAAGAGCTTTGAGTAGGTAGTACTGTTCTGGTTCAAGAGGGTGGTTGCTCGAAGACTCTGTTTGGTAACAAGACTCTGTAATTCACCTCACAAGCAGGAGAACCCAGTCATAGCTGTCAGACAATTTATGCGACCACACCGCCTCTTACATCTGGCCACCTAACTCACCAGACTGCAACCTCCTTGATTATTATATGTGGGGCACAGTTGAACAGAGACCAACAAAACTCCTTGTAATACCAAAGATGAAATGAAAGCAAGGATTATGGCAGAATTCTGCAACTTCAACAAGGAGATTGTCTAGAAGAGTTTCAGGAGATTTCGAAGTCGTCTGGAGGCCGTGGTTGAAGCTCATAGCGATTTTATTGAATAAATTTACTCTTTATTATTTCAAGATATTTTTGTGTAATTTTGATAAATATCTCTGCTAAAATGAGTCAATTCTTGCGTAATTTAGACAATTATCCACCGCAACTTGTTTATATCTCAAAACACGTGGAATTATTTTACTAATAGGGCATGGAACATCTGTCTGATAGGAGACATCAAGTCATTGTATATGAACATATAATTGAATAAAATATAATTGTACTTTATTTTTGAAGAATAAAGTTGAACAAAGCCTAAAATTATTTAGGACTCAGCCTAATATTTTTGTGTACATGCTTAAATCATTTTCTATTTGTGTGCAGGTAATTTGTTCTCAGTAACTGTTGTAAATAATTCTATTCTGCCATTAAATAAATCAAGTTTTCCTCGCAGTTCAAATAAATCTTTAGAGATATTAATCCTTCACTAACCTTCATCTTAATGAAAACGAAAACAAAAAGGACAAATCTCATCGGAAAGAGACAATTGTAATATCTAGGACACGTAATGAGTTAAAAGGTTTTAGGGAATTTGACATTCACAAGATATATTGAAAGCGAGTAGGGAAACAATTAATGACCTACCTAACAAGAAACAGAAGAGCAGCTGGGATTGATGTTGAAAAGAAAAAATATATATAAAGAGTTATAAGGGATAAGGTGTGGAGAGTCATGAGCGCTCACTTTTTGAAGGGATGTGGCACATAGAAATAAGAAGCTTACTCTTGAGAATGTCCAAATGTAAAGTAGTCTTGATCAAACCACTGGCATTGAAATAATGATCAGGACTAGCTCTAAGCATTATCCAAAGCACTCATATAGATCTTCTAAACTACTTTAGTCTGGCACAAGGTTCTAATTGTGGGCCACCCACTAGGAATGAAAATAATTCCACTGCTAGATTAGTTTGCTTTAACCCGCAGCAAAGTGACCCCATGTAAAGATATCGTATATTTGTCGTTGTTTAAACTCTTCGAGACTTTTTGGCAACTTTGAATTATCGTGAAACATATTTTGTTATTTATTTGTTTATAGATTTGCTTTATATAACGTTCTGCCATCTTCCTCTTCGGGTTTTGGGTGGGTGGTTGTATGCATATCCGAATGTCTGCCGAGAATTCAATATAGATGAACACATCTTGAATTAATCGCTGGAACGTGAGGTTTTATGACTATTTTGTGAGTCTCACGGTAAAATGTGAGCCGTTTCTATTTACGAGACGACAATTCTAACGACAGTATTTTTTTTAGATAGACTACATGATTATTGCGAATAGTCCCGACGTAACGTTAGTAAGAAATTTTTTCGATGTACAAGTCATGCGCACACACATACACCTTAGTCGGAGAGCCGAGTTCGAATTCCATTTGCGTTCATTACATTCACTTACGTCTTAATAAACTTTATAAAGTGATGACAAAGATATTGTTTGTATATATTTTTGTTTGTTTTTTTTTGTTTGTTTTTTATTTGATGACATGTGGGAGCACAAAGTTTTTGGGAAAACTACACAATTTTTCGTTAGATACGAAATAGCATTTTTGAACTAGGCTACATTTACCAATCCAGCGGACGTTAATGAACTTGCTGCGAGACTCACCTGTCCTTAGGTTGTGGTACCTTTTTAAAGATTTTTTTTTCTCATACGGACCTGTCGCACACTGCGATCAGATGACAAAAAGTCGGGAGAGGTGTGACTAAAAGTTGAGTAATTATATATATATATCTATGTATTAGAAAGAAGGAAATTATGTAATGTTAAAAAACAAAAATACACACGCAAATATGCACACATGAATACACACAATGTGTCACAAATTGTATATTTCCTGTCGCCGCACATTGTCAATGTCTATGATAAAGTTATATAATTTTAAATGCGGATTTTCAACGCAACCCCTTACCAATTACAAAAACAGAAGCAATTTATTCTTCTTTATTTACATTAATCCTGTGCTTAAATAAATTAAAAAGTAACAAAGCAATATGTAACATTTAGCGACTCTTCCTAAAAGCAATGCATACGGAGATAGATAAATTGTTAGTAGTAAGGGTTAAATACCACGCTTACTAGGTACCTTATATTTAGGTCTTGTACCAAAATAAGCTGGTCTTTGTAAATACCGAAAAATAACACGACGTCTGTTACAAATGCTTAGAATACGTTACAGATGACTCATTAATGTATTTACTTGTTTTAACCCGTGAAATTTTCACGATTTTCCTTTTTTAAATTTCTGATGTATCTTAATTCTTCAGCTAATTATTAAATGAACGCTTGGCGTGTTCTACGACAATAAAATATCAGTAAAAATTCCCCTATGGCGTCATTAAATATTTGTGCTTAACTTTAATAAAATATTGCAATAACAGTCATAAATAGGAATTGTAGTCATTAAGTAAAAAGATAAAAATTATTTACATTATTCGGACTGTTATCTTCATCTTCAGTCATAGTGACAACGTTTCAGCCTCTTGGGGATTTCTCAGTTATTTCCCTTTAACTCAACTCTCAAAGTTTTTTTGTTTTTTTTCAAGGACAAATGGCTCAGTGGATAAAGACGTTGGTTTGATTCAGCGACTAGGTCCAAAGAGTTGTGAATTCAATTCCGAGCTACTGCAGTTGTGAACCAAAAACTGGGTGAGTTGAGTTAAAAGGAAATAACTGAGATATGCGGAAGAGGCATGGCACATGGAACTAGAACAATCTACCCCGTTGGACGAAATAATGGGTGCAGTTTTAAATTCCAATCACCTGTAGAACGCCGGAGCGTATAATGGCCGAAATGTTGTGAATTTAGCAATGAAGATTAGGATAAGAGTCCGAATAATGTAAATTATCATAATACCTCATCTCAGAGATATAGACAGATAGAAATTAAAAAAAAAATATGTAATTGACAAATTTTTCTATTTCACTAAAAAAAAACTCCTCGTAAATCACTTCTATCTTCCCTTCTTTCTTTCATTTCCTGATTGAAACCAAGTAGCGTTTTTGCTATGTTGTTTGTCTTTCCACGCGTCGAAACGGAGTCGTCCATTTGTGAGTGCATCATCCTTCAGTCTCAAGAGACCCATGCATATGCGCCCCAAAAGTTATGTCTCACCTGATGCTGGCGGCGCAGTATCAGTTATGTCTATGCAGTCCACACGGGAGTGATAGTCTCGATTGCAATGAATGCACGCGAAGACACCCCTCTCCCGATGTCGCCGTGTCGTTTTCTTTCCTTCGAATACATTTCACCCCGGCAGTAAGCATTCGTTTCTTCTCTCCTCACTCCAGCCCTCGTTGTAAATCGCGTCTCCAGTGTGAGTGATCTTTTCCCACCTCTCTATGTCCATCACCCTCGTGTCACTTTTGTTGACGTCCTTGAAGCGAAGATGAGGTCGTCTTCCTGCCCCCTTCTCGGTGTCCAGTTCCTCATACAGAAAGACCTTCGGAATTCTCCCATCAATAGTCTGTTCCTTCCCGTGTTTTGCCCTTGCAGTGAGGCTTCGTTTTATGAGTGATCGGCGGTTGCCCATGCTTCACGCCACCGATGTTGTCCAAGGGAAAGATAGTCCAATACAACTTGGTACCGCCGTTATCAGAATGAAGATGAACATAACACTTGCCTGTCTTAGGGACTCGGGTTCCAGATTTGTCCTCGAGGTTAGCTTCCGAAGCCTTTCCCATGATTGGGTATGTGCAACACGGAGGTTTTGCCGTCCTGTGTAAGACAATAAACTACATCCACGTCCTGGGTAAGATGACAAACTAAATCCAACAGCAAGGCCTCTGATCAGGTTTTGAATAGCGTGGAACCACCTCTTAATTGCTGGTGTTCCCAGGGCCAACATGACACGGAGTGGTATCACCTGTTAGGGTTCCAGCTATGGGCAAATAGTTAACCCCCAAATAGTTTCAAAACACTATGAAGGTTTAAAAATGGGTTTTAATACCAACAATACGTTTTTGTAAAAAATTATTATCAGCAATACATTTTTGAAGGAAAAAATATTAGCAGTAATATGTTTTTGAAAAAATATTAGCAATAAAAATTTTGTCGGCATTAAATAACCCATTTAGGTTTATATGACGTAAAACAAACCAAACCAAAACATAAATTTTCGTGTGATTTTTAAATACATAACAATTTTTGCTTTTCTTTTTCCCATTATTTATGAAGTATTAGCAGAAAACGTTAAACACTTCTATCTTTCTTAATTTCGTCTTTTTTTTTTTTTTCCAAAAGAAACCAAGTAGTGTCTCTGGTGTGTCTTGTTTTTCCACACTATCAAAGCGGAATAGGTCATTATTTTTACGAAGTATTGGCAGAGCGTAGCGGTCGATCCAACTAACGAAAGTACAATTATTATATGATAGTACGGATTGAAATGCTGAGCACTTATTTTACAAAAATCCGCTTACCTTTTAAACCCACCAATTTAATGGATTGCGTATTGGTGTTGTTTTTTTGGGTTTTTTTTTTTTTTGGTTTTTCTTTTTTTTTTTTCGTGGGGGGGGGTTAGGTGTTAACTGTGTTGTTGTTGTTGTTGTTGTTGTTGTTAATATTAGTAGTAGTAGCAGCAGCATGTATCAAATTACAGACTCACTTTAGTTGAGTTTAGTTGGATTGTACATATTAACCCTTTTTGGTTTATTTAATGCCAAAATTTGTTTTTATTACACTTGAGTTTATATTCAAACATTAACCGAGTTTATGCTTGGTTGGGTTTATACTTGTTTCTATAGTTAAATATTGGTGGATTTTATATTTGGATCTATAAGTCAATACTGATCGAATTTATCCTTGATTCTAAAGGCAAACATTGGTTGATTTTATACTTGCGTCTGCAAGTATCCACACGGATTATGGCCCCTTTTGCATGGTATTCTAGGTTCCGATGACAGGACAAAAACTATACAGGAATATTCTATTTATAAAGCAAAAACGATAAATCCCAAAATGCGAACAGATTGATAATTGGTGCTGTGGGTTCAATTCTAGCAAGAGTAAATATGACAGGATGTGGATTAAAGTAAGAGAAAAGACAATCGTGAAAGACAAAAATATTAAAATAACGTAATGTATCATGTTTTGTAGCTTGACTTTCGGCAGTTTCATTTGAGAGTTACTACTTGCTTAATTCTTTATTACGAATTTTCAACATTTTTTTTTTAATTCTCAGTAAAAAAATTCTTTAACTATTTGCGTCATATAAAACGCAAAATCTGACAAGGGGTCTAAAATCTATTGTTAACTAGGACAAAGAATAGCATGTTAATTTTAACGGCTCCGACACAAAACTGTTCTCTATTAATCAACTGAGACCTTTTTCGGCCTTCCATTATCATGGCTGATGCAAACCTCCAGAAGACTTACTCGTTGTATCTTCTCAAGTTAACGTTCTCTGAATTCTCTTAAATCAATTGCTAGATCTGCTGCTAGAAAAAGTTGGTTCTCTATGTCGTGCTAAAATATTTTTCTCTCTCGACTCTATCTTGCATATTTATGAGTTTACCATTGATCCATGCTTCGAATATTGCTGCCATATATAGCCCGGTGCTCCTCCTATATTTTAGAGATTCTTGACAAAATCCAAAGAACCTACAATGTTATTGGTCCTAATATGGCATCTCGGCTTCAGTCACCGCCGTAATGTAGCCCCCTGTGTCTTTATTATAAATACTTTCATGGTAATTGTTCTGATGAATCTTTGGTGCCTAGACTACGAATTTATGCGCAGAATTAGATTGGCGACTATGTCTCATCGTTTAATAATTGAATTGGCTATATGTAACCGCAAGTTCTATGCAAATAGTTCCTTTTCTCGTACTCCTCGCTTGTGGAACTCTCTTCCGAATTCTTGCTTTCCAGCCGACTTTGTACTTAAACTTCTGAAGATCAATGTCAATCGTTATCTACTATCTTCTTTATTCCTATTCTTTTACTGTTGTCACTCTTTTATTATTTTGTTTTTGTTTTTCTTCTTCTTTCACATTCAGTAAGTCTCTTAGTTGTTTTATTTTCTTGTTTTGGCTGAAATGGTTAAAAATAAACTGTGTAATACATGCATTTAGATTTTGGAGAGGACTGTTTTAAAAAATGAATCGATCCTCTTTAGAAGCGTAAACCTTCTCACGCCAACACAAAAAAAAACAGTTTCAATAACCTGATATATATATATAATTGATGAAAACTACTGAAGCGTGGAGTTAACAATCACAGAAATGTTCGTCCATAGAACTCTGGAGCCGAGGTGCTAAATATAGCATCAATTAGCTAAGTGACAAATTTTATTTACATTAATCATATATATATATATATATAATTTAAAGAAAAACTGACCACTTTAAGCCTCCATTGTAATAATTTATTTCACCAGAGAATTTTATCCTTCTCTGGATCCTCAGACTTCACTTTCAAAAGGTGAAACGAAAAATGAAATTATATTTATCTTTTTGACGGGCAGTATTAAGCTTATATAAGTTGACATAGAAAGTGGTGAGGGATGGTATGAGAAACATGGTCGAGTTTAGAGAGGGAAAGGAGAGTTTTAAGATTTCTTTTTATATTTCTTTTTATAATACTTAATATTGAGGAAGGAGAAGGTAAGGATCAGACATTGGCCTATTTAATCGGTCAACTCAACGGAAAAGATATGGGAAAAGGAGAAAAAAAGGCAAAAAGAAAAAAGGGGGAAGTAAAGAGATAAGAGATGTACGTAGGGTTTGTTATATATATATATATAACTGAAATTAAAATTATAAAATATAAATAGATAAATATAGCCTTAAAATTTCACGCAAAAATGGTGACGAAAAATTGTATATTTATTATTAACAGAATACATACAGCTTAGTTTCGTTGTTTTACATCAAGCCTTTTTATTGCCACCACCATCCCCACTCATTGTGTATTATTAGGTTGGTGCAAAAATAATGACGGTTTTTTACGTTAAAAAATGCGTCAAAAACCGTCATTATTTTTGCACCAACCTAATACTTTATATTTATATTCATGTAAGCAAATATAAATGGATATAAATCCGACAGAATTTTTTTTTTTCTCCATTTATATTCATATAACTGAGAACTATAAACGAGTAAAAATAGAGGGAATTTTACGAGTTTTTCTTCAGGCTAAGCAGAACTTCTGCCAAAAAAGCGCTCGGTAGAAAACAAGAGTTGTAATCTTAAATACATGAAGAATTCAAATGACTTTTCTGTTTAGCAAACTCTAGAGTTTCGCTTCTAAACGGCCATCTGGGCCAAATGTTTGAAAAAAGATCTGACCTGGATGAAGATTTATGTGCGAAACTTTTGAGTCTGCTAACCAGAAAAGTCACTTGAAGTTTGAAAATTTTCTCAATTTATTTAATATTTGTGTGTGTGTAACCTAGATATATTAGGTTGGTGCAAAAATAATGACGTAATAATGTCGTTTTTTGACGTTAAAAAATACGTCAAAAAACGACATTATTACGTCATTATTTTTGCACAAACCTAATATAGGCAAAAATATTCAAAAAAATTTCGGTGTTTTCAGTCCGAACCACTTTACATATTCTGCCCAAATGAATAAACATTGAAATTTAATTTGGAATCCCATATATATATATATATATATATATATAAAGAGGCTCAAACACTAATATTCCACCGTAGTGGTCAATATATATATAGTCAATTCGTGATACCTCCTGACGAGTGGACGGAGGGATTTCCGGAGGGTCCGTCTACGGAACTCTGGAGTGATATATATATATATATATAAAATATGTATGTATACATGTGTGTGTATGGGTACTTCAACATGGTGTAATGTTTATCAAGCTTTTCTCGCCAGATCAATTATGACTTAATCATGAGTTCGATCCTCACTGGGTGTCCCATACTTTCGGCCTTGTGCTACATTTAGAAAATCCCCATATATATGCTGTGAGTGTGTATTGGTGTACACGTGGTGAAAGTGTGTAAGACAGTATGAGCAAGACTTATGAGATGACCTAACCCAAAGCGAATAGTTTTGCAACTTCTTCTTGATAGCAGTGCCGATAAATAGGAACAATGCAGTTACGTTTGTAATTGATCCAATTACAAAGAAGGACTGGAACGTGACCCCCAAACGGCGACCCCAAGAAATGAGAGCCGAAGTTTTCCCCATACGATAAACATCGTTAATGGCCAATCTGACGGCCGTTTCGCTTATCTGACCTATCAAAATAACGCATGTTTCTATACTGAAAAGTACACACATATATCACGCATACACAGACATATGTACACATATTTGCATATATATATATATATATATATATAAAAGAAAGATGTCTGTCTCTAAATTTTATTTAGCACAGGTAAGCACAAACACGAATATGTAACTGAGACAATTACAAATTTATTCTACAGTGTATGTGTGCTATATGTACGTAATTCAACACTAATAAACAATTATATATATATATATATATATATATATATATATATATATATATATATATATATATACAGCCATGGCCAAAATCATGGAGCACCTATAAAAATTTGAGATAATAGTTTAAACCTACGTATTTCAAGGTTAAGAATCGTACAGTGCACAATTGAGAGCAAATGTCAAATATTTAACAGCAGATTGTAGTATTTTTTTTTTTGCTTTAAAGCCTCTCTCAAGAGCTTTAGCTGAGTTTCGTACTAAATTCATTCCAATATTCAAAATGATTTATTGTCATACTAAATGTTGTTTCGTAATTTTCGGGTAATATTTGATTCCTACCAGTGTATATTTAATTGAAAATGCCTCCAAAGAAGCAGCTTTCAGAGATTAAAAGGGCACAAATTGTTGCTTTATCTGGTGAAGGATATTCTCAGGTAGAAATTGCCAAGAAGATGGAATGTTCAAGGAAGGGGGTTCAAACAACGATTAAAAGGTACAAGGAAATAAAGTCTTTCAAAAACAGAAAAGGACAAGGCGGTAAAAAGTCTACAACCGCCAGGGAAGACAGATCTTTGAAAAGAGCATCCCTTGCAGATAGAAGGAAAAGTTCTTCAGAGCTTGCTGCTGAACTTAGGGAAGATGCAAACAAAAACATATCAGCTCGAACAGTGAGAAGAAGGTTATTAGAAGTGGGATTAAAAGGATGCAAAGCCAGGAAGAAGCCATACTTGTCTCAGGCCAACAAGAAAAAACGACTGGAATTTGCAAAACCCCATGAAAATTGGACACCTGATGATTGGGGCAAAATTGTTTGGTCTGACGAAAGTAACTTTGAGGTAAGTTAACAGCTTCTATTTCCTAAACTTTGGATGTAATAATTGAAATTTTTATGTGAATACACATCCATAACATTTATTCAAAAATTGTAACAAATTCTTTTTTTTTTTTTTCATCAGATTTTTGGCACCCCTGGAGCGGTTTATGTTCGCCGTAGGAAAGGAGAGGCATTTCATCCTGATTGTGTGGTTCCAATTGTAAAATTTGGAGGAGGAAGCGTAATGGTTTGGGGCTGCATGGCTTCTTCAGGCACTGGAATGTTGTACACATGTGAGGGCAGAATGAACTCCACAATTTATGCTAACATGCTGGACCAGGTTTACCGAACCTCTTTGACTAAAATATTTAATAATAACATTCCAAGTGATGTAATCTTCCAACACGACAATGTTTCAATCGGTTGGTTTGAGAAAAAAGGGATTACAGTGATGAAGTGGCCCCATCAATCCCCAGACCTAAATCCCATTGAAACTTTGTGGTCCCATTTAGGGAAAAGAGTGAGAATGCACAAATGTTCATCAAAAAAAGAATTAGAGGCCAAACTTCATAAAGATCGGCAGAAAATAGATCCTACCACCTGCAATAACTTAGTCAATAATATGCAAAAACGAATAAAAGCTGTTATAAAGGCAAAAGGAGGACATATCAAATATTGATTGTTGTTATTAATGTTTACTCCACTATTCTTAACCTTTAAATATATAAGTTTGAATCATAATTTAAATTTTTCATTGGTGCTCCATAATTTTGACCAAGGCTATATATATATATATATATATATATATATATATATATATATATATATATATATATATGAATTAATTGATTTAGTTTTAATACATTTTTATTACTTCAGACGTTATTATAGTGGACACGTATATTTCAAATAAGAATTGTCCACACACACGCACATATATATATATATATATATATATATATATATATATATATATATATATCAAATATTGGGTATTTGGGCAGCAACCCTTCTTTTATACATGTTTCATTAAAGACGATTGACAAGGTACTACGATTAAGATTTTTATTACCTTTTTCTTGCATTTACAGAAGTATTTATTTTTCCGGGTATAAAGTGGGCAAAAACTGTCCAAATGTTCCATATATTCAAGTGCTGTCGGTTATTCTATTGGCCATTATCAAGGAGTTTTTTAAATTTTTTACTGAATATATGGATTTTTATACATGTACGTATCTAGTAATGAGGACATTTTTTTTTAACAAGGTTTGCACATTTTTTCCGTGTTCATAGCTAATGTAATTGAGATTTGGGTTTTTCTTTTTATTATGAATTTAATTATTTTTAGCCTTTTTTAACATGTGGCTGAGGCTATTATAGTCGTATTTTCTACGAGTATGTTGCGGTTGAAATTTGATAGGTTTCCGTGTGTATTTAAATGAGTCCTAATTGAGCTATGGTCAGAGAGATATATCGTGTGTCTTCTTTAGCGCTTACCCTCACCTATGACTTTATTCTGGTAGCAAACGCCCCTAGATTAGTCGTAGAGCACTTTTACCTTACAATAATCATAGGAACCCCAATAAGGAAGAGTCTAATTTTAACTCGTTCAAAAAAATATCAACACCGAGTTAACAACTTGAAAACATAAAGTGGGTTATTAAACAAATAAAACAAATAACGTATCAATAAATGATTTGAGTCTTAAGGCAAAAACAAAGGCCTCGTCTCAAACAGAATGAATTGATATGGTTTGATGAAAATGTATTTGACTACATTTTTTTTAAACTGTGAGTTTGATCCTGTACAAGGCCAGGGAGCCACTCGAGGTAGGTTACAGTTAATGTATCATACTTTCCGTCTTTGTTTAGAGCTGAAAGGCCAGCTACCGCTGCCAAGCGGTCACTTTGAGAACTAATACGACTCGTTCCGCAAAGCCCTCAAATTTTGAAATATATCGCTGAAATTTGGGTTTTTCTTGGTTTTTTTTTTCTTGCAGAGTTTATGCCGATATCTGGGAAATATAACTGTTAAACTTTGAATTTAACAGCTTAAGATTACAATGATCGGGGTGACATCCTCTTGAAAGTCGTTTCCACAGAGCTCAGCTGGAGACGAATCTCCAACTTATTTACCTACCCACCCTCCCCGCGCGCGAAGAAGGATGTGGCACAAAGCCGTTTTTAATCGGGGTTAAAATCGAGCCCATGGTCTCTGGCAAAAATTCCCCGTAGTCCCCGTAAAAACGGGGTCGGATAGCTGTCTACCTCCCCAGACGAAACTCTGCCCTTCGGCATAGACGCGTCTGGGTTCCTCTCCGCCCGAAGGCAGAGAGTTCCACCAGCTTAGCTGGAGACGAATCTCCAACTAATTGCCAAAGCAAGCCCCCAGTATATCCTGTGCTTACCATATATCGCTACTGATATAGTCAGTTCACATAGGTGATAGGGATTGTGGGACATTTTTTTTTTACAACATTAAAGCACATAAAACGAAAGCTTGTTGCTCAAATACAGCCAATTCGAATTACATGACCGACAGCAGCGAAAGAAACTAACATCAAATTTTCCGGGAAAATGCATTAAAATAAACAAACCGAAATTCAAAAAATGACTAGAAAGTTTTATAAAGTAAATACAGACCTCTCATCAACGGACTAATACGGGGAGCGGTGGTCCGTTAAAGCAGATTGTCCATAGATGGGAAGGGACTATTTTTGAGTTATAAAACCACTATAGTTTGTAGTTATGATCATAATGTATAAATATACTATAAACATGTATATATGACATGAGTAAATATATACTTAATATAGATATATTAATCAAAATAGCAAAAATAGTAGAGTTCTCACAGCTACATTCTCACGAACGCGCTAATGTATCATACTTTACGTCTTTGTTTAGAGCTGAAAGGCCAGCTACCGCTGCCAAGCGGTCACTTTGAGAACTAATACGACTTATTCCGCAAAGCCCTCAAATTTTGAAATATATCGCTGAAGTTTGGGTTTTTCTTGGGGTTTTTTTTTCTTGCAGATTTTGTCCGTTGCATCTGAAGTCCATTGATGAGGGTCCCGTAGATGAGAGGTTTGTCTGTAAATTTATTTTTTTAACAAACGTGCATACACACACACACACACACACGCGCGCGCGTTTCGTTAAAAAAAAATTATTTTTCTTTATTCCTCTTTACTTCTATTTCATTTTTACCTAAATGCACAATTATATATATGGCGGAGGGTGTAAATGTATAGCAAGATCATGTAATTCCTTTCGTTGAGGTCTCAAATCAAAGTCCCCGGTTTAAAATAGTTGCATATTGCCTACTCATGCCGATCCTCGATTAAAGTCACGATTGCTAATGCTGATTTTTCAAGATAGACAGACATTTCTCCCTTAAAGGAAAATGTCAACCCTCCTCCTTGTATTTGACCTTGCAAAAGACTAAACCAAACTGAGAATATGTCAAAATATATTGTAAAATGTTAATAATGTATCTCGTAAAATGACTGCTTGTTTATTTATGTGTGTACGTGCGTTTGGTACTTGTTTGACACAAAGAACGTTTAACCTTGCTATCAACTAACAGATAACTAATGTCGGCTTCGTATTTAAATGTTTATCAAGCAAAAATATATGCGCTTCAAGACATATAACTGCATATCGTGATAAGATATGACATATATATATATATATATTCTAAAAAAGGATGTTTTTATTCCTATTTTCTTCTTACAGTTACGTTTTTATTTCAGATTTCTCGTATTCGCAGACCAATCGAGTAATAAATAAACATTTCAAATAAAATGTGCCCACTATAATAACGTTTAAAATATTATTATTATTATTATTATTATTATTATTATTATTATTATTATTATTATTATTATAAGAGATTATAATAAAATCATGTTGAAATCACTACACAGAAGCTTCCAGGTTTCAATACTTTGATTGTACTTCAGTATTTAAACGGGAAAGCTTTTGTGTATCGATTTCAATGTTTTTTGTTTGTTTTTTTATTGTAATCTCTTATAATAATATATTGCTCTACTTTGTATTGAGCACGTTTTTAAAAGTAAATGCTACGAACAGTGGAATTTTAATCCATCTGTTTTTTCTCTCCTTTATATATATATATATATATATATATATATATATATATATATAAAATGATGAATGTGTGAATAAAGACAAAGGAAAACTATTCTTTACGAGCTAGTTTCGTCCTCTGATGGATTTTAGCATGGCAAATGTAGGATTTTATTTTGCAATATGTGCGGTGTTGTGCAATGAGAATCTTTTTTATTTTTTTTTTATTTTTTTTTATAGAAAATATAGATTTGTATAAGAATTTTTAATCAAAAATATGTCCTTGTGTAAGGATTTTTTAGAGGAACTATGGATTTGTACAAGAAACTTTAAAAAATATTTAGCTGGGTCGTCTTTTGTTCCAATTTTTATACAGAAAAATAAATATGGTTTATATCTGTGTATATTTTTGAGATGAGGTATTATGTATACTATTTATATTATTCGGACTATCGTCCACATCTTTGTTGCCATATTTATCACAATGTGGTTGGAATGACGAACTGAAAACTTTATTTTGCTCACTGGGGGTAGACTGTTCTAGTTCCACGTACCATGTCTAATGGATGTCAGTTATCTCCTGTTAATTCCCCTCTCAAAGTTCTCCACTGCCTTAACCAGGTACTGAACTCACACTTTTTTTTTTCTAATTTTTTTGTCTGCTGGCGTAGGTTAGGCAATACAGTTCTCGAAGTGAGTAGGTAGAGGTGGCGGATATAACATGTTTCATGGGAAACGTCTGCCCCCTCAGGACAAATATCGACATTCCAAAGTTCAACAGACACCCAAGAGAGTTCGGGGAATAAAACAGAAGAGATTTTTGGATAAAATATACACCAAATGCAAGAAATTAACCCTAATTTTTTAAAAATAAATTAATGTTATTAAATTTATAACGCTTTTGTGATATTTTGGATATCATTTCATTTGTGTTGGTGATGGTGGTGCTAATTATTAATATTATCTCATTGGATTTCTGTTGTGTACATATTCCCTTCTGGTTCCCAACCATAGACCCAAACTCACAAAATGGCTTCATGACATTTCCTATTCATGTCCTATTTCTGCAACTGGGTTTGGGTGATGTTCATACCAGTTTCTTGCAGTTTCCTTCCCGTAAAAGTTGCAGATTTTCCAGTGCAGGTATTGACCTACTTTATCATCATCATCATCATCATCATCATGTTGTTGTTGTTGTTGTAGTAGTATTATTATTATTATTATTATTATTATTATTATTATTATTATTATTATTATTATTATTATTAGAAACCGTTGGAACCAGACAATTTTCGGATTTCAGAATGTTTGTAAAACTATGATCTGGAACTGGAATGAAGACAGTGATGGCACTCATTCTGAATCTACCATAAAAACTCACAATGTGGAATGAATAAAAACTAAACATGTTAAATAGCTCGATGTTTCGATCAGTTCTAACAAATTTAGTGTAGAAGGCAAGCATGAGAAAACATATAAACCGTTATACATCAGAACAATTTTAAGAAAATCTATGATAAAGTGGAAAAACCTTTCGTGCGACGCGTTTTGTTCTTTAGAACTTCATTGGACGAAAGTGATGTTTATGTTGATGTGGTAAGGCATACGCATGAAGGAGAGGGGTTAACTTTTGTTATTAAATATACCATATTGGGATAACAGAAGATCTACCCAGAAAGGTGAAATGCTGTAAGAGCCAGGACGTAAATTTCTTGTGGATGATCTAGTGACTAAAGCATTTTCTGTACATCTTCGTTGTAGTAAATTGCATTCTCTTTTAATTAAAGTAGCATTTTTTAAATCGAAATTATGGCCAGACTCATTAAGTTGAGCAAATAATGCATTTAGTGTGTTGCTTTGTAAAAGATCTCTTTTGCGTTCCACGGAAATATAGTACATAAGAAAACTGGACTTAGGTTCTGCTGGGAGTAAATTTTGTTCAACACCACAAGATGGTACAAAAACAAAATATTAACCTAAGTATTCTAGATATGTTCTTAAATAGCTTCGCCAGAACTAGACTCTTGTATGGATATCATTCCTGACGTTCAAATCTTTCAGAAATGTCTAAACCAGTCAAGGGTGAATTGCAGTTCGCGGGCCACATGCAGCCTATATGGGCTTCTGAATGGCACACCTAATTTACTGAGGAAAATAACGTTTATTAAAATTTTGAATTTTGTTTCATTTTCACTTGTTCACTCACATTCTCTCTCATGCAGATAGGTTAAGAGACGCTGGTGTCAAAGGGAAATAACTGATGTTAAAGGAAAATGCGTGAGTAATCACCCTTACTTATTAATGCTTGTTGCGTTATGGGAAAAGTTCTACTAAACCCCATATATAACAACGATTAAGTTTGTTTCTTGAATTTTGTAACCTTTCATTGAAGGTAACGTTTTCAGCATTTTAAACAATTAGCGATTTTCATTAAGGAAAATCATACGTGTAAAAATATTTGCCTTAGATACGAGAAATGTTCATAATTTCTTTTCTTTGCTAAAGAGTTTTTTTCTTTTACAAAGATATTTTTTGTATTTTCAAATGAATTAATAAGAAACAAATAACAAAGTGATCAGTCATAATATTATATAAAATCTTCAGTTTTTTATATTGAAAAACAATCTTTTCTTCAAATAAAAAATATCAACTTTTTCCCCATTACTAAGGTAGATGTTTACTCGTATGATCTTCTGTACGGAAAATGGCCGTTTTACTTTTAACGAAAAGTTACTTTGAAATTTTTTTATTAGTACGGCCCGCTTTATGATGAGCTATATCTCTAAACTATCAACTATATGCAACCGTTTTCTAAGACGAATAAAAAAAAAATGATTTCAAGTGAATGAACCCCGTAGCTCTTAAAGAATAGTTTCCTTCATCAAATCTCATAGACTGGCCTGGCACTAGTTTCTGAATCTGTAGAATCACAAACAAAAAGACTGTACCAAATAACAAACAAAAAAAACAACACATCGCTTGAAAATTCCCAACAGCAGCAACAACTAAAACGGATAGCACGTAAGTCTGTATTTGGCGACCAGGGCGTAGGGCTACCTCGTATCAACCCTAACTCCTCTGAAGGACTGAGTACAAAGTCTATTCTGATAGGATCTGGAGTTACACATACTACATGTGTATATATGCTTATATCTTGCAGGTGAGTACTTATTATTATAGATATATACTTAATGCAACAAACATTAATATAAAAATCGTTTGTGTGGGCTTCAAAAACAAGTACAGTGTAACCCGGATATAAGAGAAACCCGGATATAAGAGATTTTCTCTGGTCCCAAATTAGAGCCTGTGTTAATGTAAACAAAATAGATCAAACCCGGATATAAGAGAAACCCGGATATAAGATACTTCTTCTCCGATCCCGAGAACTCTCTTATATCCGGGTTACACTGTATGTCAAATAAGAAAAATGTAGACAAAACAAAGAGAAAAAGAATTCAGAAATTAGGACATATGAGGTAACACCTGGATGTTTTAGTATGATTCATAATGACTTTTTTTTTCTTCTCTTCCTTTGGATATTTTATAGTAAGTAAATATAAAACTGAACAGCAACGAAACTTTTAAAAGTGAAATGGGGACGTGGTCGATATCTTTGAAAGCAATGGCTGTCTGAAATTTTCAAATAGAATTATTAAAATTATGATGTTCGTCGCTCTTATCACATTGTTTTGACATAAGTGAAACGATAAAAAAAAATCATTTTGCTAATAATTTAAATCACATCTTACATTTCAGGAGCCAGTCTTTCACGAACATCGCATTAACCGGTCGGCAAAAATCTGTAGTCCTTCTGCAAACCACGACCTTTTCAATTCATTATACTACATATTACCTATTAATTATTATTAATTATATTATATTAACATTCATTATAACACTATACTATTTTACTATATATTATTATTCATTATGTTATTGTACCGTTTAAGGATAGTTTAATTATTATTCATTATATCATTATACCATTTTCCATTTGACCATATATTAATTGAATTTCATTAGACCATTTCCCATTTGACCATATATTAATTGAATTTCATTAGACCATTTTCTATTTGACTACATATTAATTATTTATTCTACCATTATACCATTTGATTGCACAGTATGTTATTAAGTTATTATTTTAATACGGGTGGGAAATTATAATTTCGATTTTGAACTATTTATTTAAAATCGAAAATATATAAATCTAAAGTTTTGTAATAAATATATCAATAACATGGCGTAGAACTAATGTTTTTTAATCTTTTTTACGGCTTATCAGCAGGTTATTTGAAACTTATGAAAATATGAAATAGATACTGAGATGTAACAACATTGCAGAGATTTTAGGATTGTAGAGTGAATATACCAAATAAAGTTGTTTTCTTTGTGAATGGAACAGCCGAGACAGAAGTTCTCATTACATCAAGAGAAGCTAGCCACAACGGAACCTGACTGAAAAAAAAATATTCGGCATCCACTACGAGTTGAGTAAAAGAAAATTCTGTTGCCATCTCTTCACATCAATCTTAGTCTTGGGAAAAATTTAGTGAAGGCTATAGACAAAACAAAAGCAGCATTCAAGTATGTGAAGAATAAATTTATCAGGATAAGTGAAGCAAAGATAGAAGAGGGCATCCTTTTTGGCCCTCAGATACTTTTGAAATAAATTTTTCACAGAGTAAGACGGGAAATGGGAACAAGCTGAATGGAAATCTGGGTACAGAAAAAGCAGAAAATGACAATAAAACTAGTGGCAGACCCCACATAAAGGAAAACATCTTGTCTGTAACATGTCGTTAAATATCCACTTCTTCCCCCCAAACTGTTGTGCTGTGAATGACGAGTGTGACTATCGATTTCATCAAGACATTGCAGCAATGGAGAAAGAGTATATGGGCAGGTGGAATCCATCAATACTAGTTGATTATTGTTGAACTGTGACCAGAGATGTTACTCCTGGAGTTTATAAAATAAAGACAAAACTAAGAACCGACCTGTGGTTGTTGAATAACTGCGCACATGTACACTTCTGAGGAGTTTTCCGGTTGTATTTTATTCAATAAAACACATATATTGCCATCTTGATGTGTATACGTATTGCTCAGATAACCGACATAGAATAGAACAGCGAAACAAATTTTGCAAAGCAACATTGTTTTATTTGGAAATAGCCATTGTACTGGTGTGCAAACATAACTGACTAAATATCTAAAACAAATCATCTAATTTGATGGTCATTTCCAAATTCAGCATCCCAAAATATATAAGAATTGGCACATTTTATGTCTGAAGTTGTCAGCTTATGAAAAATTGAAGACCAATGGAATAATCTGAATCTCAATCATGTTTTTATTTTGTTTTTTTTTTTTTTTGTTTTTTTGTGTTTTTTTTTTGTTAAGCATTTCATACCAAGCAAGGCAGGAGTGCCACTAGTACTCAAGGGAGTTGCAGAGGATTGAGAGCAAGAGTAAAGAGGCATGATTGAGGAAAGAACACAGTGGAGGACGGGGAACAGAATCAAGGCATCAGAAGATCTCGATTGACATCTCACTTGACTATTTGAAGATTATAGATATCAGGAAAGCAAGTAGGAGGAAGGGAGTTCCACTATTGGGAAGTACGAGAGAAGAAGCTGTTGGAGTAGAAGAGATAGCTATATTTAACCGTTTCGACAGTGAAAAGGGTTGGACCGAAATGCCAAGCTAGTAGTACGCTTAAATTCATTCACTCTGGTAACCAGTGAAAGTAGCTCGTCGGAGCATTTGCTTTGAAAATACTTGTTGAAAAGACAGAGGGAAGCTACGGATTTTGTCGAGGACCAGGAGATGTACAGCGGGGACACCAGACGATATATGGCAGCAGTATAATTGATTTATAGATTTGAAGAATGGAATCAGGTGAGAAAAACGTTCTGGCACGACACAGAGAACCAACAATCCTTGCGTTAGGTGAGGTTATTGATTCAATGTATTCGTTCCACCTCATGTCAGAGGAGAGCGTGAGAGCAAGCAGACTCAGAGAGGAGTTCTCGTGGAGTCGGGCATCAGTCATTCTGATGCTATATATATATATATATATATATATATATATATGTATATATATATATATATATATATATATATATATGTAAAGTGAACATAGAAGTCGCATCTAAGTGCTGACTTCCCTGTTGACTTTTATATTTACACACGCTCTATCTGATATTGAGAACTTTATCCCATAAATATATCACACCTTAAGACTATATTTCATCACGCACACACACACACACACACATATATATATATATATATAATGGTCAATTGGTGATACCTCCTGACGAGTGAACGGTGTGATTCCCGGATGGTCCGTCTACGAAACTCTGGAGTCAGGATGCTGAAGTGACAAACCTTTCACTTTTATGGACCGAGTGTGTCAGCGACGATGAAATCTTAGAGAGATTGCAAACAAGGAGGAGGCTTATACTTAATATCATGAAGAGGTAGCTGAAGTTTCTACCTAATAATGGGGAAGGAGGGCCTGGAAAATCTAATATTTACGGATCGAATAGAGGGAAAGAGAGACAAGGGAAAACAACGCATGACATACCTGGCGCCCTTAAGCAAGTGGATGACAGAATGTGGTCTGGGGGGAGGAAGCAGAGGGAAGGAACTTCTTGAGAGCTGCATGGGATAGGTGAAGAACCATGATCGCCCACGTCCTGAAAAAACATGGCACATGAAAAGAAAGTGATGTAATGAATATGCATACACCTGGGTCCCCCTCACAGTTATATGACTGGCTGGTGTCAGCCATAAATACAGACTGATGTGGAGGTACATGGACTATGCCTATTGACTATACCTATTGCTATTATCTCAGATAAATAATGGACTATTTCGTTTTGATCACAAAATGAGACGGAAAAGACATATATCAGAGACAATGTTCGGTTTCAGTGAGAAAAAGAAATAAAGAAAGAAAATATATCAAGTAATGAAGGTACATGGACTACGCCTATTGACTACGCCTATTGCCTACGCCTATTGCCTACCACTACGACTAGGACCAGTCCATTACGTCTACATGCTAGATTGTCCTACCCGGTTACAGTAGTCAACAACCACTTTGCTACTTCGAACAAATATATCCCTTTCCGGGACATATCAGAAAGAAAGATATGTATTTCTGTGGGTATGATCAAGTTTATATTTTGATTTTCTTGTTTTTTTGTGTTTTTTTTTTAATAAGTTTTTTCCCTTCATTCTTAATGATAGCCTTTTTTTTTTCTTTTTTTTTTTTTTCTTTTTTTTTTTCTTTTTTTTTTTCTTTTTTTTTTCATAGTTTATTAATATCTACGAATCTAATAAAGTCATATGAAACAGAAATGATCGATTAATTAACTCCTTAAATATATTTCCGGGTATGTCTAGTTAGCACCTTTCCTGAAAAATGTAATTAAACAGAAATGAGGAGAAAAACGCAATGGCCAAACATCTGGTTCATTTCCATTCTTTAATATGGTGAAAAATTAGTGAAATATGATCCAAGTTTTCAAGAAAAAAATTACATAGTAGTATTATAGGGATGAAATTTATTCCCTGTTTTTAGCTTCAGAAACACCGGGTTGTATTATGCGCAAGTCTTGCGTACTAGCTGTATTCGTAGGCCCACTCGAAACGGAATATAGCACAAGGCCGAGTTAAATGTCATTTTCTTACCCACCACCACCAACATAGACGAAACGTTGTAAGCCTCTCTCTTTTCTATCTCTATAGAAAATGTTCTGATGAATATCATTCCTTAGTTCCGCCATTTCAGACCTTCACACATAAGACCCGCCATTCCACGCACACTGAGACGAATCATCCCTATTCCTTTCGTATTTCATTAGTAAGGAGGAAGATTCGTTCAGACAGCTTCTCAATAACCGCTGTTTTGTGAAACAGGCTACCGAGAGGATGCTTCCCGATCACTGCAATCTTAACCTCTTCAAGTTTACGTTTAACCGTTATCTTTCTTCTATAATCTCATAAACTACTTTTCTTTTACGCTCATGCAACCTCATTCAGTAACCCTCTACCTTGAGTGGCACTTGGGTGAACAATTATTTAAAAAAAACTGCATGTCTTACGCGTATACGGGCACTAGAGTTTATGTGCGCAAATCTTGGCCGACTTTCACTGATTTTAATCCGATAACAAAAATTCCTTGCTGAAATCAGAGTAAGCAGAAATTTTAAAAAGAAATATTTGCTTTTAACTCTTGGAGTAATTTACATTTATTATTTAAAATATTGAAGGTTCGTTTATTTTATTTTATTTGAACTTGCAGTATTTGAATTTTATCATTATTTAAAAAAAAATATTCTCAATACGAAATGTCATTATTAAAAATTTCAACACTAAATTAATTTAATTTTTTTTCTTTTGTGATATTGTTCTTCAGAACAATGAAAATATTGAGCATATATTTAATTTGTTAATGTATTTAAAAAAATATGATGAATTTTACGGTCCTCCATCATAGATTAAAAAAATATTTTCACTACTTCATTGATGAAAAATATTATTTATTAAAAATGTTATATAAAGTTCATGTCATAATTAAATTCAGTAATCTTAATTTGATATTTTGCAACTGTTTTTTTTAATAACCCACAAAAATGTAAGAGAAGACGATATTTATTTTCTTCTATATTTTTGCGCTTTAGTCGAACAAGTATTAAACTGTAGAACTCACTAGAAAATGTCATGAATTTTGTAAAGTTAATTTTTTTTCTTGTAACAATGAACGTAATGGATTATAACAATTATTTTTATGAATATTTGGTTCTGTTTTAACTTTTTCATAAAATGTATGGTGGTTTTTAATTTTACGGTCCGTCGTAAAAAATATTTTAACTTTTTGTATTACAAAATTAATGAAGAATTTTGTCAAATAAATTGATGTCATAGATTCAATAAATTTAACTTAATATTTTACCACTGTTCTTAGAAATATAGCGTTAAAAACTTGTATTTTATTAAGATGCAAGGCGATTCCGATTAACATGTAATTTAGATGACTTTAAAGCAGCATTATCCTCTGTTGGTATTCATTTTAAATTCCTATTTCAATCCGCATCTAATTTTCCGAAAAGTAAAATTTCCATATATGAATCATACATTTCTACTTCCCGGAATTTTCTAATCTACACATTAGCTTCTAAATAATGACAGAGGCTCATATTCATACAAATCTTTCTGAAATTGTTTAACAGGCAATGCAACAAGAAATGAACTTTTTTTTCATATTTCTATAGATTAAACAATCCAGACCACGAATGTAATATATATATATATATATATATATATATATATATATAAGGATATTACATCTAAAACCTGTCAAAATCACTACACAATTTCAGTCGTATTTCGATGCGTATCAATGCACCTCATCAGGCGATCCTAATATTGTTCTACTCTGTATTGAGCTCTCTTTTAAATTAAATTCTACAAATTCATCTTATCTGGATATATATATATATATATATATATATATATATATATATATATATATATATATATAATAATAATAATAAATTCTAAAGAGCCAGGAACAACTTACCTAGGTTTCACCTAAACGGATCTTCAGGGTGATTTGACTTTTTCTTTGGACTAAAAACTTAATGCACTGGACGATTTGTTTCGCCCTGTTTCTAGTCCTTTCATATTTTTTTTCCTCGGGTACCAATTTGTTTTGATATACTTGCAAGTTCTGCTATCGGAGGTTTTTTACCAACCGAGTATTACTATTAGTATAATATATATATATATATAATTCCATTTATAGTTATTAGGCGGTCCAGTTTTCTATGTATATTCATTATAAATTGATCTCTTGGCAAACCAAAATATGTTCATACCATGTGATTTGTATTTTTTTTTTTAATATCAGAATCTGGATTAATTAATCAGTAATAGAAAAAGACACTACAGATTACAATTTTTTATTTATTTATTTTTCTTAACTTTAAGAAATTACGTCGTATTAGCATATCTTTGTATTGGCTCCTCTGAGGTGATCAACTGGCAATGAATTCACAGTGCAAACCCGGCGCCTCATTGATTTTATATATTTTTCATGTTCTGTAGTTCTTAATCGGCCATAATATCTCAAAATGTGTATATTTGATGGATGAAATAATATTCAAGACATTTGATAAGTTTCTAGAACTTGAAACTAGGATCTTGAAAGATATATTAAAATGTCACTTTTATATATAGAAGGTTTATGTTACAAGAAAAGATTGTCTATCAGAAGAAATATTTATCATAAAACATTTAATTTTCAAGAATACGAAAGAATTTTGAAAGAAATAGATTGTTGTAATTAAAACAATTTTCATTGCATTCTGCAGTTCAGTTTTATAATATTTGATGTTGTTAAATTGAAGACTTACATGAATTATTTAAGAAAAGTCTTTGTTAGTTTCTGAAATGCATCATTTCAATAAAAAAAAGAAATCATATTATGTTGAATATATTTTTAAAATTATTTCTCTTTTTATTCTACTGAAGAAATTCAAGAACCACTGCCAAACGTTTCGAAATTATCTTAAAATTTTATTTATAAGATAAAAAATGTTTATACAGTTCCTTTTTACAACTCCTATTAAAACTATTCAAGCAATATTAAAAATACATATTTTTTTAAGTTTTAAATATATGTTCATGAATTTTAATCAAAACATTACATACATTCAGAAAAATATTTACGGTGTAATTTTTATTTTTAATTTTCCACCTTTTTTACATATAATAAATTAACGCTAAATTATCTTGTTAATTTTGTGTTCCTGTTAATGTAAATTGATTTTAATCATTAAAATTGTGTATTAGTAATGTCTGTTATCATAGTTAAAAAAGAAATATTTTCCTCAACTTCTATAAACAAAAGCAGACACTTGTAGATATGACAAAAAAAATAACAATAAAATTTATAAAACAAAGTATCAAAATTATTGCTTATCTGAGATTCAGTATGTTTTTTGCAAATATTTTTGATAAACGATTTTGTCATATGTTGAACTTGCTTTCTGATTATATTATACAGCTATATTTTCTACGCGTTTATTAAATTAAATATTTTTAAAAGAAAAGAAAGACTGATTATTTCTGTAATATCATCTAAGATTTTACTAATTTTTGGTGAATGAAGAGATTTGTTTGTGCATTGTGTTTGTAGAGGAGGTTAATTTTGTTTTGTTTTTTTCTCTTGTACATTCGCATTAATGAAAGTAAGTCTATAAGTGTTCTAGTTGTAAGGTGCTTCCTAATAATGGCTATAGTTGCTAATTTACTAATTACTGGATTTTACTAACAAGTTTCTTGCCAAAAAAACCTTCTCAGAAATTGTTATTTAGCAGTAATTTACATCCCCAGATGTTCCTCCACAGTTTAAGATTTTTGTTACTAGAAAATATCTTCAGTAATTTATTTTCTTTATAAAACTATAACGGAATTTTGGTCATCACCTGCCCCACACACCCAGTTTTAAAAATATTCACGATGCATCGAAAAAAGATTGTTAAAATATTTTAAGGATAGCAATTACCAAAGTCTTATATATAACTTTATAAGACATATTAATTAATTAATTAATTAATTAATTAATAAGTGCTAAAAATTTCATTTAAATATATTTCGCTGATTTTTGGTAATTTTTTAAAAACAGTAGCCATTAATTTTTTTTCTTTGCTTTAATTTTAATAAAACACTCATGCATGCATTTTGGCGATCCATTATATATATATATATATATATATATATATATATATATATATATATATATATATATATATATAATTATTATTACTATTATTATTAACAATTATAACAAAAACATGCTGTAAACCACTACATAAATGCAATCATGTTTCAGCACTGTATGTGCTTCTTCAGGCCTGAAGAAGTACATATATTGCTGAAACATGATTGCATTTATGTAGCGGTTTATAACATGTTTTTATTATAATTATTAATAAATATTATTATTAAGCTCAACTCTGTACTGAGCATTTTTTTAAAATATAATGTTTGGACATTTGGTACTAACCTGCTTTACACTTGTGTGTGTGTATGTATGTATAATATATAATGTGCGTGTGAACTAACCAGTACGCATAGACTACAAATGTACGACAGAATTTTGTCTCACCCCTTGTGCACTAGTGGGGGGGGGATTTTGAAAGTGACATTGGGATGTCGATGTTACGATAAGCAATATTTTTCATGAACATATGCACCGAAATTTTACATCTGTGTTTACGCGTGTACGTGTTATATATATATTATATATTATATATATATATATATATATATATATATATATATATATATATTATATATATATATATGTATTATATATATATATATAACACGTACACGCGTAAACACAGATGTGTGTGTTCAGGTATGTAGAAAAATAGGGAAGAACACGTTAGGTAAATAATCCAGGGTTCCTTAG
>OZ010589.1:84688781-84698781 GCA_963932145.1 Acanthosepion lycidas | reverse complement strand
ACAAAAAAGCTACGTGCATTCATAGTACGCCTTCGATTTGAGATAAAACTGGTTATCTACGCTAGCAATCAATCTTGTTTGTTTTTCCTTGTTCTCAATCAGAAACTCACTGAATCTTTTGCCACAAATTCTGATATCTTACGGAGCTTACATATTTCTCGTTAATCCTCCCGCCACACACATATATACTAAAAAGCAAACGTACGTTCATAATTTGAAGGTACGGGAGCCTAAAAAGAAAAATATGATTAAGTTACATTTTTTTTTTCTTTTTCTTGCTTATAGACAACGAAAATGGAAACCCTAACACTAGTGGGATGTGATCTGCTAAATAAACTTTTAAACATATCAATTCCCCTGTTTATCAAAAATGATGAGGACCAACAAAATAGCCTCCTAATTAACATTTTTTTAATTGTTTTTTCTTAAGTTTTTGGCACTATTAAATCACGCTTCTTCGAAAAAAAAAAAGAGATTTAATAATTTGAATTATCTGAATCTAGCCGCGCACACACACAACGCTAATCATTCGATTTTTTATTCTATCAAACAAAAATATTAAAATTGACTCTAAATTAAAACCACATTGAAAAAAATTGGATTTATTCTTTTTTTTTTTTTTTTTTTTTTTTTTTTTTCTACGTTTTCGTACTTTAAAATTATGGATTGTAGTTTTTTGGCGGAAACGATTCCCTATTTCGAAGATTTGATGGGCGTGATTGTCAATTAAAAAATAAATAATTAAAAATAAAGATTAAAAAAATATTTCTTACATACGCTATGTATCTAAGTAGGAAAATATCCGACTTCTCTTACCTGAAACTTGTAACAGATATTCTTCTTCTTAAAGCATCTTCATCTTCGGAAAGGTGTAAATATAATGCTTACTCTCTAAAATAAGGAATTCGTAATAAAGGGGGTGGATGGAAAATAAAGTGCAATTAAACGGGTGGTTAATAAACAAGTAGAAAACGAAATTTCATTCACGCAGTTTAAGATATTATTTTGGAACATTAATAGATATATATTTATTTGTTGACTATTTATTTATATTGCAACGTTGGCAAAACTTAATGGAAATATTTTCTATTTTGTTAAAACGTTTTATTTAGAGATATTAATCAGCATTCATTTTTAGTTTTATTTCTTCAATGCTTTGTTATAATTTGAAAGTTTCCCGTCCAACCCATTTATTACCTCAATATACATCCGAGGAAGGCCGGACGGCATAACGACCGAAACGTTGCGATAACAACAAAGCTTACAATATTCTGAATATAAATAGGGTTTGGTTTGGTTTATTTTGTTTTACGACATATCAACCTCAATGGATAATTTAATGTCGACATTTTTAGGATAGATTCGTATGAATAGAGTATGTATTCTTTGGTTTAGATTGGTTTGGTTTATTTTGTTTTACGGCATATCAACTTCAATGGGTTATTTAATGCCAACAACATTTTTATTGCTGGTATTATTTTGTTTTGTCAAAAATCTGTTTCTGGTAATATTTTTCCTTCAAAATTGTATTGCTGGTAATATTTTTTTTTCAAAAGTATTGCTGGTAATAGTTAATAATTTGCCCATATCTGGGACCCTAACAGGTGCTACCACGCTGGGTCAGGTTGGACCTGGGAACACCAGCAATTAAGAGGTGGTTCCACGCTCCTCAAAACCTCCTGATCAGAGGCCTTGCTAAATGTAGTTTATCGTCTTACCCAGGACACGGATGTAGTTTAACGTGTTACCCAGGACGTAATATAAATAGGGTAAATAATTGTAAAAAAAAAAAAAAAAAAAAAAAAAAAATGAATGGTCATAATATAATAAACTAAGGGATGCAATAATTAAAAAAAGAAAAAAAAAAAAAAAAACGATGCCAGAATTGAAATAGATAAAAAATAAAATTAAAAACAGCAGACTTTTTAGATATAACATTGGGGAAAAGATGTCTGACAAAGTAGCAAACGTTTTCGTGTGACGCATTTCGTGCTTTAGGACGTCATTGGATTGAATTTGTCTACGTTGAGGTGACTATACATGCGCCCAATTAAAATTGGAAAAAAAAATACCAACCATATCAAAAAAGAAATTAAAACTCCTGTATACGTAAACACGTTGAACAGCACGCCATGTTTGATAATAAATATACCAAAAATAATAAGTAGAAGAATTAAAGATAACTCTTTGGATTAAAGAACATTTAATGAATTAAATGAATATGCAATAGCATTAAGAAATAGAGGGTTCAAAACAAAATTAGAATAAATGCCAAAACCAGAAAAGGAAAACGGAAATTGAAAAATAGGATTTAATCCGCCATATAAGAATATTGATAAAAATATTGATATTGATAAAAATACAGGATTTTTTTTAAATTATAGACAAACATTTCCGTAAATCACACAAATTAAACAAAATAATTAATAGAAACAATATAAGAATGCTTTACTGTTGCATTGATAACATTGAACAAATAATAATAACAGAGCAAAATTCGAAATAACGATAATGCAAAAAATAAAAACCATTAACAAAAATGTAATTTTAGAGTTAAAACCAAATGCCCAATTCAGGGAAATTGCAAAGATGAAAATGTGTTACATTATTTACATTATTCGGACTATTGTCCTCATCTTTGTCGCCTCTGTGGGATCATGTTGAGTTCATAGACAAGGAACAACATTGGAAAATTCGTAAACTTAAGTAATCAGCACATATGCTAGGCCACAAAAATTTCCTGAGCCGACCAAGCATAGAAATAAATACAATATGGGAACCAGTAATAAGGAGTGCCAGAGAAAAGCAATGATAACAACAAAGTTGCAATATAAGCTCTGGTAAAAACATGGAATGATAACAGCAAAATTGCAATATGAGCACTGATAAAGACATTAGGTTTATAATACCCAGAAATTCATACCCAGAAATTCATACCCAGATGTCCTCAAGGACACATGGCACAGTGGATAAAAGCGTTGGTTAGTGACAGGACCCAAAGAGTGTGAGTTCAATACCCGGTTAAGGCAGTGGAGAACTTTCAGAGGGAAATTAGCTGGAGATAACTGACATCCATCAAACATGGCACGTGGAACTAGAACAGTCTAACTCAGTGAGCGAAATAAAGGCCGGGGCGTACAACGAAACGTTGTGATAAATATGGCGACAAAGATGAGGACAATAGTCCGAATAATGTAAATAATGTACATAATACCTCATCTCAGAAATATAGACAGACTCTGAAAATGTGTTATATAAGGCGAAAGTGACAAAAAAGTGGAATGCATCGGAGAAACTAGGAATTAATTTAAAAGAAGATATACAAACCATTTTGTATCATTCAAATATTAATAATATAGAAATAACACCATTTTGTCAAAACACATATGGGAACTAAAAATGAAAGCGAAAACATGAGTAATAGAATATAATAAAAACGATGCAGTAAACAAGAGGAAAAAATTGCAGTTTATGTATAGAGGAAAAACTAAAAACTCAAAGAATTCAAGAACAAAAAGTATTAAATCATTTCGAACTGTCGGAACGCTGGTGCATTTTCTAAAGAAAAATGTAAAAATTGGTGACCCCCCCCCCAGGCGCATCCAAGGATGAAAAACAACCATTTTGAAAATTGCACTGCGTAAAACAATTTATTAATGGGTAAATAATAAAAATAAAATACTGTTTTTATGTGTATTAAAAAGCTTTTTTTTAATATTTAAAATATGGCGATTTTATATACATAAGTAAAGAAATATATATATATATATATATATATATAGGAAAATCCTTAAATATTCACCATATAATTCAACAGATATATATATATATATATATATATATATATATATACAGATACACCTGTCAGACCGACTTTTATAAATTAAATGATATAAATTAAGCCAGATCATCTAATAATTAAACACATATTTAAAAACTAAACAATAAAAATATTTTTTAAGGTCACGTTAATTTCGCTACTTCAATTTTATTTGTATTGCTTTTATTTTTTTAAATGTCTGGTTTATTATTCGATTGTCTGGCTGAATTTTTATCATTTACTAAATGTAGTCATTCTGATGAGGCAGGTAAATATATATGTATATCTGTTGAAATAAATTTTTAACCGATTTTATGATGAATATTTAAGGATTTTCGTTATTTATTTATCGTGCTTTGTATATAAATTAAGCTCTCATCATGGATTTAACTTTTTAATATTTTTATATTTAGCGACCTCCTTGAAATAATCCCAACCACCTATGGATTTTGTATTATATACATATATATATATATATATATATATAATATATATATATATATATATATATGCACTGAAGTGGAATGCACAACTACCTCAGTGACGAGGTAGGCTGTAAATGTGTATATTTACTCAAATTAATAACACCTTTTAATAACAATTCCTCACATACACACATTCATATATATATATATATATATATATATATATATATATATATATATATATATATATATATTGTCATGTACAGACAAACTGTTTCGCTGTATCACGGATTATCAGTGCGGCTAGACATGTGGTCAAAACCCGACTGATTTGACATCAGTCGGAGACTCTCACCCTTAGGTGTCACACTCTAATTTTTAACGCATTATATACGATATAAGCATTACCAACTACCAGAGGGCTCAATCCACGTGTGTATAGTATTCTTATATTTACATTTGAACTAATTTCCTCATTTTTCTTGTTTTTATCACAACTTTTCGGTGTTGCACTTTCCAGCTTCTTTCTACAGGTGTCTACAGATCCGGGCAATTTTCAGTGAACTTTCAACTGAACCGTTTATTTGATTTACTGGAGTAAATATTTCTCGTTCTGCTGTCCATGTTTGGGGATATCTCGTCTTCTATGTTAGTTCTACTGAAATACTGCTCACCCTGTTTCCACTGAGTCTCAGTTGATACTGTCCGGTCCAGTGATTCAACTCAAAATTACTGTCACCAAAATTACAGACTAACCCTTTGCTCGAATGAACATCAGATGACAGCTTGAGGCATGAAAATGAAGAAGAAATATCGAAATGCTTTGTTATGACCCAGAATGGTGATGATATTTCATCATTCTAATAACAGCCTTATCCACCAGTGATGATTGGTGAATAGGATATTTCATCATCCTGGAAATAAAGATAAAAAATTTTATCATCTAAAGCAACCTGACTACCAATGATGATATACGATGATGACATTTCATCATTCTAAAATCTGAAACTTCATAATAATAAAAACGGCCCTTTCTACCACAAGCGAGGTCATTAGATTAAGGTAGCGGTAGTAAAGGAACAACACAGATATATCTTCTTCGCTCCGTGAAAATTAACATTTGACGGTTTCAAGTGCTACACTTAATCATTAAATTTTTGGAACAATAAAAAAAAGTAAGCACAAACATTTTAAAGAAACAAGAGAAAATAACAAGGAGAACATTTTTAACATTCTCAATATCAATATTGTAATTAACCTCATGAAAAGAAAAATACAGATTCTTCTCATTAATGTCAATGTGTCTCAAACTCTTATTGTTGTTATCGTTGTACGTTTGTATTAATTTTTAAGTAAAAAATGAGGAAAGTATTCCTTTATCAACTACAAATACCTATAACAACTGGGTTAACTTACATTAAAAAACTCTACATTCAACACCGTTATAGTTTCATGGTAATTTTGTCTGAATTATAATTCTTTCTGACAAAATACTGGGTGTTTCAAAAAGAATACGCCAAAATCATTACGCTGTTTTTTCAGGTCTATAGCATTGTAGTGGACTGAATCAGTGGTTATTTGATAGAGTACTTATCAAAGTTTGATTAGGTGTCAGTTTCACCGCTTCTGGTGCAGCTGAATTGTGGGAAGATCAATCAAAATGGCGACTCCTCAGCAGAAGGCATTATGCGTGCTTGAGTTCGCGAAACCAAACGCCATTGTCACGGTGCAGCATGCTTTCAGAACAGAATTCGGCATTGATCCGCCCCATCGTGAGAGCATTCGACGGTGGGTTAAACAGTTTAAAGAGAGTGGGTGCCTGTGCAAAGGAAAGAGTCTTGGAAGACCACGTGTTACAGAGGAGCAAGTGGAGAGGATTCATGATGCATTTGAGAGCAAAAGATAAAGATCTTACTCTCTGTGCTTGGCCTGCCACATCCCCGGACCTCACTGTGTGTGACTTTTTCTTGTGGGGGTATGTTAAAGACCAAGTTTATGTTCCAGCACTTCCAGCAAGTATCGATGACTTGAAAGATCGAATAACAGCTGTAATCAACATGGTGGACCGTGACATGCTGAGGCGCGTTTGGGAGGAATTCTCATATCGGCTTGATGTTGTCCACGCTGCCGGTGGTGGCCACATTGAGCACTTATAAAACATGAAATGAAACTTGAATGTATATGCAACACATGTGTTCATGCTTGAGGTTTGTAATTTTTTTTCGTTTTTGACACATCACGTGATGATTTTGGCGTATTCTTTTTGAAACACCCTGTATTTTCTTCGTAAGCTATACTCAATTCAAAAGACATTTACTTGAAGAAGGGAATTAACAGGAGATAACTGATAAGTGATATCCATTAAACATGGCACGTGGAACAGTCTACCCCAGCAAGTGAAATAAAGGGTTCAGTTCGACATTCCAACCACCTGAACAAGACCGGAACGTACAACGGCCGAAACGTTGTGATAAATATGGCAACAAAGATGAGGATGATAGTCCGAACAATGTAAATAGTGTACATAATACCTCGTCTCAGAAATATAGACAGATACCTTTACTTTTGTCGAAAACTGTCAGCTAAGAGTTTTAATAAAATATAATCAATTAAGGACTTCCTGATAAGCACTCTTAATTTAGTTTGGCTCTGTTTTCTCAGTTACTGGATCGGATCCCTTGCAACGTGTTTTCTCTTTTCCTTACGTGGTCTTAGAGACATTGGTTTTAAAGGCGAAATATGGTCCGGGAATGTTTGGCATTTCAGAGGCTTTGATCCTCCCAAATCGAGACTTTTTTCATCTTCTCTTACGTAAACCTTTATTTTATCTGGATCAAACATCCTGGCATTAATTATAAAACCAGAACCTGTACATATTCCTTCGATTTTCTTTAGACCAAATTCGAATTTCCTTGTTTTCGCCTTTAGCTAACATTACACGGAAAAGCAACTTAATGCCGCAGACATTTTTTTTTATTAAATAAGCTATGATATACAAATTCAATTTCTGAATTAATTAAAATTCCAATATCATTGTCATTATACATATCTTGCATATACACTGATTAGAAATCGATTTTTTATTAATATTCATCGATTCCGTTGTTTAAATAAACATATTTAAATATTGAATGTAGAAGTTTGGCACGTAACCGCCGAAGGTTTGTTTCATTTAAGTATTTCACCCCAAGCAAGGTGGGTGTGCACGCAAGAGTATACAGAGAGTGGGAGCAAGAGTAAAGAGGCGTGATAGAGGAAAGGATGAAGAGAAGGGGAATTAGATCAAGGCATCTGGAGATGTTGATTTTCATTGCATTTGTATAGTTGGAGATTATAGCTAACAGGGAAGCAAGTAAGAGGAAGGGAGTTCCACAGACGGGAAGTGCAGATCATGAAACTGTTGGAGTAGAAGAGACGTCTACATTTAATCGTCTCGACAGTGAAAGGTTGGGACTGAGATGCCAACCTAGTAGCACGTTTAAATTCATGCAGTAGATGATTATTATTATGCTTTTAACCTGAAATAAACTCAAAAACTTTCATATCCTATGCAGTGCTCTTACATACACGATGATTGAAAAGTAGCTCCGTATTTTATGTATGACGGACTCCCCCGTCTTGTAAAAATTATAGTTAGACGGGAGAGTCCATCATACATAAAATAGGGAGTTACTTTTCAATCACCCTGTATAATGTGATGAGAGCCCGACTGTATTGAGCTGGCACAAACGCGACTTTCTACACGATTCGTGTGTGGATTGTAAATGTGGTTCTACAGAAGGATGCTGAGAATACCATGGACTGAAAATGGGAGCAACGACGAAGTTTTAGAGAAAATGGAAACGAAAAGAACGCTTATATTAGGTTGGTGCAAAAATAATAACGTAGTAATGTCTTTTTTTGAAGTTAAAAAATACGTCAAAAAACGACATTATTACGACATTATTTTTGCACCAACCTAATACTTAACATCGGGAAAAGAGAATTGAAATTTTAGAGCGCATAATGGGGAAGGAGAAAATATGACACACACGGGACATTGAGCCCTGACCACCGCTTTACCGGTGATAGAGAAAAATAACGTAATACTCAGCCAACGGTTGAACGGTGGTACAGAAAAATGACGTAATGCCCAATCAATGTTTGAACAGTGGTACAGAAAAATGACTTAATGCCCAGTTACCGGTTGAACGGTGGGTAAACATTTGTAAGTATTTTTATATCTACAGTGAAGGATTACATACCAAGTATTTGTAAATTTTGACTCAGGAGCTCTGACAGAAAAGTTAAAATTGTTCAGGGACGCAGGGGATCAGAAGGTTAAGTCAAGAGGGGCAAATAAAAACTGCACATAACTTACCTAATGAGCTTGTGTAAATGAATGGCAGAACAGGGTTTAAGAGAAGTAGCAAAAAGTCAGTGTTTAATAATAACTGTAAAGAACTGAAAACTGTGGAGAGCCATCCTACGTCCTCAAGTGATATGGCACATAGAATACCTCTTGGAGATCTTGAGAAAGTTTCATGCATATACTATTAGGTTGGTGCAAAAATAATGACCTAATAATGTCATTTTTTGACGTATAACGTCAAAAAACGACATTATTAGGTCATTATTTTTGCACCAACCTAATATATGAATATCTGGAATTCTAAATATATATACGAGGCTAAATCAAAAGGTAATTTCCATACAACAGCTTTATTTCCACTGATGAAGAACAAATGCATATGTAACTTTTCGACATAGTCCCCTTTCATATCGATGCCGTTCTGGTATCATTCAGCTACTTTTCGGTTGTTCACGAAGCCAGGTTTGCACGTTGTACTTGTTTGGTCACCCAACGCGCACAAACTTTATGCAACCTCAAGTCATCCTGCACTATGGCTTGTGCAGATCCATAGCTGTTGTCCACAATTGCCGCCACTTTTGCTAACATGATTCGTCGGTCTTCCCCGATTAAGGAATCCACCCTCTGGATGTATTCTACCGTGTGTGATGTTTGATGGGCGGCCAGATCGGCTTTCGTACGTTACACTCGTTCTTCCCGATTTAAAACATTCTACCCAACCATCCGCCTTTCGTTGATTCATATGTGAGTCTGACTATATTTATGAGATGAGGTATTATGTACACTATTTACATTATTCAGACTATTGTCCTCATCTTTGTCGCCATATTTATTACAACGTTTCTGCCTTTCAGTATCTGTCTATATTTCTGAGATGAGGTATTATGTACACTATTTACATTATTCGGACTATTGTCCTTATCTTTGTCGTCATATTTAAACTGGGAAAAAAACAATTAAGAGGTGATTCCACGATCCTTAAAACCTCCACTCTATCATGAGTGGCTCTTGAGCCTTGTGTTGGGTGAATTAAAGAAAAAACCCTAAAAGTGAAAATATCTGTAGAATAATTCGTCCAATCCCGCATGAAAAAGGAAAAGATGATAATAATCCAGAATTGTATTAAATATTAACATGTTATCTGCAAAATTTTAAAATTAATTAATGACTAATTTTGGTCAGTCCTGGGTATGATGATAAACTACATCCGGCAGCAAGGCCTCTAATTTTTTTTTTTTACCGCAGTTTACCCTAACCCGGGGTGATAACACCTGTTAGGATGCTAGCGATGGGCAAATCGTGAACTCCCCACCTCAAACAAAAATAAAATACTATGAAAATTTAAAAATACATTTTTATGTTAAAAATTCCAGCAATATATTTTTATTCTAAAAAATTACCAAC
>OZ010589.1:84635577-84673077 GCA_963932145.1 Acanthosepion lycidas | reverse complement strand
TATATATATATATCATATATATTTAAGTATATGATACATATATATGTCATATATATTTAATATATGATATATATATCGCAGATATATTTAAGTATATGATATATATATATATATCAGTTATGATTAAGTATATGATATATATATCATATATATTTAAGTATATGATATATATCATATATATTTAAGTATATGATATATATATAGCAGATATATTTAAGTATATCATATATATATAAGTATATGATATATATATATCATATATATTTAAGTATATGATATATATATATATAGCAGATATATTTAAGTATATGATATATATATATATCATATATATTTATGTATATGATATATATATATATATATATATATATAGCAGATATATTTAAGTATATGATATATATATATCATATATATTTAATTATATGTTATATATATATATCATACATATTTAGTCATGTTATATATATATTTATATATCATTTATATTTGAGTATATGTATTGTATATATTCATATTCATATATTTATCATATATATATATATATATATATATATATATATATATATATAAATATATAATTGTGTTTGCCCTTGTATCTGGGAAGCACTTGTTTCATAGAAGCTGACCGAAAATCAGCTTGATTAAATAAAGCAGTCCTTAATCTGAAGGTGAACTTCCATCTCAAGTGACAGATTTTCGTATGCTTTCAAACATGGAATTCAGAAAAATTCACCTCCATGTCACCGTAATTTTATCAAAGCTCCATTGAAGCGATGTCTGTTTACTCTGACCGTATAGTGTCCAACTTACTACCACACTGACCAGCTGCCTTACAAGGAACATTGCGTTGTTTACCAATTTTGTTACCCCATTCCTATTACCTGTTCTTCCTCCTTATATCCACAAATATCAGTTAAACATCGCATTGTGAAATCACAACCAGAACTTTTTTCTCTTTTGCTTGTTTGTTTGTTTTGCGTTTTTTTAATAGAATCTGAAAAGCTTTTCTATCACCCGGTCCCTACTCCTCCCTATTCTCTTAAACTTTTTTCCCCTTTAGGAAGGGCCTCCGATTTCATTTTCTTTTACTCAGGCCTTAATAATGGTGCTGTCATGAATTTCTTGTTGTTATGTGTGAATGCTGTCAACGTCTCTTCATACTGAAGGTACCGGCTTGGCAGTTTTCTGGTTTCTGTTCCCAGCTGGTAGATAGGAGCTCAAACTCTTGCGTAACATCTGATCAACAATTACATAATATCAACGACATGTGGTACAGTGGATAAAGGTGTTGGTTATATCTATTGACAGGACCCAAAGAGTGTGATTTCAATATCCGGTTAAGGCAGTGGAGAACTTTCAGAGGGAAATTAACAGGAAATATCTGATAACTGACATCCATTAAAGATGGCACGTGCAACTAGAACAGTCTACTGTGAGCGAAATAAAGTTCGACATTCCAACCACCTGAAGAAGGCCGGAGCTTATAACGGCCGAAACGTTGTAATAAATATGGCGACAAAGATGAGAACAATAGTCCGAATAATGTAAATAATGTACATAATACCTCATGCCAGAAATATAGACAGATATCGAAGTTTTTGCAGTGCCATATCGTGCTGGAAGGGTGTCCTGCAAGCACCTGCGGTGGACAACCCCAAAGCCACACTGTGTTGCAACTGTGCCAGTTCCATTCCTGCTCATGTTAAATTAAATGACTGAATGTTACTATTACCTCTATGCCTCTCCTTACCAACACAATACACCATGACTATAAGACACAAGAGATATAAATCTAAACCAGCTCAAATCACCTAAACCCCTCACCCTTCCTTTTTCCAACATTCGTGGTATTCGTACCAACTTCTGCAATGTCGAATCGTTCCTCTTCGAAATTTCTGACTGTGAAACTCATCTTAACTCTTCAATACCCTCCTCTGATTTCTTCATTCCTAGCTATCTTCCCCTCCTTAGGAAGGGCTCTAATGTCCACATGCATAGCCTGGCAATATTTCCGTTAATATCAAGTGACTGTTTCTTGAAGCTCCACACCGCTCTTGCATGTGTTTCCGTCTGTCTCTGCTTAATTCAGCCATCTTTCCTTTCTCTACTTTTCCCCATTCTCCATTACTGTTGCGTGCTAGATAGTATTTTGATATGACTTTGGCCTCGAGCTTTCAACTGGATTGAAGTGGAACGCGTACATCGAATCAATAGATGCATCTACTGCAAAGAAAATTTGGGTCATTGTGTCGTACCAGAAGATTTTTCTCATCAGAATCCATCTTGCACATTTACAAATCTACCATGAATACTATTGCCATAGCTGGTAAGGTGTTTTGACAAAATCCAAAGAAGGATCTGTAATCTATCCTGATATGGCATATCGATTTCAGTCACTATATAACCGCTGTTTTTGCTACAAATATTTTCATGGCTACTGCTCTGACGAGGCAGTGTCAATCGCCATCTTCTATCTTCTTGAGCCACGTTCAGCTTTTATCATTTCCATGGTCCCCCATATACCCAGTCTTTTCTCTCAACTTTACTCTCTGTAACAACCTGCTTACTAGTGGCATTCCCGCATTTCTTCAGCAGAAATGAAATAAAAATACACATTACATAATATATTTATTATTAATATATAATATATATTACATAATATTATATATTACCTAATATATATTACGTCATATATGTTTAATATAGAATATATATTATATAAGCATATTACATAATATATAATATATTATATATATATATATATTACATAATATATATTATTTAATATATTATATATTACATAGTATATACATTATGCAATATATATTGAATTACATAACATATTATATATTACATATGTATTATATATTGCGTAATATGTAATGTACATGACGTATATTATATATACATATATATTACATAATATATATAGTATATTATATTACATAATGTATTCTGTATTACATAATAAATATACATATGACATATTATATTTCTATATTATATATTACATAATCTATATCTATAATTTTAAAATGTGTGTATGTATGTATGTAAGTGTGTGTGATCGGATGTTGTTCATGCGTTTCCACAGTTTTCATCCGATTTCGATTAAATTTTTTTGTTTGATAGATAATATATTTAGTGCCTGTTTTGAATCCAAATTGTTGGCGATAGTGGCTCTCCACTACTTCCTATCCATTATAACTCTCAGCAAGGTTTTACTATTTACTAGCTGTTCCTGGATATATATCTTTAATAAAAACTTTAATAAAAATAGTTTAAATTATTCTTATCTATAATTCTCAAAATGTATGTCTGTCTGTCTGCGATCGGATGTTGTTTATGCGTTTCAACACTTTTCTTCCGATTTCGATTTTTTTTTTATTTTTAAACATAAATATTTTAAATTATTACAATAATATTATTTATTATTATACAGTTAGAATTATATAATTAATTATAAACAATTATTATATTATAATTAATATAATTATAAATAATAATTATAATTAATTAACATATCTGTGAAGAGAACCTAAGAGTGTAATCTATATCTATAATTCTAAAAATATTCGTGTGTCTGTGTGATCGGATCTTGTTTATGCGTTTCCACAGTTTTCATCCGATTTCGATTATTTTTTTTTTTTGTTTGATAGATAATTATTTAGTGCTGGTTTTGAGTCCAAATTCGCTGGAAAAATTTACAACCTTGAAGGTGAAAAATCGAAAAAACCTTATTTTTTACACTTTGCGCAAAAATCAAAGGCAAAATTTAATATCTGTAAAAATCAGCGTGCAATCAATTTAGAGAGTTGAAATCTAAAAGATGCGCAATCAAGACACAGTCATGTAGCATTTGCAGTGGTGTTCAATGCGCGGCTGTACGAGGCAACAGGCATGTAAAATAACTTCTTTTTTTTTTTTTTTTTTGGAGGGAAGGCTTATGATGCCTCAAGCAAGATAACTTTTGTCAGAAACATCATATTTTCGTTGTTTTTACTTTGAAACAACCGCTCAATTTTAGCGAAGCAAAAATAAGTTTTAGAGGTGCAAGACATCAATGATGTTCTCCGTTACCTCAACGTTTAGACACCATTCTGCCTCCTTACACATTCCCTTTTCTTTTGGCCAAGCCTTCAATCTCTCTCAAGTGAAGTTACCTGTTACCTTTTCCGTTGCATAAAGCCTACTACTACAGTTTTAAGGCGTTGCTTTCATTGTCGTTTATAGCCGTTCAAAATTTATTTTATATTGTCCTGCATTGCATTCACTGTAGTAATAAATAATCTTGCTTTTTTATCATTCAACATTTATTTTTCCAACCTTTTCTAAAATTATTCGAGCTTTTAGTGATTCCCGTAGCTTTTCAGTGTTCTCTTCTGGTATTTGCCCACGCATGCCATTTGAGAGTTCATACTTGCCTAAGACATAATATCAAAAAAAAAGATTTTGCCTAGGTCGCAAAACCGCTGCCGCCAGGTCCGCCATGCGAATAAGAGATAACAAATCGTCTTTAGAACGTTCAACTCGCCTGTCTCAAAATGTCTCTCGGAATGCTTTAATCAGAGCCACTGAGTCCGAAGATCAACGTAGCAATCGGCTTTCCATAAGAGCATACCTGAACGCTTCTACGCGCCAGGCTGAAAATGATGATCAAAGGACTGAGGAGAAACGCCACTTCAACTGCTGCTTCGCGTGAGACTAAAACAAGACTGAAAACGCAAAAACAGCTCTTTTCAGGGCTACCCCACCATTCAAATTGTTAACCTCCATTTAGGGATGTGCCTCAGTTGCACCCAGTTGTTGTGCCTAATATTAATTTTCGGGTGGGCTAACTTTAAACTTAAACTGCTCCAACTGAAGGCAAAAATTCACTGTGATAAAACAACAGGTCGAAGACAGGTTATGCTGCTAGTATATCTTATATATTATATTACATAATATATTTTACATTATCTATTATATATAACATAATATATATTATATTAATATATATAGTATATAATATATATTATATTACGTAATATATGTATAATATATTGTATACATCATATTTATATATATATTACATAAATATTTGTATAATTTATATATTAAATAATATATATTATAAATATTTATTTTATATTACATAATATATATTAAACTATTTATATTACATAATATATATTTTAAATATATGTTGCATCATATATATTATAAATATTTATTATATATTCGATAATATAATTATCATATGCATATATATTACTTAATATATATCATAAATATTTATTAGATTATATATATAATATATATGTATTAGGTAATATATAAATATTTCAAATATATATATATATGCGTATATAAATTATACATTGCATAATAAATATTATAAATATTTATTTTTATTATTTATTACATAATACATATATACATTATAAATTTATATATTATATATTACATATATATATATATATATATATATATATATATATATATATATATATATATATATATATATATTACATAATATGTTTCCACTTAAAATTATTATATACTATATAAAATATATCCAGTAAAATTTACGTTTATGTGCGAGATTTGAGAACAGATATTTTCTTTTGATCATTAGGTGCTATGTTTTCTTTTTAGAATTGTTTACGAAATATTAATCAACTTTTTCTACAGTGAAGAAAGAAAATAAACTTTAGTAATGTTCCTGAAACTAGACTTACATCTTCAGGGTTGTTCTATGAATGAAAATAAGCCGAAAGAAAACACTCCATTGCTGACAACTCTTTCCATCATTAAGCTAAATTACTTTAAATATCGACTCACGCAGACGAATAGGTATATTCAATCTGCTTGATAAATATTGTGTGCGCCTACTGTAGAGCGATGCTTAGCAAGATACGCTCACAAACCAGTCTATTAAATTCGCTCGTCACAAGGGGTTCTAATTATATTGATCTTGTGCCAGACTAGACTAAACTATATAAATATCTAAATTATGTTGAACCTACATCGGACCGCAGTTTCACGGGTCTTGACTTTCACTAATTCAACCACGACAGAAGCAGGGAAAAACTGGTCGCATAAAATTGGTATAGTCATTAGCCTCGTTCTCATGATGACATAAACATCCATGTTAAATTGGTACGAACAGGTGTAGGTACATAGAAAATGAAAACTCGTTGAATTAATATCGTTCATTTCTTTTCAGTTTGAGAGTGACAGAATTATCAGTGTTTTAACTTCAAACAGACACGAAGCGTTTGAACAGCCGTTTATTCTAAGAAATATTGAGGAATTTAAAAGTCAACTTTTTGGGTGCAAGACATAAGATATACAAAATGATTTAAATTTTCAACATTAAAAGAAAAAACTTAATTCGGTGCATTTATAAAATTATACTGACTTTGTAAAAACTGCACCTTTGGATTTTTTTATTTAATTTCATACATATACATATAAGCACCACACGTGTACACATACACATGCACACACACAGGTGGGTAGGGAGTTTATCTGACCAAAAGTGCTTCTCCCACAAAACAGACATTTATGAAACTTTTTTTTTTAAATTAAAAAAATGTATCAGGTCGAGAAATTTTCAGCACCTTTTCGTGTTTCTGTGTGTGGGAGGTGGATAATTTTTTATATATGAAGAACAATTTTTTTGAATAGATGTGTAACAAAGTTGAAAAATATAATTATTTTAACGAAACTCAAGCGTGTTAAGAATTTAACATTTTAAAATTAAAATTAGCCTTCGTTCGCTCCAAAAGGCTATACATATGAGATGATATGTTCGATAGATTTATCAAACATCTGATGTGCGTTTCGATACGAAAATCTTGAATCAGTCAAGCAGATAAGTCTCTCGATCATGACTTATTGAAGTAGACACAGAGATAAATTTAACAAAAGGTTAATTTAAAGGAATTTCAAAATTTTAAAAAAAAATTTTTATATACTTCAGAACTATCTCAGGGGGGCCTCTAGTTTGATTTAATCATTTATATATATATATATATATATATATATAACCCAAAATACGATACTTATTATATTGAGTGGGCAATAAATCATGGCAATATTAAAGTTGAAAAGAATTAAATTATCCACAATTTACTGCCCTATAATTAGAAAGATATCACTACAGTCCAGCACTCTTTTCTTTGTTTCTCACGAAATTTTCCTATTTCTTTATAATATGTTTGACTTTTGGAAGGCATTTTCGCAATTCCGAATTCGCCTTTGGATGTTTGTGTTCCATTTTCCGTCGTCTGCTATTGCTCTGCACCAATATTTACTTGATTCTGGCGTTTCCAATTTGTAGTTCCTATCTTGGGCTGTGCCTTGATCAACGGGTTGGGTTTCTTAAAATTTTACGATTAGTCCTTTCTTCTCCCTTTATAAACCTTGTCTAGGAATTCCTCTAACTTCTCTCTTTTTCAGAACGTGAATAAAATTATTACTGAGTGCAGATAACGGATTGCTTTCATTATATTCTTATCGTAATTCGTCTATATGCCTCCTAAATAGTTGCATCGTCTTTTCAATGTTTTTGAATGTTACATACGCTGATACATATAATCGGACCTATATTCTAAAATCTGCTAGCAATAAATAGATAGTAAATACTGCCTGACCTGAGGGTGCTTCAGCAACGAGGGTCAGCAATAACAATTAAAAAAGTCACGTCGGCTTGTCAGTGACTTAATAATTAGTAAAAAGGAATTTTTTCAGCTATGGCTGTTTTGTTTGTTTTTTTGTTTTTTGTTTTGTTTTGTTTTATCGGGGGGATCAAGATCTGCCCCTATTAAACGACAGATAAAAATTAAATGAGAGAATAGAGAAATCGATGAAAACCAATTTAGTCAGATAGATATATGTGCAGACTGAGAAAGTTTAAAGAAAATTGCTTATGGGAAGATTGTATTGCGCCAGTTTTCCTAAAAGACATTTTAGCTTGAATATCTTCATTTGAAATACTGGATTTTACTGACCGATGTTGCCTGTAGGTAATAAGCAACTATATTTTCATGAAATATACTCTTAGATTCGGTTACATTGGTTAATTTGACGACATATCAAAACGTGGGTACGACGATAAACTGCATCCGCCTCCTGGGTATGACGATAAACTAAAACCGCTTCCTGGGTAAGACGATAAGCTACATACGCACCCTGGGTAAGAAGATAAGCTACGTCCAACAGCAAGGCAACTGATCAGGAGGTTTTGAGGAGCGTGAAAACACTTCTTAATTGCTGGTGTTCCCAGGTCCACCCTGACGCGGGGTAGTAACACCTGTTAGGATCCAATCTATGGGCAAATAGTTAACCCCGAAACTGGAGTCAAAACATTATGAAAGTGCAAAAATAGGTTTTAATACTAGAAATACTTTATAAAAAATTATTACCAGCAATATATTTTTGAAAAAAAAAAAATTACTAGCTACAAATTTTTTTTTTTTTTAAATTACCAGCAATAAAAATCTTGTCGGCATTAAATAACCCATTGAGGTTGATATACCGTAAAACAAAACAAAGCAAACCAAACCAAATCAAATCTTGTTGGGCTCTTTAATGTTGTATTTAAGCCTCATAGAACAAAAATTATAATGAATTAAAACATAGTTGCGGTTTGCGGTCAAAAAGAAAAATATAGTTTCGATTTAGGCTAGTGTCAAAAGTATAGACGTGGGTCCGGTTTAGACTAAGGGAAACTTAATTCCGGTTTAGACTTCTGTCAAAAATATAGGCTTAGTTCCATTTTAGACTGTACTCAAAAAGGTAGACTTATTTCCGATTTAGACTCTAGTCAAAAAGTTAAACTTAGGAATGAATAGGTCAAGATGATAATGATTGAGAAAACATCTTACCGGAAGTCCGTTCTACAAAAAAGCAGTTTTTGTGAAGAAGCTGTTCGAATGGAATTTGCATTTTTTACTATTTTAATACAAATGGAATTGCAAGGTTTACTTTGTATATGGCATGGCGGACCCGGTTGTAAAGATCAAGTGTGGTATGACTAAGTAATGTAGCTCGTAAGAAGACATCTCATGAAAATAGCAAAAGAGCAGCGAGAAGGTGCCTTTTACAATGTTGTTCATATTGTACAAGGCTAAGAGCCACTCGAGGTAGAGAGTTACAGAATGAAAGGTACAATTTATGGGAATATATAGGGAATATAACGGTTGACTCAAATGTGAAAAAGTTAAGGTTGTAGTAATCGGGTAAACATCCTCTTGGGGGTTGGTTATAGACAGATAAATAACAACAGCCTGTAACATGCATATAATTGATAGATATTAATAGACTGCAATAGGAGATTGAAGAAACTCAAACTTCCTACTTTCTATTTGGCACTTTTTGTATCTAGCTGTCTATTAATGTGTGCATATGCATGTTTACATGAGTATATACGAAAGATTTCTGAAAGGTTCTAGAGTCGAGATATATTTACCTTATCTCCAATGTATGTATGCATGTATGTATTAATAATAATATAATATACATTGACTGTCAGTTCAATCCCGAATATGTACTGCAATAAATAATACTTGTGCAAAGAAATTATTTAATATTTTAAACATTAGACGATGGGGATACATAATTAAATCCGTACATAGATATGTGTGTGTCTGTGATGTCTGTCTATATCTCTGAGATGAGGTATTATGATTACTTTCATTATTTACATTGTTCGGACTGTTATTCTCATCTTCATTGCCATATTCACAAAATATTGGCCGTTTCGAGCAAGAACAGTCTACCCCCGTTGATGAAATAAAGTGTTCGGTTCGGAAAAACAATCACCCGAAGAATGCCGGAGCGTACAACGGCCGAAACTTTGTGAATATGGCAATGAAGATAAGGATAACAATAGGAATAATGTAAATATGTAATATATATATATATATATATATATATATATATATATATACGATATGAACAATAAAATATGTAAAAAAAATTAAATTTTCAGACACACTGATTTGTATATTAATATTTTTTGTTTTATTATTTCAATAAGGTTCTTCGAACTGTATAATATATGAATGTGTATAATATATACATGCATAAGATATATATATATATATATATATATATATATTAAATATATATTATGCATATTATATATATTATATATATATTATCCATATATATACATATTATGTATATATATTACATATATATAATCGATATATTATATATATTACGTACATATATATTACATGCATATGTGAGCAATATATATATATATATTGCATTCTTCTCATATATATATATTTATATATATATATATATATATATATAAAAAGAGAGAGAGAGAAAGCGAATGACAGGGGAGGGATAGATACAAATATGTCTATACCTCGCTTTTCTCTATCTTTCTCTTTCCCTCGCTCCCTCCTTCTTTTTTTTATCTATTTGTGGTTGAGTATTTAAAACCGGGTTCGAATCTCGTCATGGATAATTTGTCAAGAAGATGATATTCATGCTGATGTTATCAGCCTGTGAGGTGGTTATCCGCACGCGACATATTTGGTTAAATTGCTTGGAAACCATTCCAAGGGTTGATCCAAGCCTTGTGAGTGAAATTGGATTTACGAAAATCTTTGGAAGCTGTCAGTGGTTGTGCTAGCACGAAGAATCAAGTCATCGTGAGCGAGGGTTTGAGCGTAGTGGCGTTTTTCACAATGCTGGTCATAACAGATTATGCGCTCTCTCCCAGAAACTGTAACTAAGATTCGCTCAGCATAGTTGCAGCAAAAACCACAGGTTGGTTCTGTGAATATTGAATAAACACAAATGTGCTTCAGCAGGCGTCTGCGACAATGATTGGAAAGCCGCACTAGCTATATATATATATATATATATATATATATATATATATATATATATATATATATATATATATGACGTGTTTATGAAAAAATAAAATACGCAAAAATTCGCTTTTCTCTCTACCGGGTGCCGATAGCCTAGGGGTTTGAATCTCCGACTGATGCTAAATCTGTCAGGTTTCAGTCTCAGCTTGAACCGATCGATGTCTAGCCACACTGGTGAGCTGTGATACAGCGAATCAATCTGTCAGTGGATGACGAGATAGATATATATATATATAATAGAGGGAACAAATCCGTTGGTATATATAATCCAAATAATGTAAAATATTAAAACTGATCCACGAAAAGACCTCAATGTATTTATTACAGACCAAATAATTAACAAACAATAAAATCCAAAATCACATTATATGGGGAATAGGCTATTTCGAAGATATCATACATCTGTCTTATCAACGAAAATTTAACTGTGTAAGCTAAAAAGAAGAAAAAAAACGTCTACACTAGGGTTAATAAGACAGACGACCGATATCTTCGTCTGCCGAAATAGGCTATTCCCCATATGAAGTGATTTGGGATTTTATTGTTTAACAATATATATAGTGATTTTCCAAGCGTATCTTGGATGTGGCACAAGGCCGAAAGTAAGAGGCACTCAGTGAGGATCGAACTCACTATTCATTCGTAATTGTTCTAGCGAGACAAGCTTGCTAACCATTACACCACGTCGAGGTTATATATATATATATATATATATTTATTCCTCTCCAATAGTACGACACGGAGTTTCATGCACAACGAGAATTTCAGATACTGAATTAAGACTGATCTTAATTTAAATTTTGTTAAATATATTGGATTATCGCCTTGGTGAAACAGTCCATATTTTATACAGTGATTGTTGTTTTAAAAATGAGGGGGGTTTCAATTTTGTAAATATAAGGGGGGAAGTAAGGGAAATAAAGAAGGGGAAAATTATAAATTTTTTATGTCATAAACAGGAAAAAAAAAACACGTCAGTTATGTGCGATACATGACTGAAGGCTCAGATTTTTTTCCCCGCATTTGTTATCATTTCTTTCTGCGTTGCCATCTAAGGCTGTAGAACTCGATCTGCCCTGCTATTTACCCACAACTGGGGAGGGGAGAAAATGAGGATTCATACCTTTCCCAATAATATTAGCACATAAGTGAATGTAATGGATCCATCTGCAATTCGAACTCGGCTCTCCGATTCTTCAGTCCGAGCCGCTATCTATTACTCAACCGTGCCTTATATTTCCAGTTACTAATGTAGAATCTTAATCTATTAGGTTGGTGCAAAAATAATGACGGTCTTTGACGTTAAAAAATACGTCAAAAACCGTCATTATTTTTGCACCAACCTAATAAATGAAAATGTTATCATCTAAGTAGTTATAATAAAAAAAAATATTCAAAGTTACTCACCAATATCATTTTATTTTTATTAAAACCAGCACTGAATGTGCGACATTATATAAAAAAGGATTAGATAGGTTCACCTATCCTCCAGTTCACCGTCCTCTCTTGTCTTTATCATTTGTTTCCTGATTAGTATTGTGTTTCAGGTTCCTTCTAAGGTCTACTTCAGATCTATACTTCTAACGCCCCCGCCTAAATTTTATGCGCTATTTTGTCCTCGATAGAAATAGATAGGTTTGCCTAACGTCTGGTTCACATTTCTCTTCGAGCTTTTGAACAGGGGTAGAGTTTTATCCCTTGTTACTTCTAAAGTATTTTCATTTTTTTTCAGTCCCAATAGTTTCTTGCGTCTTACTGGCATTATCGCCTTGGTTGGGTTGAATTGATTAGTATATATATAATATATATATAAGGGAAGAGGTTATAGTAGTTCCAGCGAGTTGTCATATGTAGTACAAGGCCGAATTTAATGTGAAGTATACGAGTCCCTAGGCTCGGCCAAAAATTCCCCGTAGACCCCATATAAAACGTGCTGGGTTGGAGGTTTCCCGCGACGAGACTTTGCCCTTTACCACTTCGTCCCCAACCGAACTTAGGGGTAACTGGCCGTACGCTCCCTGGGTACCAGTAGATTATTTCAACCGGGCAACTGGTCAAATCCTGCTCGCTGCCCACGCAGTGTTAGTTATTAGATCCAGTAAGCGGGGTGTTGTCCATACGTTCAGGGTCGACTGGGGAGTGGACACGACTGTGAAAGTTGGCGCTAGGAAGTTTAGAATGTGGAAAAATAAAACAAGAAATAATATCTACAGAAACCAGGCAAAAATGGGGGAGATATTGACGTCTTTTATATAAGAAGATAACATCAGAACAGAGGTTACAGGGAGAATAAAAAATCATTTAACATAAATGAGAAAAGAAAAAGAAAAAGACAAAATGCATCCAGCGAATTCCCAACAGAGAGAAGGTTTGTGTGTGATAAATGCGTATTGCATCGCCTGAGGTAGGTTTATGACTAATAATCCAGTCTCATACAGACTTCTCAGAACAGGGGTTAGTCTTCTCTCTCTCCTCCAAAATTCTCCCGCAAATCTCTCGACTCACTGCGACGATAGTCTCGTGACTCTCTCGACTCCGCTTTATTAGCAAAATCTCGAGTTAATATAGGAAAAGGATCAGCTGATTGATCCTCGGCACGCAGCTACCATGAGTGCCAAAAGATATCCCTTGACATGTAAACCGATTCTCCAATTATTTACCTTATCTCAATCACGAGTTCTTCACGCTTCACCAAAATTATACTTTGGGATATCTAAACATTGATTCAACCTTTTAATCAAAACAAATACTGTTAAACAAAATCATCTCGCCCATCCCCATTGTTTACTTGTGACCCAGGTTTAAAACATCGCCTCCTGCCCTGAGATCGTGTTTCTTATCGGTAAACACACATCTTAACCCAAATTGTATTAGGTTTGTGCAAAAATAATGACGTTATAATGTCGTCTTTTGACGTATTTTTTAACGTCAAAAAACGACATTATTACGTCATTATTTTTGCACCAACCTAATACTTTGATATATAAGCACCGTTTCCATTTCCAGTCAATAAAAGTTATATTTGCGTGTGTGCGTTCATGTGGATGTATGTGTGTATACCTCTCTCTGTTACAGCCCTTCGACATAGACTCGTCTGGGGATCCTCTCTGCTCGCAGGCAGAGTGTTTGACCAGCACAGCCGGAGACGAATCTCCAACAGCAGGATATCTACCAACCGCCCCTCATGGACAGATGTGGCACAAGGCCGAATTTAATGTTGGTTATCCGTGCCCGTAGGCTCAGTCAAAAATTCCCCGTAGACCTCGTCCAAGACGGGGTCGGGTAGCAGTTTCCCGAGACGAGACTCTGCCCTTCGACATAGTGTCGTCTGGGGATCCTCTCTGCTCATAGGCAGTGAGTTTGACCAGCACAGCTCCGACTGCAGACAAACATACAGTATTTACTACCGTATTTATGTGAATGCAAGTATAATCATTATCATCCGTAGGTATGCTACAACATTAAGTATAGTCGAAAACAAATGATAAATAAACAGAAATACAGAAAATTTAGCTTCAAAATATGACAATGGAAGAAACTGAAAGTGTTTTTTTTATGTTCGTTTGTCTTTTTTTCTTTGTTTTATTTGAATTATTTATTTTTTGCTTTATTGATACTGATAAAAGCAGTATAAGTTTATATACTATATAAACTATATACGTTTAACAAGATGGCGACACTGAGTATTAATTAGATATGGCGTGTGTGTCCCAGAGCTTGCCGTAAATGTATTGCTGGTAATAAATAAATAACATAATGAACAGTGAAATGGAGATAGGGCGTCAACATTTAGCAAAGCGAGATTATTTTATAAATGAGCGAACTGTCAAAATTTGTCCTTACGCCTTCCACAGCACGACCTCTTAGCGCTGAGTAAAAAAGATAAGGAGAGAAAAAGAACGTAAATAAACTTACACACACGACCAGATATCCAATTTCATACGTTCCCGCGCGCGTGAGTATGTGCCTGAGACAGAGAGGTATAGAGTAATTTGTGTCTGAATTTCTGGGATATGGAGTTATCATTATTTACACTATTAATAATTAATATTCGGACTATTGTCCTCATCTTTGTTGTTGCTAGCACCTGATCGCCTTCTGTCTGAATTTCTGGAATCAGGTGTTATCATTATTTACACCATTTACATTCAGACTATTGTCCTCATCTTTTTGTTGTTATCACCTGATTGCCTTCTTTCTGAATTTCTGGGATTAGGTGTTATCATTATTTACACTATTTACATTCAGGTTATTGTCCTCATCTTTGTTGTTATCAACTGATTGCCTTCTGTCTGAATTTCTGGGATCAGGTGTTATCATTATTTACACTATTTACATTCAGACTATTGTCCTCACCTTTGTTGTTGTTATCATCTGATTGTCTTCTGTCTGAATTTCTGGGATGAGGAGTTATCATTATTTACACTATTTACAAGCGGACTGTTGTCCTCATCTTTGTTGTTGTTATCACCTGATCGCCTTCTGTCTGAATTTCTGGGATCAGGTGTTATCATTATTTACACCATTTACATTCAGACTATTGTCCTTATCTTTTTGTTGTTATCACCTGATTGCCTTCTGTCTGAATTTCTGGGATCATGTTTTATCATTATTTACACTATTTACAAGCGGACTATTATCCTCATCTTTGTTGTTGCTAGAACAACGTTTCGGCCGTTGTTTCTTCCGTCCTCCTCGGGGGTATATAGATCTGTGTAACCTACGAAAAATCCTGAGCTAAAATCTTTATTTAATCTACCGGAGTAGACTGTTCTTGGTCCACTGCTCCTCTCTAGGGATATTTCCTCTAGTTCTTTTTTCTTTATCTCCGCTTTTATTAAATCCCAAGAAATTGTTTTAAGACATTGTTTCATTGCATCTCATTATTAAACCTTGCTAGAAAAAGAGACCCGAGGACACTGAGATGTGGTTCTGCAGAAGGATGCTAAGTATATCATAGACCGAACGTGTGAGCAACGCTGAGGTCTTAGAGAGGATACAAACAAGGAGGAAGATTATACTTAACTTCAGCTACCTTTTCCATCAGGAAAAGGTAGCTGAAGTTCCAGGAACACATAATGAGGAAGGAGGGCCTGGAGAATTTGATACTCACCGGTCGAATAGAGGGAAAGAGACACTAGGGAAAACAACACATGACTTACCTAGCGGGCTTAAGCAAGTAGATGACAGAACGTGATCTGGGGGAGGTGGCAGAGGGAAGGAACGTTGAGCGCTGCAAGGGATAGAGGGAAGTGGAGAGCCATGATCGCCTACATCCTGAAATGACACGGCACATCGAAAGAACTAAAAAGAACAATTGTCGTCAATAATAATAATAATAATAATAATTGTCGTAATAATAATAATAATTGTAGTAGTATTAATAATAATTGTAGCAATAATAATTATTATATTTATAATAATAATAATAATTTTAGTAATGATAATAATGATAAAATTTGTAGCAATATTAATGATTATAATTGTAATAATGATTATAATTGTAGTAATAATAATAATTGTAGCAATAATAATTATTATAATAATAATAATAATTGTAGCAATAATAATTATAATTGTAGTAATAATAATTATTATAATTGTAGCAATAATAATAAAAATTGTAGTAATAATAATTATTATAATTGTAGTAATAATAACTATTATAATTGTAGCAATAATAATTATAATTGTAGTAATAATAACTATTATAATTGTAGCAATAATAATAATTATAATTGTAGTAATAATAATTATAATTGTAGTAATAATAACTATTATAATTGTAGCAATAATAATAATAATACATAAACAGTGTCATGAAAATTCCTTGGAGCACAAAAGTTATCTTTTGGAAAGATTTCGTAATCAGCACGAAACCTTTTCATCTCACTCTCGTAAGATTGTCCATTATCTAATGCCTCTGCATTTTATTAACCTTGCCTATATAATATCAGTCTTTTCTTTATCTCTTTCAATTTTTACCGGGCTGTACTTTGACTTTTGTGTAAACGTGGATGACTGTCATATGCAAAAAAAAGAATAAGGACATGACAATTATTTTCTATTATATTCTTACTTTCTTTCTTTCTTTCTTTTTCTTCTGCCTCTACACAAAGAATTTAAATGTATCTTAATATTTATGCATCTAGATCCCCACCTGACTTTTAATCTTTCCCTCCTCGTCTTATGATATCAAACTACTGAACCTGTCTTTCTTTTGTCTCTACTACTAACCCCGCTCTCTCTCACTCACGCTCTTTCTCTCTCATATATATATATATATATATATATAAAGAGAGAGAGAGTATCGTTTTCTGGCCGACAAACCTGAAAAGAGGGTGTGGCCGAGAAAAGAAAGCTAGAAGGAAAAGTAAATCAGTTGAAAGAATATATATATATATATATATATATATATATATATATATATATATATATATATATATAATGTGTGTGTGTGCCTGTGTGTTCTTTCACCTGGTTTTCATTTCATTTTAGCTTTCTTTCCTCGGTCACGCCCTCTTTTCCTCATTTTCATTTCATTTGCCATTTTCAGGTTTGTCGGTCAGAAAACGAAACTGACTTAACCACAGAAGGTACTAAAATCAAATAGATATTCCTAATTTTTCTATGTGAGGTGTACCTTTAGAAAGTAGATGATCATGGCTCTCTATGCCTTCCTATCCTTTGTAGCCCTTACTAAGCATTGTCTTTTCAACATTCCTTCTAATCCATCTTCTTTCATCCGTTTACACAAGCTTGTTAGGTAGGTTACTCCCTCTGTCCTTCTTTCTCTCAATATGTCTCCAAGCCCTCATTCCTCAAAATTTTATTCCTATAAATTTAATTGAATTCCTATAAATTTCAACTGTCTTTTTCTGATTCTAAGTTTATGCGTCCTTTTTTGTTTACATTTTGCTTACATCTTCCTCGTTATTTACATGTCCAGTCGATGGTATTCGCAACATTCTTCATTTTTTTTTTTTTTTTTTTGCTTCACGTTTCTTTATATCTGAGGAGATTTTCCAGCATTCACTGATATAGAGAGGAGGAATACGCCTTCGTATTTTTGCCTCACATGTTCTATCCTCCATTAAAGTAGCCCAGTTATTGGTCAGATAATACTTTAACAATTACGGTCTTACATACAATCACTCGAAATAATAGTATTAGTTGTTATTAATTTGTATTCATTTGCGTGTACGAGAGGAAGGGTGCTAGAAACTTCTTAGCCTTTCCCACTTCCTTAAATCAATATTTCTGTTGTGGATTCCGGGTTGAAATCCGGTACCAATAAATAACAAACAAAGAATGAATATAGGAAAATAATGTATTAACGTAATAATACAAACTGGTAAAGCAAGTTAGTAGTTTCAGGAATACGTGTTAGTAGCAAAATATCTATACAGTCTTTGGTATTGAAGTATCGCTGTATGACTTCTTACTGAGTCTACGTGCCCGCTCACTGTGACTCCTACAACGCTGTTACCTCACCCTCACTCTTCCGGTTACCTACAACCTTTTACTCTGTCACTTTGGACTCGACTCGACTCTTCGGTCTTGCTCTCGTCTTACTCTCGTGTCTTCCCGTAGCCGTAGTATATGTATATACTGGGTGTGTCCATTTGTGTAAAAACTGGAGAACCCCTCAACAATTTAATGACCAAACCTCAGAAAAATTGTGTGCGTTTTCAACTTGTTTTTTCTCGAACCGTATTATGATGTCTGTATATCTATAATAGTATTTATATTTTTTTTCATTACTTCTAGCTTGGGAATACCATGTACTGTAAGTTTAGGTCTGCGGGTGGTGTAATGAATAATGGCTCTGAGTTGTTAATCAGGGAGCCGAGATCTAATTTCAGTTGGTTTCCTTATATTCGCATACGTGTAAATACCCTTTGCGAAAGGGATGAATCCACTTCTTCTCCCTCCAGATATGGGTTAATTAGTAAGACATGTATCACTAAAACCATTATTATCTTAAAAATATTAACTAAATAACCCGTAGAGATTGATATGCCGTTAAACAACCCCTACGAAAAAAAAAAAACAATGCTTCTATATATGACATGCAAAAACTGCTTACTTTAGTGCAAATACAAGTCTACTGGTTTCCACACGCATCATTGTTTAGTTCATGCCTCATAGGATAGTCCTTGAGAGTTTCCTAAAACAGAAACAGTCGCGATCCAGTAAACGTCTAATTATTACGACCGTGAAAGCAATTGGTACGGTAAAAAATTCTAAAATAATTACAACAAAAATACTGTTTGTTAATTAGTAAGTTTAATTTATATGAGGTATATTTTTGTTGGCAACACAACAATCAGAATAATTTCTCTGCTTCTACACAGAAGCAAACATTTCTCTTTCAAAGACAAACAAACACGCATATATATATATATATATATATATATATATATATATATATATATATATATATATATATATATATATATATATATATGAAAGACTCAAACACTATTATTCCATGGTTATAATTTATTATATTGGAAGCATAGTCACGATCGAATTCATTTGTAGGTCTGATGAATTGGATCGTGATTACGATTCCGATGTACTAAATTATAACTATGAAATAATAGTGTTTGAGCCTTTTATATTATATTCTTGCTCTGTCCTGGACATTGAGCTCTACCTGGATTCTATTCTCTTGGCTAATATATATATATATATATATATATATATATATATATATATATATATATATGATAGCCTAAGAGTTAGAATCTCCAACTAATGCCAAATCGGTCGGTTTTTGGTATCGGCTTGAAGTAATCGGATGTCTAGCTACACTAATTCGCTGTGATACAGCGAATCAGGCTGTCTATGGATGGCTATACATACATACGTACATACATACATATATATATATATATATATATATATATATATATATATACGTACATACATACATATATATATATATATATATATATATATATATATATATATATATATAGACATATACACACACACACACACATATATATATATATATATATATATATATAAAGTTATGAATTTTTGACTTTTTGTAAAATGATTGATTTCCTGTAAGAGAATTCAATGAAAATTATTAATAATAATGAAGAAGAGTTTCTGGAACTTGTTTTTATTTATTTATAATTGTGTATGTTATGCAAAAAACAAAATTTTATTGAAAAATAAACCTTCTGAAATATTTTGAATTTTTTTCCTGATGCATATCTGGTAAAATCGAATTTTTGTTTTAGTTGTGGGAGGGGGTGACCTTTTTGATTACTTTTGAACAAAAGTTCATCAATTTATGGCACAGGAACATAGGTTTACGAAAATGTCAGAACCCTCATATATATATATATATATATATATATATATATATATATATATATATATATATATATATAACACGTGTTAATAATGTTATCTATTGATATACGTAAAATTATCTGATTCAGCATATATCAGGTGAATAGAATTGTTACCAATAAAACGCTTGATAGCTATCTAGAGTAATAGACAAATCAGAAATGAGATGAATTTAACAATAATTATCGGTAGTCAGCTCCAACTTTAGCGATTACTCATTCATCAGGTCTTCAGATAAGAATGATTCTATTGATTACAGAATATCTATTTTATTATTTAATAAGAAATAATGAAATAAACATTGAATGATGAATGCAAATATGTTTATCCGAAAACGTGACGAGTGACTAATCATGAAATACACAGTTGACCTCCGATAAGTATTATGAACTTTTTATTCTGTTCCTGTAATATAGGCGATACCTAAGGTTGAAAATGCATTTTTAAAAATAAAATTTTTTTCTTGAAGCTTTTATTAGGTTGGTGCAAAAATAATGACGTAACAATGTCGTTTTTGACGTTAAAAAATACGTTAAAAAACGACATTACGTCATTATTTTTGCACCAACCTAATATTTAATTTTAATTTAAAGGTAATTTAATAAAATTTAATATTTTCAATAAGCAAAATACTTTACTGTATTTCAAACTAAATTTAAATTGACTGGAATGCGTTTTTATCAATAAAAACGCTGAAATCGTCCTGATAGTAACATTAAAATGTATTGCTAATTTTCTATCCTTTGCTCAACAAGCATCTGCGTAAGTTAGGCTATGGAACCAAAGTAGCTGAAAGCTAAAAAGCAAAACAAAAAGGAAAAAGAAATAAAAAAAAGGCCAACAAAGCTATTACTTTTGATATTTCATCGAGATATCAGCCATGGAAAGGAAATCTGTCAACACAATGTAATTCTCTTTATTAATATATTTATCAAATATAAAATATACTTTTCTGAAACCTTTTTTGAGAGAGATTAGCTGATTTAAAGTTTAATTAATCTGATTTGAAACAAATATTACTTACTTTACGTTTAAAATATCACAGAAAAGCATTTTTAATACTAAGATGAGTGTTTATATGAGGGGATGATAAATTTCACGAAAGTCTTTTGTTTGGGTTTTTTTAAGTGGCATATAACTGCAACAATTACTTGAGGAATATAACGTGAACGCCATTTTATATATTTCTAACTACTAAGTAATCTTAGCAATTTAAGAAAATATTCTAAGCAATCTAATATTTTATTGAATTTCAGGTACTTTGGTTTCATGCCTAACTTACGCAGACGCCTGAGGAAATGACAGGAAATTAACAATACATTTTAATGTTACTATAGTTACCGCTCTTATTTTTAAAAATGGACATGTTTGCACGTATAAAATAAATTCAAAATTCTTTTTAAAATATTGACGTTGTAGAATTTTAGTTTTCCATTTATGATTAATAAATACAGTCTTAATTTATTCACAATATTACTTGAAATATAATTCATTATTCGTCGAAAAAAAATGTTTTTCTGAAGACAGTGTCCATTATATATTTTATATACAAAAGCAATTAAAAGCTTTTCTAATTAAACTTAGTTCTACTTCATTTCCTTATTTTACGATTCAGAGCAGATTTTCTGAAACGGCGGGTCCTATTTAACCAAAGCAAATTCATGATTTATATTCTTCAAGGATTTGTCCTTCTAAATAATATAACCATTAAGCTCTACAAAAAAGAATTTCGTGAAAATCTCCAAAATTAAATAAATTGGTCAACACATTTTAAAAAAAAAGCTTTCCAGGACTTTCTAAAATTGAAACATCTCTAAAATAATTAGTCCTGAAAGTTTCATTAAAATTGAACAATTATCTGATTTTTACAAGAATTTCAAAATTTAATAATAAAAAATCCTTTGGTCTTTCCTCTTAATGATAACATAAACAGTTTTACGATTTGGGACATTCTTTTCATCATATATGCTCAGTTTTTAGCGAATCTTTGGAAGCATCTAAATTGTAATGATATATGTGAATAGTTTACCGGGCCCCACCCATTTACAAAAATAAAAACATATTTCCAAACATCAGAATTTGGGGTGAGGAAAATAAATTTCTCCTTGGTCAGGCTGAGAATGTTTCAGCACCTGTTCGTACGTACGTGTGCACACGCATACACACACACACACACACACACACACACACATATATATATATATATATATATATATATATATATATATATATTCAGCTCGTAGCTGGAAGAAAATGGAGTCATGCCTTTCCCAGGGGTACAGGGGTATTAGCGCGATGTAACATATTCAGAATCGACCGGAATTTTAACTGGGCACGCGCCGATAACCATTACTCTACCAGCACGTCCGTAATAAATATTTTTCTGTGTACGCACGTGCCTATCCTTCTATATACTATCTCATATACAAGAATCTATGAATGTGAGTAATACGTGTGTGTGTGTGTGGGTATACATTCGTGCTTCTCGTAGTGTATGCGTGCATGTATGTACAAATCTTGGCACGTGCGTATTTAATACAAGACTTCGTTAGGGCGAGTGCCCGACTCCCTCCACAAACGTACAAGCGAGGCAAATAACTAATAAATGAAAAATGATTTATAAAAACGCAAGGCAAAAAGCAAAACAAAAAGGAAAAAAATAAAAAAGAGAAAAAAAGGCCAACAAAGCTATTACTTTTGATATTTCATCGAGATATCAGCCATGGAAAGGAAAGAGGTTGATAAGACGGGATTTTTTGCGAGATTACGCCTCCTTGGTTCTCGGCTTGTGGAAAGAACTTGAATGGAATAGAGTAGGGACGGCAGTTGGCGAGCAGAAATCTGAAAATTTAAGGCCTAATGCCTAAGTGGGGGACTGATAAAGGCCGTAAAGGATATGAATCATTCACCTACACATACTTACACAAAAGCAAAAGCCACACATACACACACACACACACACACACATATATATATATATATATATATATATATATATATATATATATATATATATATATATAGGGTGGTATATGCGTGTTAGTTTAGTGCAAAAGGTTTCGGGCAGCTTAAAAAAATATATAAAATATATTTATGAATACGTATCATCATTATTCAGTCATCAAAATATTTTACCTGACTTACTAAGACCTTCAACGACTTTTCCGGTTTTGATTAAAAGAATTCTCTGTGGAAATTTTCTGGTCAGACCTTTTTGAAAATTTCAAGATAACGTAAATTTGCCTAATTACAAAGATATGTGTAAATTTTCAAGAATTCTCTGCTATTACATAATATATATATTATGTGTGTGTAGATACCTCCAAAGATTTGCTAGTTTGAGTATACATGATGAAAAAATGCCCCAATCTTAATAAAAACAAAGTCTTATCGTAAAAATCTTTGTTATTATTAAGAGGAAAGATCAAAAGATTTTTTGATTATTAAATTATATTTTTTCATCCTTTTTAGAACCTTCAAAATTTTTGTTAATTTTTTTGAGTCTGCGGGTGATTCTAAATTAGTATAGGAAATTTTAGTGTCTTTTTGCGGTGAAACTAAGATCTCCAACCGCATCAGGTCGCTGAATCCTTCAAGCTTTTGGGGATAATGCTGTGAGTGAATGCGCCACCAGGTCTTCGTTCCAGATGTTCAGGTCGGGAGATCTGTCCCATTTTGATGAACCTCGCAGTGGCCGACTACGGTTGCTGAATGATGAGGCTCTGAAAACGGCCATAGAGGAGAACAACTACTAAACCTGTGGTGAACTTGCAGAATGCATCTAGGTTTCTGATAGGGAAGGCGTACAAGTTGAGGTAAGTGGTTACCCCACACAGTGTCGGAAGCCAACAAGCAACAAAAAGCGAGCCAGACTTTGATTGTCACCACAAGACCACCTCTACTCCCACGCAAGATCATGCTCTGTATCTCGTGGACTAGTCGACAAGTGGTACACAATGAACTGCAACCATGGGGTTAAACCAACACTGCAGACTTGTACTAGCTGGATATGGGACATTTGCAACAGACACTGAAGCAGAAGGAGCCAGCATTGGTTAATCGCAAGAATTTACTCTTCCTCCAGGTCTCATGTGGCGCAGCTGTTCAGGGATACCATAAGGCGATTTGCCTGGAAGATACTGTGCCATCTACCTTTACCCCCAGGACCTTGTGCCAACAGATTACCACCTCTTCCATTCCCATTGGTTGTCCAAACCACCTTCGTGGGAAATCTTTCTCACATGAGGCAGAGTTGCCGCAGGCACTCAGACTTTTGTGTGACCAACAGACCTTATTTATACCACCAGGGCATTGCGTGGATTGAAGAACGTTGGCGAAATATTCTGAATGCTGATTGAGATTACTTTTAGGAATAACGATTTCAAATTTGCTGGATACCGTCTTTTCTAATAAATCAAAACGGCTAGGACTTTTTGGTTACCTTACATATACATACATACGCACACACACACAGATATATGTATATATAGATAATATTAGTGGTCAATTTAAACATCGATACCTTAAAAATCAAACTTCCTTATCTAAACACTACTGGGATCTTGTGGATAAGGGACTAACCCTGCATTTCGAATGGAGATTCTTATCAAGAGCTAGAACCCCTAATAACTTCCGTGATCGGTGTGATATATGCATTGCGGAAAAAATGTTATTATTAAAGATAAAAATCAAGATGAGTTGCTGAATCTTCGTAGTGAGATCATTTCCAAATGTAGACATAAAAACGCTTTAAAACATAAACACGGTTTTATAAAGTGTTGTTACCTATAACAGTTCCACCTTGAATCACTAACATTGGACATGACATTTAAATGGAACGACTCTTATGATTATAATAATCATTGTCTGTATTTATGTGATGCTCTATATATTTTTTGATCATTTAATTTGGGTTAGCAAACTTTATTCATGTGTTGGTATGTGGGTATGTAGGTAAAAAGTTTTCCTAAATAGCTGATATGCAAAATCTGATAGTTTTCAGATATTTTTATATACCTAGGTTTAAAATAACACAGAAATGTATTTTTAAAACAAACAGTAGCGGTGATTTTTAACCGACAGCAGCCATTTTTACGTAATTGACGAATGATAACAAGTGCTGATAAGTTTATTTTTGTTCTACGGAAACTATATCTGCTAAAACATAATTTAAGGAAATTACGGGTGAACGTCTTTTTATATAATTTTAAAGTACTCATAAATCTTAAAAATGTTGGAAAATTTTAGGAATATGGTCGACCATAATTTCAAAAATGGGCACGTTATATAATTTTAATATTTTGGGGCAAAATACATTTCAATTTTTGATTAGTAAATATAGTTTACACTTAATAACAATATCACCTAGCGGGATTAAACTAATGTAGAATTTTAAAAGATTTTTCTTTAATTATTATAATAAATTATTAAAATTTAAAAAAAATGTAAACAGTTTTTGTAAAAATTCATTATGCATCGATTTTTTTTTTCTTAAGTCAATAGTGTCCTTAATAAATCTTATTTATAAAAGCAATTAAAAATCTTTTCTAAATAATGTCAGTTTTATTGCATTTTTTTATTTTACGATTCGAAGCAAATTCTTGGGAAATGGGTAGCAGTATGAAAAAAAATGATTTATATTCTCCAAGAAATTCTGACTTTAATTAATGAAACAAATTTTGGGATGAAAATTTAATTTCTCGAAATTTCATTAAGTTGTCAGGTGGGGGTAACATATGTAATGAAATATATATATTTTAGCAAAATTTCCTAAAAACAAAAAATTTCAAAATTGATTTAATTCATATGTGAATATGTCTTGAAAGTTACATTAAAATTCGACAATTATTTGATTTTTACAAGATTTTCCAAATCAATGTGTTTTTCACTGCAAAAAAGGTGCAAAAACACTACCCGTAAATATTACGTCGACCACTAAACCAAAAAAAAAAAAAGATTTTTAACCAAAATTTCAAACGTGCTAGAAAGGAGGATTAAAAATTTGATAATAAAAAATACTTTGGTCTTTCTTCTTTATAATAACAAACATTTTGACGATAAAATTTTGTTTTTATGAAGTTTAGGGCCTTTTTATGCTCTGCTCTTTTTCAGCGAAAAAGTGGATTAGCGCAATATATATATATATATATATATATATATATATATATATATAACCTAAAAAAATCAGGCAAATCTACCTATGTTTCACCTAAACGGATCTTCAGGGTGAAACCTAGGCAGGCTCTTTAGGATTTCTTTAGGTTATCGCACTACTTAGTGTATTGAGCACTTTACGTAGTTGTCTTTTTACTCTTTTGAGTTTATATATATATATATATATATATATATATATATAGTTTATGCAAAACTAGGTAATCCGTATGGGTAGACCCAAGGAGGATGATATCCAGAGAGATCAATGTAAATTCAGAGCAAATAAATTTGAATAAAAACAGACATGGAACCTTAAAGTGGTCTGTTTTTATTCAAATATATATATATATATATATATATATATATATATATATAAAGCTCTTATACCGTATAGTGCTATTATTGCTTTTTGCGATGATCGGTGATATCATCCATAATGAATGGTCCTGGTCTTAAATTTACTGTCGAGTACTGTGAGATTAACGCACTTTCAATGCATTTTCTCCTCAGTGAATCCTTTTCTCTCCTTAGAGAGTCAAAATTGTTGCTTAATATATTATGTTACTTGTCCAAAATGCCCTCATTAAGAAACAAAAAAATGGGCTATATTACCATCGCTGAGATATGCTGTATGACAATTCTTGAAAGAATAGTAGGTAGTTAAATATATATATATATATATATATATATATATATATATATATATATATATATATATAAAGGGCTTTCACGTTGTATTCGTCAAGTAAGATTTAGATTTGTACACTTTATTTATAACATGATAAGCATTAAGTTAGCAATTCATCTATTAATACCTCATAAAAATGCCCAACTCCGTGTTAAAAAATGATTTTCTGCTATATTTCATACTAAAAGCAAGTAATATTTGTTTTACTTCAGATTAATTAAACTTTAAATCAGTTAACCTTCCTCAAATAACGTTTTAGAAAAAGTGTATTTTATTTTTGAAAGATTTATTAATAAATAGAATTATTTTGTGCAATATGTCCGACTTTAGCTATTTTAAAAAATTATTCCAATCAGTTAAATTCAGTCTGAAATAAACTTTTTACTTATTGGAAATATTAAATTTAATCTATTGGCTTGAAATTATAACTAAAACAAAAGCTTGATTTTTTATTTTTTCAATTTCTAAAATGCATTTTAAACCTTAGGTTTTATTTTCCTTTCTTTTTATGTGGAGTAGTTGCCTATATATATATATATATATATATATATATATATATATATATATATAATGTGTGTGTGTAAGTGAATTGTAAACAGTAACTATTACCGCTGCTGATGCAAGACTCTTCGTTAAGACGAATCAAGTTTTCTGATCACTGCCGTGTTTGTCTAAAAATAAATACGTCTAAATTCACACTCATCTTTGCCGTCCGCCAATGGCTAAGGGGTAAAATCTCCGATTTTCGATCCCGGCTTGAGGCAGTCGGATGTCTAGCCACACTGATATGCTGTGAAACAGCGAAACAGTCTGTCTGTGGATTACAATATATATACACACACATATATATATATATATATATATATATATATATATATATATACTACTTAGTTATATATATATATATATATATATATATATATATATATATATATATATATATATATATCATCCCTTGGACTTTGATATTTTCTGTTGGATAATTTTGACTATTGAAATCCGACTTTCATTTTTTACTCAGGAAGTATTGACTGGCTTGAAAAAGGCCGACAACTTCCGTTGGCGAAACACGTAGAGAAGTTAGGGGGTGGGGGAGTCAATGAAATAAACGAAATAACGGAAGGGCATGTATATGATCAAGTTTAAGTCAAAGGAGAAGTTGACAAAGAGAACACAAATAACCTTAGGAAGAAAGATGACGAAAGAACTGGAAGATATAACAAGAAGTAAAAGAAATAACTGAATATTGGTTTAAAATTTAAGAAAAAAAGAAACTAAGATTGCAAAAATAAAAACGAACGAAATTTTTCGTTGGCTGGATTACAAAAATATGAAAGAAATGGGAATAAATCAAATAGCTGATTAGGCTCTTTTTTTATAATCTTTCATCGCAATGTAATTCTCTGTATTAAAAAAATCTTCCCCAAATAAAATATATATTTTCTGAAACTTTATTTGAAGAATATTAGCTGATTTAAAGTATAATTAATTTGATCATCCAAAATGCCCTATTGCGTACATCGGCAAAACGTCCAGAAACCCCAAAATAGTCTATATTAGCATCGCTGAGATATGCTGCATGTCAGTCAGTTATGTGCCATGCGTGATACACGCTTAGGCGATCATGTATCTTTCGATACATGACTGACGAGGAAGATTTTTTTCCCGCAGTAGGTTGCCATTTCTTTCTGCGGTAAACCAGTTGCCATCCAAGACTACAGAACCCGGTCTGTCCTGCTATTTACCCATAGCTGGGGGAGAGAAGAAGAGGATTCATACCTTACCTAAGGGTATTAGCACGTAAGTGAATGTAATGGATTCGTTTTTAAAGATTACGGGGCAGTTAAAAAATTATATCAATAGATATTGTTTTTTCTTTCTTTTTTATCTGGAGAAGGTGACTATATCATTTATATGTCATGCGTGATACGCACTTAGGCGATCATGTATTTTTCGATATATGACTGACGGGGCAGATTTTTTCCGCAGTAGGTTCCCATTTCTTACAGCGGTAGGCCAGTTGCCATCCAAGGCTATAGAACTCGGTCTGTCTTGCTATTTACCCATACCTGGGGGAGAAGAAGAGAAATCCTGTCTTTCGTAAGAGTATTAGCACGTAAGTGAATGTAATGGAGTCGACTGGAATTCGAACTCGGTTTTCCGATTCCTCAATTCGAGCCGCTATCCATTACATGGGAATAAAGAAAGAAAAATAGAAATAATGTAATCGAATGTGAAACGTAAAATTAAGAAGGGGAATTACTGACTGACTGAATATAAAGATAATCGAAAGAATGAAAACAGATAAAAAGAAGGAGATAGGGAAAAAGAAAGCAGAACAAAAAGAGAAAAAAAGAAATGAAGAAAGAGGCAAAAGAAAGTGAAAACAGCGAAAATGAACTAAAATAAATGAACGAGAAGAAAGAAAACCAGCGAAAAGTAAAGAAAATCAAAGAAAACTAAGGAAGGAAGGAAGGAAAATCACAGGAAAAAAAAAAAAAAAAGCAAAAAAGACCTGAGTAGGTTTTCAGCGGCAACTTAAAACAAGTGTTAGGGTCACATCCCCAATCTGTACAAACCCAGTCATGCGCAAAAATTTAACGGCGAATAAGGGCCTGATTCCATAAGCGACCTTTCCTCTTCTTTTATGCCACCCCAACCTCCTCAGCCATTACCGTGGACACCACCCTTCGCTTTTACCACTCCCAGTAATTTCTGCGCTAATTTTACAAAGATGGCTACAACTGGGAACGAGTGACACAAAGAACTTTTCAGCAAGTGAAGGTAAATGCGAAACGATGCGGAATAAAAAAAAAATACGTATTTGAGGACAAGTGGAGGATGTCTTTGAGTAATCATCGTTTTTAGAAATCGGAAGTTAGGTGGAAAGGTTTTTTTTTATTTAAATATGAAAAGTAAATAACGGAAGGATTGAAATAATGAATGACATTGAAGGAGTGTTTTCTGAAACGTTCCGATATCTCCTTTTATATATATATATATATATATATATATATAATGTTCATTTTCATTTCAGTTCTTGCTGCACCGAAATGACCCCGAGTCCTAAGCTCTTTTAATAGTGTTCGACTCTCAATATATGTTGATTTGTTGTATTACGCACTCAGGATGTGTGATGTGGCCTAGTGGATAAAACTTTCAAGAGTTGAAAAAAAATTTTTTAAACATCTGACTGGTTTTGAACGATTGAACATCTCATACTTTTCAATTGTCCAAATATTTACGATTGATTTGTTTTTACGGATTAGCAACATTTTGCAACTTATTTAAAGCCAAAAATATTTTTAGATTGTAAAACTCATAATTAACCCATACCCGGGGGAAGAAGTGGTGAATTCATACCTTTCCCAAGAGTAATTACGTGTGATTGAGTATAACGAACCCGACTACTATTGGAACTCAGCTCTCCGGTTTCTAATTCCATTTAATTTAATAATTATTTTGTATTATTTAAAAAAATTTAGGATAAGAATATAAAATCCGGTATTTTACTAAATTACACTGGCTTTTTATTGGCTCTTGCATTGTAAACATGGCGAAAAAATCTGTGACGTCATTGGAACTTAGAAAACTGATAGTCAAAAGACTGTGGGGAAATCTAAAAGTGTTATTCATAGTATTTTAAGAAAACTTGAGGAAACTGGGTCATATGAAACCAAGAAACCACCTGGTAGGATTAGGAAAACTACTGCAAGGGAAGACAGATGGATTGATAATGAATCAAAAAAGGATCGATTTGCGACAGCAACCACTATCTCTAAAAGAGCTAATACTAACCTTGGCATTAAAATATCAAGACACACTATTTCCCGAAGACTTAATGAAATAAATCTGAACAGTTGAGTAGTATTTTTTTCTGAGGAGGATGTTACTGTTATGGAATTGCCTGCTCAAAGCCCAGACTTGAATCTTATTGGAAATGTTTGGAAGTTACTAAATGAAAGCGCTAAGGAAAAGAATCCATCGAACATCGAAAAATTATGGATTAATTTGAAAGGAGAATGGGAGAAAATATCCGTTAATGAATGCAAGACCTTAATTCGCTCATGTAGCAAAAGATGTCAAGCTGTTATTGAAAGTAAAGGTTTACACATCAAGTACTAATGAATTATGAACGCTATTTTCATTTGGATATGATGTATCCATTATAATAGTATGATTTTGTTATTCATTCTGATGTTTTTGATCATCTATTTTTTCAAATGTTATATAATTATTCTTATAACTTTATCACAATAAGTTTGAGCTTTATATTTTGAAATTATGGAATTTACCTTTATCTCCTTATTTTTCCTTAATAAAATGTTCTTTGAAGCTTTAAAATAAAAATTTATTTCACATTTAGACTTGTTCTTAACATCGTTCTGATCTTTATGCTCGCTACTGTATATATATATATATATATATATATATATATATATATATATACATATATACAAACACGCGCACGCGCATATATATATTCAACACCATCACTGGATAAGACACTAGAAGTGTTGAAATAAAATGGCTATTTTGTAGTGATTTTATAACATATTTGTTATAATTTTCGAATAAATTATATTTGCTCTACTCTGTATTCAGCACTCTTTTAAGAATAGTATTTTTTGGTTATTGGAATTTATTCCGTATACACCACTCCTATACTTGTGTGTATGTATATATATATATATATATATATATATATATATATATATATGAAAAACCAAGGAATGTAGTTTGTCCGAGTACTTTCCATGGAAGTTGCGATGCAGCACTGAGAAGTTCGCCACATCCCGCCTTCGTATTATAGTAAGTTTAATCATCATCTCTTAACTTATAACCTTGTACCTGATTAAGATAAAATTGGTAACTAACCGTTGCTATTGTGATGAGGTTGTTCCTCACTGGGTGCAGTAAACTTTTAATCTTATAGCAAACTATTCTTAGTTGATATCGTTATTTTTTTAGAGGCCTTTTTTAATCTGACACAGGAATCTGAAGGCGTATTAGTATAGATAAAGATGCCTTCCAAAAGCTAAGCAAATTATTAAGCAACAGGAAAATCCTTTACAAACAAATAAAAGAGCGCTAAACTGCTATATGTCATTGAATGCTGGACAGTTTCTTCATAGATGAATATGAGACTTGACGCAACAGAAACGTAGTTCTAAAAATGGATATCGGGGATTCTATGGACAAGCACATGTGAATAACAAGAAAATTTTAAGGAGAAGAAGAACGAAAAGAGCAGTTAGACTCATAAAGAAACAGCTGAAATTTCTGGGATACATAACGAGGAAAGTGGGCGTGGAGAATTTGACACTCAAAGTATATATTTAAGGCAAAAGGAGCAGATGGAAGTATTGAGTTGGTGTAAATGAACAGGTATTAGGAGGGATATTATAGAGCCAAACATTGATAAGAGCTGCAAAGGACAGGACGTTGTAGAGAGCCATGATCACCCACGTATTGACAGGACACGGCGTATAAAAGTTGAATAAAAAATGAATTAAAGAAATTGGCACTTTTGCAAAGGGTTTGGATTTAAATTATTGTTTCTCTTCCGAGTTTCGTTACAGATATTTAACCAATTCTCGTATTATGCTTGGTCCGATATTCGAAACTGAAACCTAAAAAATCGCCACGTCACGTGACCAATTATAGAGGGAAACCACACGGTCTGCAATCATAGCAGCAGTAGTGTGTTTAGGACAAGATAGCCAGACGGAGTTCAGCTCGCTACAGACTGTTTTGGATTCAGAGATTTCTTTCCACTAGACTAGTTGTCTCCTCAATACAAGAGAGACCAGTCAGCCCTGCTATTTGACCCAAATACTGGTTCATGCCTTTCCCAAGAGAAAGTAAAAGTAACGAACATGGTGGAATTCGAACTCGACTCTCTGATTTCCCTTGGCGAGTCGCTAGCAGTCACACGACTGGCACATCTAAACAAAGTGATCGCCCTTATTATTTGATATGTACTATTACCACCTGGTGTTAATTTTATTTCTTGTTATCTTAGGTGTTTAATCCTGGGTATGATGATAAACTATATCCGGCAGCAAGGTCTCAGATCAAGAGATTGTAGATTTTGAGGAGCATGAAATCACCTTTTAATGACCTGACCCGAGGTGGTAGCACCTGTTAGATTTCCAGCTATGGGAAAATAGAGAACACTCAATTAAAAACAAAATATTTTCAATACATTTTTCTAGTAAAAATATCAGCAATACATTTTTCTATATAAAAAAATTACCATTAATACATATTTATAGTAAAATGTCCAATAATACATTTTATTTGTAGTCGAAGGCATACAGTTACATTCAAAATATCTAGATTTCGGCATAGAGGCTGATATGCCACTAAACAAAATCAACCAATGTTAGGTTTTCGTTCAAAATGAGTATGTTTAATTTTGTTTTGTTTTTGGGAGTTTTTTTTGCTGTGTTTGTGTGTGTTTTAACTTCTATAGGTTATTTAATGTCGGAATCTAAATATTTTGTACGCAATTTTATTTTTTGGAGATAATAATGGTTTTAATAATAAACGTCTTACTAATTAACTCATAATTGGAGGCTGGAGAAGTGGATCCATGCCTTTCCTATGGGTATTTGCAAATAAGTGAATATAATGAACCTAACTGAATTGGAAGTCGACACTCCGATTATCAATTCTGATGTCGTTATTTATCATACCACCCACCCATCCAAACTTAGAGCACCCGGTATTCCTAATCTAGATACTGAACAGGCTCGTCGTTGCTTAACTTCGGTGATCAGATGGGAATCGGTGTTTCAACCTGATGTAGCCGGAAACCAAAATAAGTAAGAAATAAACGATTTCCCCGATTACCGAGAAACGATGGAAATAACTTATGTTCTTTAGTTGATTAGTCATTTGAAAAAAGATGTTCGATAAATAAGCCATCCGTTGTCTGAACCGAGACGAAAAGAACAAATTGCCCAGCTTTGTAATAAACTTGTGTCTCCAGTTTCAAAATAAAGCTTAACTCCTGTCATGATTTCTGATAAGAAACCATGTCAACACATTTAAACCGAAAAGAAAAAAAAAAATATTTTTTTAAACTTCCAGTTAATTTGACGAACACAAAAACAGTTTGACAGGTTAATTGTTTATCAACTTCTGGAATCGAAGACTTAGTGGAAGAAACTTTTTTTTCTTTTTACTTACCACGATATGACAAAGTCCAAGGAACAGATATTCACATCTTCTATTTCTTTCCTCCCTCTCACTTTTTTCATAATTATTCTTTCTATCGATTACTATATGTTTGCATGTGATAATACAGCATTTACAAAAATTCATATATGCATGCAAAATATGTCTAAATATGCATAAAATAACAGTTAGTTATTCGCGGTATACAAGTTCGCATAGATTAAAAATGAAAACTGTATGCATAAATCTATCTGAATATACAACTATGAAGACATCAATACCTGCGTCAGACAAGTTTCCGCGGATTAAAATCCAATCTAAGTTTTCGGCTTACATAAGCTTATGTAAACCGAAAGCTTCGATTGGATTTAAACATGTATCAATATGATTTCCTTTCGTCTTTCAATGATAATGTTATTAAGCTTAACAGACAATATGAAAGGAACTTACTTAAAATAAATAGACAAAACTTGTCTATATTATTTAATGAAACATGCATCAATATATATATATATATATATATATATATATATATATATATATACAGAAAAATAATTATAATACAGCCTATATTTTATACAGCAAAAAATCCAGAATTACTTCATGTGGTAATAGTCTATTTCAAACTCGCACTGATATGTGCCAGCTATCCTTAACTCAAGACTGTCTAGGACTGATGATAGCTGCCACATAGCAATGCTAGTTTAAAATAGACTATCGCCCCCCCCCACACACACACATATATATATATATATATATATATAGTACAGTTAATAGATCTCTTGGTATATAATCCAGGTAGATCCTAGTAATGTGTGTGTGTGTGTGTGTGTGTGTGTACAAGATCTAAGGCAGTCATTCATAGAACGCGCGGTAGCAGAAAAGATCAGTGTTTATAATAGATCTTAATTAGCTGTGCACTTAGGATTTCTTTAACTGTGTATTGAGCACATTTTAAAGATATATGACCGTTTCATGGTCAAGAAAATTCTTGTCTGTAAGAAGTTTTATTGTATATAAATTTTTATACCTATCCAGGGTGTATCAAAAATACTTACAAATCTTGGGGGCTGGTTCCTTACGCCAAAACAAGGACAAAAAGTCCATATAAATATATGTCCGCATATCCTTCGTTTTTGAGTTATTAAGTTTAAAGGTTACGATAGATGACGCTGTGTCGTCATGTAGACTAGTTTACTTTCGTCATTCGTGTACATTTGTGGCTAGTCAGTGTTCAATGTTTAATTCGTGTTGTAGTGAGTTAAATGAAAAGCGTCCCGTTTAACAATGGCAGGATATCCATATCGTAAGCATGAAGAATGATAATGGACGCGAGGCTGTACGGCTGTATCAGATTGCGTTTCAAGAACGAAGGCAACCGCGTCATCCAACCTTTGCTCCTGTTTATCCTCGCGTTGCTGGGACAGGATCCGTGGCACCATAAACTATGGACCGAGGAAGACCGCGATCCGCTCTTACGCCTAACCACGAAGAAGTCTTTCTACAGGTTGGCGGTGACGATCCAGGTATCACTAGACATCAAGTGGCCCTAGCATGTCGTATAATTGTTATTACAAACCATATGCCAAAAATCTATATAACCAAAGATACATCAGTAAATATTATAACCACCGTCATAAAAATATAGATAATTTGCATAAGTTAAATTATCACAAATATTCTACTGAATATATAGACTACACGGCTTTGCCGATAAAATAATTATGTAAATTACTTATACATACATGAATCAATCAATTTAAAATTATATTTTCTACTGTATGAATAATTTTGTATTTTCCTATTTTGCATAATTCGCCAGTTAAATTTGTTGTATTTAACCTACTGTTCTAAAAATTGAGTTTTATATTCATTTAAAAAAAAAATTATTATTGTGTGTGTGTTAACATATACAAGTCCTGGCAATATACAGGAATTAGATTCTGACAAATGGATAAAAATATTCAAAATTGTTGGGTGTACGAATAATTTCGTCGATGACTGTATATAAAAGATTATATATATATATATATATATATATATATATATATATATATATATATATATATATATATATATAATGATTATATATTTATTATAATGAGAAATATATATATGATTGCTTATATATACATATATGTATATATAAATGATTACTGATATATATATATGTGTGTGTGTGTGTATTATTGCTTATATTTACATATATATATATATATATATATATATATATATATATATATATATATATATATATATATATTTATAATATAAAAGATACCAAAAAAACATCTTGTAACATCGAAAAGGAACTGAAGGCAAGGAATATAGCAGATTTCATCAACTTAAACAAGGATAGCGTCCAAAGAAGATTCAGGAGATTCCGAAGTCGTCTGGAGGCCTTAATTTAAGCCAATGGCGATTTTATTGAATAAATTTACTCTTTAGTATTTCAAGATATTTTTGTGTAATTTTGATACATATCTCTGCTAAAATGAGATGTCTGTTATTTTCATTTTTGCGTAATTTAAACGACAATTTACCCATCGCAACTCTTCCCCTACCACAAACACACACACATTTATATAAGTGAGACGGCGACAAAATGATAGGATAGGAACAAATAGGAATTGTTTATAAATCTAATATGTTTCGCTTTTATTAAAGCTTCATCAGATAATGAAATATGGAGGAGAAAAATAAAATTCTGTTTTTTTTTAATTTGTGTGTTGTTTTTTTTTCCATTGGATGAGCAGGCTTCACATGCATATGTCTTGTCAAGCAGCGTTCGTGTGTATACTTTGTGTGTATGTCTATCATACTTCTATCATAGAAGTATGATAGACATACACACATGATAATGTTAATTATGTGTGTGCGTCTACCTGGCATTTTTATTCATGTTTTGTAGTTATCCTCATGTTGATTTGGGGGCGTTTTGTGTGAATGTGAAATAATTTAAGTTGCACCGGTTGTGGTAGCAGGTAGACTCTTAGATTCTTTAAGTATGCATTGGTGATATAATAAGATGTATCTATAGATGATAAAATATTTATCTGGATTCCATCAAAGTGTTTCTTGCGAAATTTTTTTTTAATTAGTGTGCCATTTATAAAATCGAAGTTTTTTGTTTTTATGTATTACGAGTGAGTTTAAATGGTTGTCCTAACGTAGGTCTCCTTTATTTACGTAGTTGCGGTCTTTTTAGATTCC
>OZ010589.1:84623077-84628077 GCA_963932145.1 Acanthosepion lycidas | reverse complement strand
GTTATTTTTAGTGGATACCCATATTTGAGTAGACGCCCGGCTTATTTATTAAACAGTATATGTTTTGTTTTCCTCTTCCAACCTGGATATTGGAGAAATCTACTTGAATGAAAATATCTCCGGCAGAATTCAAACTTGCTGCATCTTTGCTGGAGAAACCGTCGTTAGATCCGACGTACTTTAGACCGACACTGTCTATATATATATATATATATATATATATATATATAAGCGTCCTCATCCTTGCCTACTTTTCAATAATCTTACTAAATGGCCAAATATCAGCATTTTCGGGGGGAAACACGTTTTGGTTGCGCTGAAAACTTTTCAGCACTGTTCGTATCTAATTTTTTACCACCGTCGCTTTCTCTCTCTTTCTTTCTTTATCTCTCTTTCTTTCTCTCTCTCTCTCTCTCTCTCTCTCTCTGTGTTTTACTTTCATTCTTTCTCTATTTCTCTCTCTCTTTCTCGCTCTCTTTTGATTTCATTCTTTCTTTATTCTCTCTCTTTCTCTCTCTTTCTTCCTTCTCTCTTTTGCTCTTATTCTCTCTCTCTCTCTCTCTCTCTCTCTCTCTCTCTCTCTCTGCGTGTGAAACATACTTTTGGTTAATTCTAGATCGTTATGATGAAATAAATCTCGTGGTAAATATAAAGAGCACTCATCAACCAAGGTTTTGGACGTGAACCTTTGACACCCTCAATTGCTCTTCCGCTTCTCTAACCGCTGAGCCTTGCCTGGAAGGGCTTCTCTAGTCAGCCAGATACTTAAATGCACTGCGGTGAATTTCTTTTAGAGGAGCCCACCCTAAAGGCGTTAAGCTGTGACCGGAAATTCGAAGCCCCTTCCAAACGTATAATGCACCTTCCTCATCCGGGTTGCGTACACCTTTCTCTCACCCATCATAAGTGTGTCTTTCGAATGTTAAATTAAGAAATGTACCGGGAAAAATTTGTTTGGGCAGAGACGCTATGTGGAGGTGGGTGTGACCCAGGAAATAGGTGTGTGAATCTCGAAGATATACGTATAAGTAGTCGCTCGCGCATTCTTTCTTTCTTCCTTTTTTTCTTTCTTTCTTTCTAGAAAGAAAGAAAGGAAGGAAGGAAAAAAGAAAGTACGTAATTTCTTTTTGTTAAATATATGTATCTATCACTCACTTTTCCAAATTCTTCTTCTCTCTCCCCAGCTCTTTTTTCATAAAATGATCGAAGAAAGGAAATGAATGAAAGAAGTAAACATTAAGATTTAGACAAGCAAGAGAGAAGAAAAAAGTTGGTACTATATACGAACAGAGTGGAAATAACAGATATATATATATATATGTGTGTGTGTGTGTGTAAAGAGACTGAGCTGAAATAGAAAGGAAGGGAGAGAAGAGTATGATGAGTGAGAATGTCAAAGCGAGTGAGAGAGAAACAGATTGGAACAGCTTGAGATAGATATGATCAGACCTAGATAGATAAATACATATGATCAGAGCAAGATAGATAGATAATGATCATACCTAGATTGATATGATCATAGATAGGTATATATAATCAGACTTAGATATGATCAGAACGAGAGAGATAAATATGTTCAGAATGAGATAGATAGATGTGGTCAAACCTAGATAGATATGATCAGTTCGAGATAGGTAGATGTGATCATAGATAGATATGAACAGACTGTGATAGATATGAATTGTCTGGTATAGACAATTATGAATATATATGTATATATTTATATGCCAAAGTTAGATGGAGAGGAATAGAACAAGTAAGAGATAAAAGTTCAGAATAGCTATAGATAGTTAATGATTTTACTTAAATAAAAAGTTATAATGACGATTATAAGTATGTTGATGACGAATAGGGAAAAAACGGTTAGACAGAAAGAGAACAGGTGCTAATTGATAAATTGCTTCTTTCAGTCTGCGGAAATCGTCGATTTCGGAAGGAAAAGGATGAAAAGACGAGATGTGAAGCGTCGAGTAAAATGGCGGTGCTTAGAGGAAAGGAACAGAAAAGAGTTTTTGAAGATGAGTAATGAGCTTTAAGGTTATAGTGATCCGGTAGGAGAGAAATAATAGGGGGTGGGGGGTTACTGTCAATTCAATCCCCTGTCTACAAAGTAATGACACATTGACGACGCACCCGCGATCGCAGGCAAGCACGCGTACTTCGAGAGTCGTGTAAAAATAGGAGCTAATTCAACATAAATGCTACAAATACAATCTCGTACAGAAATAAACTAAAATAATTATAAACATCAATATAATCGGATAAATACTTTGAAATAATCAGACTGAGATGGATAGAAATGATCATAGACAGAAATAATCAGTAATAGATAAATAGAAATGATCCTAGACAGGAATGATCAGCGATAGATAGATAGAAATGATCATACATAGAAATAATCAGCGATAGACAGAAATGATCATAGATAAAATTGATCTGAGAAAGAAATGATCCTAGACAGGAATGATCAGTGATAGAAATTATCATCGTTATAGATAAATATAAATTATCATAGATAGAAATGATCTAATATAGAAATAATCAGCGATAGATAGAAATGATCGTAGATAGAAATGATCAGACATAGACAGTAATCAGCGATAGATAGAAATGATCCTAGATAGAAATGATCATCGTTATAGATAAATATAAATTATCATAGATAGAAATGATCAGACATAGATAGTAATAATCAGCGATAGATAGAAATGATCGTACATAGACAGTAATAATCAACAATAGATAGTAATGATCGGACATAGTAATAATCAGCGATAGATAGAAACGATCGTAGATAGAAATGATCAGATATAGATAGTAATAATCAGCGATAGATAGAAATGATCAGACATAGAAATAATCATAGATAGAAATGATCAGTCATTGATAGAAATAATCATAGAAATTATCAGTCATAGATACATACATAGAAATTATCATAGATAAATAGTTAGAAATGATCAGACAAAAATACATTTGAAATAGTCGGATATAGAAATGTTCAGGCTGTGATAGATTGGTATTACAAATCTATTTTCTATCAATCTATCTATCAGTGAAAAAAAAATAAAAATATCAATTGATATTTGCAAGATCTATAGTTACTACGCTATCTTACCTAAGTGTATCGCTCAATAATGTTGGTATGAATCCTGCTGAATTGGCTCACTAGCCATTAAACCATATTGTTGTCTGCAATCCTGTTATGTGACATATCTTTTCAAGGTTATGAAATCATGGCTCTTCTCAACATCCTATCCTTTGTAAATCTTAGAAATGTTTGTCTTTTTACTTTTACTCCCTGTTTTGAGATCCATTTACATAATGTCGTTAAGATATTCGATGTTTCCATCTATCCTTTAATACATCTTGTGAATGTCGAATTCTCCAAGCCCTCTTTCCTCATTAAGTGTCCCAGAAAAGCCAATTGTCTTTTTTCTGATTCTGAGTACAACTATCATTTTGTTTCTATTCTTCTTAAAACTTCATCGTTGCTCACATGTTCCGTCCATAGAATTCTCATTATCCTTCTGTAGAATTATATCTCTCTTGCGTCTCCTCTTCATCTGTGAAAGAATTGTCCAGAATTCATTTCCATAATGGGAAAAATATTACTATATAGTAGTTCATATATGTATATGTATGTGCGTATATATATATATATATATATATATACATAGTAGTAATAATAATAGAAATGTTCAGGCTGTGATAGATTGATATTACAAATCTATTTTCTATCAGTAAAAAAGAAATAAAAATATCAATTGATATTTGCAAGATCTATAGTTACTACGCTATCTTACCTAAGTGTATCACACAATAATGTTGGTATGAATCCTGCTGAATTGGCTCACTAACCATTAAACCATATTGTTGTCCCCGACATGGATTATATATATATATATATATATATATATATATATATATATATATATATATATATATTTAGGCAGCATATTTTAATTCAAACAGGTTTGGTTAAATAATTTAGACTTATTTAGACTTACATTTCATTTGTCTGAACACAGCTCAATATATCAACACTTAAAGATACACTCATGACCACACTCACAGATTAGACGGATATTAGTTGAAAATACATATATATTACATAAAAAGAATAATAAGCAAAAACAAAAATTCTTGAAACCGTTTATTTAGAGTTAAAGTCTCAAATAAATAAAGTCAACTATGAATATAGCAACAAATTCCTTAAATGCTTACGAGAAAAAAATTATATAGGTATGAGCAAAAACAAAAGAAATGTTACTTCCCTAGTACTGGGGGAAAAAAACCCCAAAAGAACACGTGAACTTTGAACTCTAGAACGCTACATAAGCAGTTAAATAAAACAATCAGTTGAAATGTTTTAAGGTCACAGAAACACATATACATACTTACAGACAACTTAATCACCTGAAGATGGTCTCAGATGAGATTGATAGTACTTGTGAAAATAAAAACTATTCGAAAGAAAATTTTGGTATTTTTTCTTAATTTTCTAAAAGTACCCAAAATTATTTCGCGAACTGGAAAGGATCACAACGAAAACTAACCGACATATGTCTAAATTATTTAACCAAACATGTTTGTGTATATATATATATATATATATATATATATATATATATATATATACATATTATAAATTTTTGTGTTAAATATTTTTATCAATTCATCCCAAGCAAGAAGATAGTGGTACTAAAACGCAAGGGCTACTGCGAATGAAAAAGAATAAGACTTTAGAAGGAATCGGAAAACCAATCCTAAAATGGAATAAAATTAATGAACCTCTACAACTGCTCAAAAGAGCGATGAGGAGTATGAACCGGGCGATTAGTGAGTAAAAGGTTCGGGTTTGAGTGTACGTAAATATAAGCACTGTGAACATCGGTATGAACAGTTTGTTTCATGCTTAAATACATTCAGGCCTGACGATTTTTATATATAACCAGACAGATAAAAATTCAAATGACTTCTCTTCTGACTTCAAATGT
>OZ010589.1:84584416-84617877 GCA_963932145.1 Acanthosepion lycidas | reverse complement strand
ATTCCTATTTCTAGAATTTCTTGAATCTGGACCTTTTAGACATATCTTTCCACGTGAAACACATTACTTCCGATAAATCGATGACATTTTATTTATCTACCCACATAAACATGATTTAAATGAGATTACTGATAGATTAAATAAAAAGAACCTACTATAGAATTTACCTATGAACTTGAGTCTAATAATTCTTTACCTTTTTTAAATATACTACTCATTAAAAATAAAAATAAATTAGAATTCAAAGTATATCGTAAACCCACATGTAAAAATGACTATTTACACTTTTACTCTCACCATGATACTAACACTAAGCGGGGTATTATTATTGGATTCTACTTAAAGGCTCTTCGCATCTGTTCAGCAAAATATTTAGATGATAAATTCACATATATTGAGGATACCTTTTCAAATCTTTCCTATCCAAGACGATTATTACTGAGAGCTAAAAATAAAGCGTTGAAAATTCACTCATCAGCGCAAAATGACACCTCGAAGGCCACTACAGCTACATCAGTGAAAGGTACACTTTCAGCTGCCCCTGATAATAATTCTTTTGGTCGCATCTTTCTATCAAATAACCATTTGACCGAACGTATCTCCAATAATTTAAATGCGTTAAAAATTAAAACTACAATATTACCTACTAGAACTATCCGTAGTTTATTAAATAGCACCAGCAAACAACATATTACATCCGATGCTTGCATCTATCAAATCTCATGCAAAAACTGTGGCTTAAAATATGTGGGTGAAACATGTAGGTCCGTAAAATCTCATGTTTTCGAACATAAACGAGATATTCGCCTCGGAAATTTAAACAATGCTTTAGTTGTACACACAACCAAAGCAGATCATAATTTCGATTTTGATTCCGTGAAGATTTTAAAATATTTTCATAATAAAAATCTTAGGAGCATTTATGAAGCAGGCATAATATCCATCTCACGCACTGGCTTCTTTAGTATTTCCCATTTTCTAGCGAGATTAATGCTCGACAGGCGTACATATAAATTTTTGATCAAAATAGAATTCTTTTCAATTTTCATTCAAAATACTCAAATTTTAGGAATACGTTTTCACATCGTTGCCCACGTGACGACAACGTGACCATGTTTAAACGGAACGCTGATCATAAAACTTTCAGTTATCTGTTTGGATAAGTCTTGTTCTTATGCCCATCGTCTTTGTCATGTTAAATTGATAATGTTAATTATATTTTATGAATATGTCCTGAAGATGGTTTATTAGACCTAAACATCCGACGTTGACATTATATTAACATTAAAACAGCATAATTGCATATAAGGATTTTTGTTTGTTTTTTCCGTATATTTTTCTTCATACTGTTGGATCTATATCCATATATTTGCTTATATATATATATAAAGTAAATTCGACCTTGTCTACCGAACGCTCCTTTGTGGACGAGTTGGTTAAGGCACGTCAGCGTAACTGACGGTTCCGTATAAGATGCAGATTCGAATCCTGTCAAAGGACGAATATTTTCTATGAAAATTTCTCGTACATTCAGGCCGGTAAATGTTATTTAATACTGTTTATTATAAACAGAGCATTTACTTAAATACTTGTATCTATAAAAAAAAGAACGTTAAACATAAAAATGTCTTTAATAAATAAATTGTCGGACTTTGTCCATTTCTTAATATATATATATAAATGTGTATGTAATATATATATATATATGTGTGTATGACTATATAAATATGTATATAATATATATCTATAGTTGTATAAATATATATATATATATTATATAGATATATATAAACATATATAGCTGTATTATACGTATAGGTACACAAATATCAACGTTGAGTTAAAGCAAGCGAATAAGCCAATTGGAGTAAAGCGCCATGCAGATTTAAATTTTTACCACTAGTGACAAATGCAGCTATCAATTTTTTTGGCATGCTAGCATGCTAGTTAACATTCGTGTCAGTCAGCCGTTGGCTCTCCCGTTGGCCAATAGAAACTTCCTGCCTATTCGTGGCAGCCAGCTATATGCTCTTACTCTGGCCGGTAGCAAATGGCCGCAAACTACATGAAAACTGCCGTAGAAGCATGAAAAATCGATTATTTCCATTATCGATGCGAGTTGGGAAATGCAAAGTTGGTCTTGGCCCTCCCGCTAACTTGGAGCATGTGCATGTAAATTTTGGTGCAAATCCGTCGAAAATTGCGGCCATGCATTCGTTACACACAAACATCCTGCGTTTTATAGATAGAGATTAAGTATTACGCTATATTATATGTATACATTATATATTATATATAAAATATGTATGATATATATATATATATATATATATATATATATATATATAAAATATATAATATGTATGATATATATATATATATATATATTATATACAATATGTATGATATCTATATATATATATATATATATATATATATACACAATATGTATGATATATATATATATAATATACAATATGTATGATATATATATATATAATATACAATATGTATGATATATATATATATAATATATATATATAATATATAAATATAATATATATAATATATATATATAATATATATATATAATATATATAATATAATATATATATATAATATATATATAATATATATATATATAATATATATAATATAATATATATATATATATAATATATAATATATATATATAATATATATATATATATATAATATATATATATATATAATATATATATAATATATATATATAATATATATATCGCACTGTTTCCTCTATTTCAAACTACCCCTCTTGTTTATGTGCTATACCCCTTTATTTTAGGCATTCTTCCTTGTTTTTAAATATCATTATCTTAATTTCGAACTAATCCACAGTTCTGACAGAAGACAAAAAATGCACATAAACTACAAATTGTATAAAACAAATGAAAAAATCCCTGGAAGTTGGCTTGAGTTGCGAATTTAAGAAAAAACAATTTTGACCCAATTTATCTGTCGAACGATTAATTATTTAACATTTTTATCTCGTCTTTCTTTCATCTGGTTTCTTTTGGTTTTTATCGCAACTATAACAACGTTAACCCCTTAAAGTCCCACCGTTACATCCGGTATTAATTTTCTTCTTCTTGCATGTGCCTTGTCCCTTTAAGATGTGGGCGATCATGGTTTTCCACAATTTCTTATCCTTTTTTAACATATTAGCGATATTTGACCCTTTACTCTCCCTTCCAGCCCCTGTTCTGCCATCCATTTAATAAATATCGTTAGACAGATCACCCGATAATTCTTTCTGTGCCCTCTTGCCTTCAATATACTCTGTGAGGGTCAAGATTACCAAGCCCTATTGCTTATTAGCTGTCCCAGATAAATATCTGGGACACCTAATAAGCAATAGGGCTTTCAACTGCTTTCTATCATCGAAGCAAGGTGATAATGCCACTAAGACGCAATGGCTTACTGTGAGCGGAAGAGAAGATTTTAATGAAAAGAAAGAAAAAGAACTGAATTCAGAAAAACTGATGTATGGGGATTGACGTTGCATTTAATTCTTTGATTCCAAGAAAATAACCGAAAGTGTTTCAAACGGTTAGAAGCGCGAGAAAATAAATTATTAAAATAGAACTTGCATTTATATCTAGCTAGTTCAAGACTAAAACGATGAGACCCAGAAGCCAATTTAGTAATACGCTTAAGCACATGAGCTCATTAAAACAACTGCCATGAAAACATTTATAGAAAAGACAGAGGGAAGTCACGGCGATTGGAAGCAGACTGAATTCGAGATGCCAGGTCAGGACCAATCATATTACAGATCCTTTTTGGGATTTTGTTTTGAATCTAGAGATATATAGCCGGAGCACCAAACCAGATATGTCAACAATATTAATTATACGGACGAATGGTATATTTATAATTATGCAAGATGGATTCTGACGAGAAAAATTATCTGGCGTAACACAATGAACCAGCCTTCTTAGCAGCAAACCTAGCAATTGATTCAATATAATCTCCCCACTTCGTGTCAGTAGAAAACTCGAAACCAAGAATGTGCAATAAGTTACTCTCTTGAAGGTTAGCATCAGCCATGATAATAGAGGTCAAAAATAGTTCTCTATGATAATTAAAGGATGGAAGTTTTGATTTGGGACCGTTCAAATTTATGAAGCATTTCTTGCTCCATTTAACTGAATGTAGTTTTTTCGAGTGCAGATGTCAGTTTAACTTTGTCGGAGTTATCAGACTTACTATTAAGACATGAGTAAATAGTTGTGTCACCAGAATAAATACCTAGTTGAGAATTTTTTTGATTAAGATAAGAAAAAAGTAAGAGTAGATCCCTAGGGATCCCCGCATTAATGCGAAATGATCTAGAAGCTTGGCCGTTCAACACAACCTTCATTAACTGATTTGTTAACGATTGGATTAATTCAAATATCTGACCAGAGATATCATAGACCTTGAGCTTGTCGAGAAGCTCAGCGGGCCAAAGCCTGTCAAGCGCCTTCGTGATATCTCAAACCTCATCCTTCTAATCTAAAGCATGATAGACAAATTCAGTCATCATTTAACACATCGGCGATTGACCTAGAGAATAGAAAAACATATTTTTATCTGAAAGAAGGCAGTGTGAAGTAATATGCCTTTTTCTTTTTTTTCTTTTTATTCATTTTACACCAAGCAAAGCAATAAAATGACTACTGATTGTTGAGTATATGAAGAAAACTACTATTAAGGAGAGAGGACAATAAATAAATAAGAATTAGGAAGGCAGAAGATAACGATTGACGTTGCATTTAAATTTATGAAGATTGGGAAACAAGGCAAAAGAGAGTTACACAAGCGAGTAGTGTGGTAGAAGAAACTGTTAGCATAGAACTTACGGTTAAGTCTAGCCATTTTAACTGTAAAATGATGAGACTTTACTACCAATCTAGAGTACAATCTACGCTCAACTTCATAAAGTCTAAGTATTACTTAGAGTTTATTGGAGCCTCTAGTATTTTGCCATAAAGAGGTAAAAACTCTTAAGGACGATAATTCGAGAGATCAGAAGGTTCAATAGAGTTCTTAAAAATAGGAACTACTGAAGATAATTTACAATATGCTGGAAAGCAAGATGCAGCCAGGCATTTATTGGAGAGTTTGGAGGAAACAGGAGTCAAATCAGTAGCACATTTTCTTAGGACAATTACACTGTCAAGTCCGCAAGCCTTTTAGGGATTCTTTCTGATTCTAATTACAGGCGAACACTTTTTGTTCCCATCTTCCTTAAAACTTTCTCGTGGCTTAGATATTCTGTCAATTGTATTCTTAGCAATCATGTGTAGAACCGCATCTATGTTTCTTCCTGTTCCCTCTTTATCTGTAAGGAAAATTCCCAACATTCATTTTCATATAGGAGAATTGATATTACATAGCAGTTCGCATACTTTTTTTCTTTCCTGTCTCTAAATATTTTGTTTAGCTTTTGAAAAGCATCTTTCACTATTCCAATGCGCCTTCATATTTTACTTTCACATTTTCCATAGGTTTCTAAAAGAATCCGTAATTATATGTTTTTAAAAACCTGGTATTCATTATAGGTTTCTACTTAGAACCCATTACTGTCCCAAAGTGAAATGATGAACATAAATAGGTTAAATAAGCAGTGGTGACCGGCAATAAAGAATAAACTTCTAACGATAATTTTTAACTTGTTTTGCATATTCTTGAGAGACTACAATGACAGCAATATTACCAGTTTTTCCACAGTAACTTTTACCAGTTCGCGTTGCATTTGATGAAAGGCATTTGGCAATAAGGTTTATTTCAATAAACCTTATTGCCAAATGCCTTTCATATTCAATCGCTACTACAGTGATAGTTTTTTATTTATCCCAAATCACTGGTCGTTATTCTACCACCGTTAAATAACGACCATAGAATTGTGATTAAAATGCAGCAAAAATAAAATAAAATCTAGTTGTAACAATTTAATTCCAGGAATGGCCCTGTCAAAGAAAAGTTTACTTACCTAGTTACCATTGTCTGTTGTCACCCTCAATTTACCTCCCTTGTGAAATTATTCACCTCGTGAGAAGATGGTACCATTGCTGGAAACATTCTAGGAACTCGTTTTTTGGAATGTCGTTCAGTAATCACGTTGTTGAATGTAAGAGGTAAGCAAATCTTTGTCATTTCAGGTCACTTTTCTACTTTTGAAATATTTAAAAAATCGCACAGTGATTAAATGTGGGGAATAATGTGCATGATCCATTAATTGTACTTAATTTCTTAGCCAGGAACTCGCAAACTGCTAACACATTGTCCTATTCCCAAATCCTCTGCCACACTCTTTCCCTATTCATATGCTATTCTGGATATCTTCGATCTAAGTTCACCAAGGTTCGCACGTTGTCCAAATATGTCCTTTGCGTTTTGGGGCTGCCCATCTATTATGTCATCGTATTCATCTCACACTTCCCTAAAACGCTTGTTCCATGTAAAAGCAAAAGTTTTATTCGTAGAATATTCTCAATAAGCCATTCTAATAGTTAACCTTTCACTAGCACTTTTTCGAAACTACACACAAAACCAGATTCTTTATATATCATTTTCGCTAACAGTAAAACATGATCACATACAATTTTCTCTACTGCTCGACAACGAACGATTTATCTTGTCTGCGTCACAAGAAATTGAAAGTTGGAATATGTCCAGCTCTGGTACAGATATTCGTCTGAATCATTACCCTAGAGATATGCTAATATCATTCCAGAAATGTCATTTTCCCACTTTTTACTATTCAAGAATTAATGATAACTAGCAATGCTTCAGTAAATAATGTCATAGTCTATTATATAGGAGTAAATGTTGTGTGATTGAAGTTTTTACATATGTATTTTCTAACAAGGCTTGACGTATTCAGATGTATTTTTCCTCCGTTGTTTTGAACTTCGGTGTATTCAGTTGTCGCATTTCGCTTTGGCTAAACTGGTTTTTCCGATGGCCTTCTCACTTTCTCTTTTTGGCTGTTATGTCTCATCATTTTATTGTTGAAATTGCTAAATGCAACTATACGTTCTATTCTAATAGTTTCTTCTTTTGCACTTTTTGCCTGTGAAGTTCTTTTTCAGCTTCTTGCTTTTCTGTCAACTACGATCTTCAAATATTGAAATGCAACGTTAGTTGTCATTATCTGTCTTCTTGAATCCCGCTCTTTTTTTTTTTATCTCCTTTCTCCTCAGTAACGTTTTCTCAGTTTCTTTCACTCTCAGTAATCCCTTTTGATCTTAGTGGTTCTGTCGCCTTGCTTGGAGGGAAATGATTTAAAAAAAAAAATACGGCCATTCGAGAAAGGTCAACGCTGATTGGCTAATTTGCTTCGATTCTAGCAGTACAGGGCATATGTATTGCGGCACCCAGGGAATTTCTTGCACAAATAAATTAATTTGCCAAACGAGTGTACTAACCAACGCTCTACTGTAGACGCCCACTCTGAGAAAGAATGCGTGCGCCTCGTGGAATTGTTCACGATATGGTTTCAGGGGCGTGGATGTCTTAGTTAAACTTGACAAGTGAGCGACTTTCCAGACGGTGTCCCTTTAAGATAATTACTTCTGTCTTGTCAGTCAGATTTATCATCTTCTCCGGGAAAAGAACAGGCGGTAAACGTATTAAAACTGAACACCGCATCCTCAAAAGACAATAAAAAAAAACTTATCCAATGCACCAACGCATGCAACACCCCAACCTGGGTTTCCACCCAACTTTGGGGTGTAGAGACGGGAGTAGGGAGAACGGACACTTACAGTGGGAATTACATATATCGTGACATGCGAACACATAAACAAGGCTAATCTTGAAAAGAATGAATAAATAAAATTTCAAATGTATTTCCTTAAAAGACATAGACGCATCTTGTGGACAGTTTCTTTATAAATTTGATCTGAATGTGCGACTGCTTACACGCAAACTGGAAAAATGTAATAGAAAGAATTTGTCGGTTGCTTTTGATAAAACGGTGATGTAATGGATAGCGGTTCGGCTTGAGGAATCGGAGAGCCGAGTTCGAATTCCAGTCGAGTTTGTTACATTCATTTACGTAAAAATACACTTCGGTGAGGTATGAATCCATCTCTCCACCCGCTATGACGTAGTGGATAGCGGTTGGGAATGAGAACTCGGAGACCCGAGTTCGAATTCCAGTCAAGTTCGTTACGTGTTAATACTCTTGGGAAAGGTATAAATCCACCTTTTTCTCCTCCCTCCTAGCTATGGGTAGATAGCAAAAACTGACTGGCTCATATATCCTTGAGTGGCAACCTGTATAGGAGAAAGACAACACTTAATTCGAAACCTCTAAGTATGGGTTAAATAGCCTCACCAACCCGCGATTGGACAAGCGTGGTGAGTACGGCTACACCGCTAAAAACATGGCCAATCGGGAAGAACGTTCCACCAAAAAGGGAGAAGGCTCTGGATATGGATCTTTGATAAGACATGTTTGAATGAATTCTTGCTGCCGAAGTCTACGTTATTATATGTCGATCAGATCTGAACAGAAATTGCATCGAATTTATGTTGTTGTTAATGTCACTATTGGTAAGTAACTGAGTAAACATTATTCTATGATCGCGTTTCTTCCTCGAACTCAGAGGACGAAACGCGTTACATAGATCTTTTTTTTCACTTTGTCATTTATTTGCCTAACATATAGAAATTTATATATCATATTCGGATATAAAGGGAATCTGCTTGCTAAACGGTTTGAAGTTTATCTAAAGAACAGGTTTGTTAACCCTACGAATATAAGGCGTGTGCAAAAGTTTCCAGCGGAAAAAAAAAGTTTTTAAAAAGCTTCAGTCAATTCCCGCCGCTTTAAGGTCTCCTCCCTGTGCCTTTTCTATAAATACTTTCATAGTAATTGTTCAGATGAGCTCTTGGCTATGTTACCTAAACTTTTTGAATTTAAGCCCAGTACTAGACTGGGGTTGAGATCTTATCAATTTACAGTTGAGCTGACTGTATATAAGCGTAAATTCTATACTAACAGTTTTTTGTTTTTTTTGGGGGGGGTGCAATTCTTGCTTGTAGAACTCGCTTCCGGCAACATGCATTTCAGCCAACTTTAATCTGCAAAAATTTAAATGCAATGTCAATTGCTATCTATTGTCCTTCAGATTACTTTTACTTCCTCCCGCTCATTATTAATGTTTCTGTTCCTAACTCTTCCATACCTTGTAACTCCTTACGTTTTAGTGGGCCTACGGCTTTGCATGAGGTGATACCAATAAAACAAATATGTGTATTCAGTCTCCTTTTTTTTTTTAAATATAACTGGAAACTTTTGAACACAATTAATAAATATGATTTGAACGTGATATGATTTGTATTTTTATTCCATTTATTTATATATTTATTTTTTCTGAACACATTGCTTCGAATGTCACTGATTGTAATTTGAACTTATGAGTAACTATTATCCTCATCTTTGTTGTTGTTGTTGTTATCATAACTTTTTGCCTGTTGTGTACTCCGGCTTTCATCAAATGTATAAATACAGACATTTAGCTGATGAAGATCGGAAGGTGCAACGTCGAAAATGTTTTGATGACAACGACAAAGATGAGGACAGTACTCTGCATGTAAATAGTATAAATAATGATAACTTTTCTTCCGAGAAATTCAAACAGATATACATTTCAGTAAATCTGAATGACATTATATTTGGTGGGGTATAAGACTTCTCCATTCCCTCACCTCAAAATGGCTAAAAATATCTTTCAGGTTTTACGTGCAATGTTATCGTATCATGTTGGTTAGCATTTACTCAGACGCCATAATACTTGTATGTAGCCTAACTCCATAAAAGTGTAATAGTAAATACAAATAGTAAGGGGAGGTAATATGTCATCAGATACCGGATATAGTATGGAAGCGAGGCGTACATCCATGATGATGTCTGCCACGACGTTGTCGAATATGACCATCGCAAGATATCTTTGCAAGACTCAGTTGGGACTTACAATATCAATCAATGCTTTCGCATGAAATTTGTGGAGAAATACGTTGTCAATCCCATTCTCTAAGAAAGAACAACATGCACACAAAAGAAAGCAAAACCAATCAACATTATTGGTGGCTTTCCCACAGTTTCCTCTTCTAGTCAGATGCCTTAACGAAATGCTAAGGGGGTCCAACACTTCCAATGAGCTTAGTGCGCTCCTGGACACCAACCAAGGTATTTTACATTCTCTTGCCTGTGCGAGATGACCATTGATTCTAGGAAATGATTCATTCACTTTTTGACAGGCCTTGTTATTTTGATCCTGTTGGGCGTTTAACCACCATACCCACCAGAAACGCCTGGTGGGACGATCAGTTGTGTCACAGATAACCTGACCATGCGACAAATAGGACTCGGTTCTGACGTACATACATACATACATACATTCTATTTTTAGTGTAATCCGACACAGGGCCGAATGGAAAATGGATAGTGGAAAATAAATGATTGTGAGACGCCAAATTTAGAAGAGCCGCCAGATTGGCCGTATTAATAATTAGGATTCTTAATTTCACTTTCCACCTGAATTCGAAAACCAATCCCCGGCGTTGATAAAAGCCACAAAAGCTACCAAGCAATCAGTCTATCTCGTAATATATATATATATATATATATAATATATATATATAAAATCTTAGTTTTTGCCGACGTGTTTCGTCTTCCGACTTTATCAAGGCAAAAAATGAAAGAGAAATTATAACAAAAACATTTCGCTTTCATTGTTTACCTTGATAAAGTCGAAAGACGAAACGATTTTTTTCCAATTGTCATTCTAACAATTTATTTTATCCCCAGAATTAGTCTGGGAAATTTTACTATATTGTCGACATGGAAAGCAAAAAACAAACTCTTAGTATAAAGGAAGTTAGCATTATCCAGAAAGTGGCTTACACAGGAGCGTCTCTCTTTTTTAAATTTTGTATTTAAAGTAACTATGACAACAAAAACATTTCGGTATATATATATATATACAGGGTGAATCAGAAAAATTGTCCAAATCCTTTAACATCATGGGATTGTCCATCTCACAAAGTATTTGATATCTTAAAAAAAAACAAAAAAAAACACTAAACTAATTGGGTTTCTTTTTTCCAGGTTTTCAGATGAGACCTTTAGCCATCTTGATAACATTTCTCATAAGAAGCACTGAAAATTTTTTGAGTTATTCAGCTACAAAGATAACAGATTAAATCATTTTGTGTCGGCCACACTGTCTTTCCAAATGAGCAATGGTAAGAGGGAAAAGATCATTCAGACAAACATTCATACTCTGGCTTCCATCTTCAAAGTCCATTCAAGAATCATCAAGAGAATGGTGAATAAGTTTTAAAAAAAGAGGGAACAGTAGAAAGGAAAACTGGATCAGGAAGTTACAACAGAAAGAGGGATCATCATTTCAACTTACAGCAAAATGCATTCTTATTGTTCAAAGTAGAATCCAATAGTGTTGGAAAAACCTCGGAGAATTCCAGTAAGATATCTTTAATTATTTCTTAGATACAACGGTTCAAAGCTTAATCTAACAATTGGACAATTTTGCTGTTACACCCGGTGTGTGTGTGTGTGTGTATATATATATATATATATATATATATATATATATATATATATATATATACTCAAACATGTACACGGCAGGAAACAGGAGAGACATTTTCTTAAGTAAGACTTTTGATTTTTAGGCTGGTAGATATTAATTTCCCAGTTTGAAAAAGAGGAATGTGTACTCGAACACTTGTAACCACTAATTATATACAAATAGGAATAAAAAATTGTCGTATTAAAATCATTAATTGCTCTCTCTCTCTCATATATATATATATACCTAAGCGCCTTTTTTTTCAAAATTGAGTGAACCTGCCTCTGTAGAAACCAACATTTTAACGCACGGTATCTATTAGGTTGGTGCAAAAATAATTTCGTTTTCTAACATATGTTACTATGTGAGAAAACGAAATTGATTTTGCACCAACCTAATAATTAGGCACGGTACCTTATTTATTCATTTAATACATATGGATTAGTTTTGAAAAAAAAAAAGTACCACCGTTTTTTTCAAGCCTGAGATTCCATATGCAATATGAAAACTGATTTTAATAATTAAAAAACAAAAGTATAAAAAAACTTTGCTTCCATCTAATAACCTGTCTTCTTTATTATTACTTAATTTAAATTGTTTTTTTGTTTGTTATTTGTTGTTTTTTTTGGGGGGGGGGGCGGTCAAGCTATGTTTCTCCATGACGTAGACTATCATGGCTCCTCTCCAGTTTCTTTTCTTCAGGATCTGGAAATTTCCATCATTTTCTCGTTGACTTCTTCATGGTTTTTTTAATTCATAGTTACCCTTCTCCTAGACTGGCTAGCACCCAAGGCTGAGAGTCCAGTCTACTCTGCTATTAAACCCTTATCTTTGGTGTAGAAGAAATGGTTTCATGCCTTTTCCAAGGATATTAGAACGAAATGAACGCAAGCGACAAGAGCGAAACTCCAACACGGTTAACCGCAACGCAGTACATTCACGCCCGAGTTAGTTAATTCTTTTGAATAGTAGTTTAAGCTATTCATTCTGGGGTCAGAAATAGACTTTGAAATAACTGTACTGTCTCAGAGTGCTCTCTATATAATTAAGTGTGATTGCGGACGCAAGAATTATATTTACAATTTCCTCGAGAAAAAAGGTTAAAACTTCAAAGTCGGAAAATACGAATTCGTATTCCACTGTCTAGGAATATCGTCTAGTTTTATATATAGTATTGCTCTGTTATTGTTCGCCTGTTTCCACTAAGTCCAAATACACACTGCCCGATCCAGGGATTGAACTCACATCCATTCTATCACCAAATTCACAAAACAACGCTTTAATCCACTTTTGAATAGTTTACCCCCGTAGATTAAATAAAGTATTAAGTTCAGAGTTCCATCCCTACAAAAAATGTATAATAATAAAAAAAATATTTTATTTCAGTATTTAAAATAAAGACCGTCCTGTATAAGACGATCAACTATATCTGACAACAAGGCCTTTGATCAGGAGGTTTTGGGCAGCGTGGAACCACCTCTTAATTGCTAGTGTTCCCAGGTCCACCCTGACCCGGGGTGGTAGCACCTGTCAGAGTCAAAGCTATGGGCAAATAGTTAACCCCCCCAAAAGGGGTCAAAACACTATGAAAGTATAAAAATAGGTTTTAATACCAGCAATACTTTTTCGGAAAAAAATATTATCAGCAGTACATTTTTTGAAAAGAAATATTATCAGCAATAAAAATCTGGTCGACATTAAATTGAAGTTGATATGCCTTAAACAAACCAAACCAAACCAATCAAATAAAGAGAACGAATACAAAAGAAAAGACACCCGAAAATTATTATAAAGTGATAACAACACTTTAAATAAACCTATATCGTCTTTGCATCAGTTTACAGTGACAATTTCTTTTTGTCACATATAAAGGGAACATTTTGTTTAAAGTGCGTATTTTTTTTTTTTATTTTGGATGAAATATTCCAAATCTTGCAACAAATTTCAATGAAATTTTCACTTCTCAAAATTATAGTTTATAATTACAGTTTAGATATATGGAGAAAGTGGTTCTCAACCTTTTTTTACCAATGGACCACTTTTACCCTTAATCATTTTTTTTGTGGGCCCCATAATCATTCGATGAAAAAAAAAAAAAAGCTTTTACTAAGATATAAAGTTAGGAATTTTATTATAGAAATAGTAAATGTATATGCTTCATAAAAAATAAACTTGTACTTATCTAAATTCTACGGAACATTTATGTACAATAGTATATATAGGCCCTAAGATTGGAGGTTTTTTCATATTAATTAATTTATATTAATATATTAATATTTTACTTTATTAATATTCAAAATTAATATTATTATTTATTACTAATACAGTAAATTAATTTATGTAATAAATTATAATCTTTATATAATTTTCCTTTACATATATAATCCTTCCTTTATATATTCGTCTGAGTTTTATTCAACTTTTACAATCAAAAGATCCGGTAGGGTAAAAGTGACGGTAATTTACCTCCCTTGAACTTTTTCTACTAGTTTTAGAGTTGTTTTTAGTATTTTTATATAGCGTAGATCGAATTTCAGTCGAATCCATTACATTCAGTTACGTGCTAATACCCTTGGGAAAGGTATGAATCCTCTTTTCTTCCTCCACCCCGCCAAGCTATGGGAGACCGGGTTCTATAGCCATGGCGGGTCCTAGCAGTGAAGGTTAGACCTGGCAGAACCAAGAAATATAGTTGGTACGAGCACTTTCGTATATAGGAATTCTGGGTGTGAGTTTGAGGCCCAATACCCCCCTTGGATCAAGGTGCCTACTCGCGGGGTCATTCGTTCATCGTGACTGACGGTAGTTCAGGGTCTAATCGACGGTAATGGGATGTAACCAATTTGGTTTCAGAGACATTGAATGTAACCAGCCAGATTTTTCGCCACTATTAGATCAGAAGAGAGACTAAATGAACTTGAGTAAAATAAATGGCTGAACAAGGTTTAGGAGAAATAACAAAAAGTCAAAATTTATTAAGAACTACAAAGGATAGGAAATAGTGGAGAGCTATGGTCGCCTATATGCTTAGGAGAAACAGCACATAAAGAAGATTAGCTAACCATTAACCCGTCTCGAGACGCCCAAGATTACAGAAAAGCAAACTTACACCTTAAATGCGAGTAAATCAAGATTAATTTGATAAACCATCGACATTTTTCGTTCTTCTTATGGTTATCAGCATCTTAATAAATAAATTGAAAGTATGTTTTATTGACTGTACATAAAAAACTCCTTATATATAGCCATTAAACTTCGCTTAGCCTATCACGAATACACTTAAACTGCGAATAATTATTCATTCTAATAGCAAAACAACTGATAAACTCTAATCACTTCCTGCTACCATGAAACAATACAAATCGACATCAATACGAACGACCTAAACCTTTCCCTCCCCTTTTCGAACTACATCAGCTTTTCTTTCCCAATACGAACGATCTCAGCCTTTCCTTCCAATTATGAACGACCTCAGCAGATACTGACGCAGTAGAGAAGCGTTGTTTGGTCGCCATTGTTCAAACGTAGACAGTCTGCTTGATTGGTTGAGGTTGACGATGTGGGCCGGTGTTTATTTAAACGATTTACTCCCGATCAGTCTGACATAGTTGTCTTTTGTGAATCAAATGAATGTTACGGCTTACCAGCCAATCCGACCCGTCGGAAATACAGTGAAAAGAAAAATTAACAATAACGAAGTGGGTGCAGTTTTTGATGGAAGGGGAGCATGTCAGGGGGTTTGCATAAACAATAGTAGACAAAATAATAGACTGCTTTCTTTTACACACCAAAAAAAACAAAAAAAAACAGCCAATTCACGCAATGTCTGTACAGATTTGGCGCGATTTATAGAAACAATTCCATTATAGTCCAGTTTATTACAACAGATAAACGCATCGGCCGAAGCGGTTGATGTCATGACTGTGTGCGTTTGGGGTGAGGTTAAAAATCACCTTAATCATCACCAACAGCAGCAGTATCATCAGTAGCATTAATATCTATACCCTACATTGTTCTTTATAAATTTATAAGATAAAAACACTACATTTTCAAACAAGAGTGGCAAAACATTTTTCACCAAGAAACAATGAGCCATTCAAATATATACTATGATGATTTTTGTAAGCGTAGCTTAGATGTGTCACAAACCTGAGTCTTTCCTTCCCAATAGGCATGACCTCAGCCTTTCCCTCCCATTACAAACTACTCCAGTCTTTCTTTTGCCAATACGAGCAATACTTTCCCTTCCATTATGAACAACCTAAGCAGTTACTGAAACAACCAAGAAGTCTGATTGGCTGAGGTTGACAATTCGGGCTGTGGTGTTTCTTTAAACGATTTACTCCCGATCACTCTAACATAGTTGTTTCTTTTGAATCGAATGAACGTTACGGCTGACAGCCAACCCGACCCGTCGGGAATACAACAAAAAGAAAAATTAACAATAACGAAGTAGGTGTGGTCTTAGATGGAAGGAGAGTAAGGTTTGCATAAACAATAGCAGGCAAAATAATAGAGACTGGTTTCTTTTACAAAAAAACAGCCAATCCGCGCAATTTCTGTACAGGTTTGGCGCGATTTATAGAAACATTTTTATAATCCAGCCTATTACAACAGATAAACGTATGGACCGAAGCGATTGATGTCACGATTGTGAATATTTGGAGGGGCTAAGAAACGCCAGTACTGTATTATTACTAAAAATAGTATTAATATAAGGATGATGTGTTGGCAGCGTAACAGCTACTGGCGGAGAAACTGGAATCGATGAACGGTGTTCAAACTCTTGTTTCGTATGCTATGTTCACTTTCACACCAATCAGAAAGGCATAAATCCATTTCTTCTCCTTCATGCTATGGGTTAAATAGTAGAGTGGATTAGGTTCTCTAGCTCAGCATGAGAGCCAGTCTAAGAGAAGGAAAACTCTAAATTCAAAACTGTGGAGAAGATAACGGGAAACCACTCCACTGTCTTTCCCAAGGAATCATGGCAAATTATAGATAATAAACAAAAGAAAGCTGTGGAGAGCCATTATCACCACGGCGCTGAAGAGACATAGCATTAAAAATGTTTTAATATTCATTCCTAGCCTTGTTCGAGGAATTGGTATTTTTCTCTGTATAATTTCTGTTGATGACCTTTCCACCGATCCACTATTCAAACACTGTACAAAAAAGTTTCTTCAATACTTTAACCCTTTCCGTCGCATTCCCTTTGTTTTGAGTAAATGCTATTTTCAAGTTGGTTTCCAATCGTTTCTTTGTTCTCATTGAAGTTTCTCTTTCAGTGGAGATCAAGTGACAACAAATCTCTTCAATAATCTATATCTGGATGGTTTCGATTCTTCATTGGTCTTTCAAATCTTCGAATCTTTTCGGGAGGCTCTTTGGGAACACTCCGAATGTCCACATGATGATGGGGTCAACTGTCACGTTCATGTTCCACCAGTTGTTATTATTATTATTATTATTATTATTATTATTATTATTAACAGCATATGATTTTGGTTGCTGTTAAAAGAAACGTTTATTTTCAGGTCATCTCCAGTAACTTAAGAAAATAAATCGATCATTCCTACTTTTCACCGACAGACTGTATCAAATATTTTTCGAAATATCCTCGCTGTTACGAGCAGACATGCTTTCTGCAATGTTCATATTTCCAAATCACCGTCCTGGGTAAGACGATAAACTACATCCAACAGCAAGGCCTCTGATCAGGAGGTTTTGAGGAGCGCGGAACCACCTTTTAATTGCTGATGTTCCCAGGTCCACCCTGACCCGAGGTGGTAGCACCTGTTAGGGTCCCAGCTATGGGCAAATAGTTAACCCTCAAACTGGGGTAAAAAGACTACGAAAGTGTAAAAATAGGTTTTAACACCAGAAATACTTTGTAAAAAATTATTATCAGCAAAAAACTTTTGAAGAAAAAAACTATTACCAGCAATAAATTTTTGAAAAAAATATTACCAACAATACGTTTTTTTAAAAAAATTATTACCAGCTATACATTTTTGAGGAAAATTTTTTTACCAGCAATACTTATTTGAAAAAAATTATTACCAGCAATACATTTTTGAAGGAAAAATTATTACCAGAAATTTTTTGACAAAATTAAATATTACCAGCAATAAAGATTTTGTCAGCATTAAATAACCCATTAAGGTTGATATGCCGTAAAAAAAAAAATTCCAAATCACAATCCAATATCTGAAATATTTTGTACACACACACACACACACATATATATATATATATATATATATATATATATATATATATATATATATATATATTACCCTGAAGATCCTAGGTATGTTTGTCTGGCTTCTTAGGATTATCTTAGGTTTTGCTCTACTTAGTGTATTGAGCACTTTACATAGTTGTCTTTTTACTCGTTTTGGGTTTTTCTTCTTTGGTGGACTTGGGGCTTGAACACTGGACGATTGTTTTCGCCTTGGTTTAATGTTCTTAGTTCTTTCTTTTTTTATTTCCCAATTTTTCCTCGGGTACCGATTTGTCCTACTGCAAGTTGAGCTATCCGAGGTTTTTCCAAGCTAGTACCACCATTCATTATATATATATATATATATATATATATATATATATATATATATATATATATATATATATATATATATATATATATATATATATGTACAGTGAAAAGTGTTATTCAATTAACCGTAGTACCTTGCCATTTGTTTTTAACGAAACATATACATATATAATGTGTGTGTCAAATGTCTGATGTATTAAAGCAATAAAAGCAAACATATTAAAAGGACATTCATAACAAAAAAAAAAGGTTAATAAAAATATATATCACCGTAAGTTGATAAAACCGAAATATAACCTTGAAGAACAGCTTAACCGGATTATTGAACAGAGCAAAAATCGAACACAAAAACTGTGTACAGCGACTAAAAAAATATACAACCCCAGACTAATGTTATATGCAAAACAAAAAATATAACATGAAAAGCTAATTATTTTTCAACACACCAACCACTTTTTCTAGAGATGGTTGATAAGTTTTTACCTTCTTCTGTATGCTGTGTCCCTTCAGGACATTGATGGTCATGGCTCTTCACATCTTCCTGTCCTTTGTAACTCTTAATAAATATTATCTTTTGGCCATCTCTCCCAAACCCTGCTCCACCATCCATTCACTCAATTTCGCCAGGTAGGTCATCCGTTGTCTTCCTCTGCCCCAATTGCATTCAATCTATCCTGAGAGTATCAAATTTTCTAAGCCTTCTTTTCTCATTATACGCCTTAGAATTTTCAATTGTTTTTTTTTTTTCCTGATGTTAAGTATAAGTGTAATTTTTTTCCATTTTCCCTAAAACTTCGTCTTTGTTCACATGTTCCATCCATAGTATTCTCAGCATCAATCTGTAGAAGCACATTTCTGTTGCCTCAAGTCTCTCTTCTTCATCAGTGTCCAGCATTCACTGCCATTATATTACATAACAGTTAAGTACAATTTTTTATGTTTCTTTACAAAATTTTTCTCTTTACTAATACTTTTCTTAGCTTCTGAAAGGCATCTTTCGCTATCCCAATGTACCTTCTGATTTTGGTGCTGCATTTTTCATTGTCTGTTAAAACACTTCCTAGATATTTAAAGTTTTGTACTTGCTTGATTTCAGTGTTTCCAATTCATAGTCCACATTTTATTAAATAGTATTAAATTAAATATAGTCTTAAATTTTCTAAGCCTTCTTTCCTCTTTATGGGATCTAGAGATTTCAACTTTCTTTCTATTATGCTAAGTATAAGGGCCCTTTTTGTTTCTAAACCTCATAACATAACAGCATAAGAGTCCTTTTTGTTTCCAAACCTCATAACATAACAGCATAAGAGTCCTTTTTGTTTCTAAACTTCATCATTGCTCACTTATTCCATCCATGGTATTCTCAGCATCCTTCTGTAGGACCATATTTCTGTTGTTTCAAGTCTCTTCTTCATCTGTGGGGAGATTGTACAGCATTCACTGCCATATAAGAGGGCTGACATTACGTAACAGCTCGATACTATTTTCTTTGTTTCTAACAGATACTAATTCCAAAACCTTCAATGCTAATCGATATTTGCCTTACTCAGCACTGAGAATATACACTGGCTATAAGACTGAGCACAATGCTGGCTTTTAAACAAATGTTCAGCTATCGCTGAATCCGATACATTAGCGCACCTATGTAAATTGTCCGTCTTTCTCTTGCGAATATTGGTTGGTATGTGTTGGTTGATCGTATCTCCAAACTTTGACTGTTCTACCTACATAGTCAACCCTTTGTAGAATTGTAAATTACAGAGTTGATATGATGGGTAGGTCAAACATCCTGCCAGATCTGTCTCATATATATATATATATATATATATATATATATATATATATATCACCTCTGTTAAGCAAACAAAAATATCAAGTTAATTATCTACTATAAAAAAATTAGTCATCGAACCTTATTATCAGTAATAACATCACACCAACGAAATTAAAACTAAACCAAACATTATTTATGAATTTAGATGCCCCATTGAAGATTGAGTTTCCGTCATAAATACAAGGAAGGCTGGAGGGTACAACGGCTGAAATGTGATAAAAACAACAAAGATAAGGATAGTCCGAATATAAATAGTGTAAATAAAACCATTCATCCCAGAAATTTAGACAACACCACCATCAATAATAATCCTTCACACATATAAAACTCAAGGTGTTTCCATTCCATACACGCAGATAGATAGATAGATAGATAGAAGTGTAAATATAAACTAAATAACGAGATAGTAGTAACTGTACATGCGTACGATAGCGTGTATTCGCAGATAAGCAAATAATTATTTATTTAATTTATGATGCAAACAAAACAGTGTTCAGTGTAGTTAAACAGAGGTATTAAGTATATATTAATAAATTACGTATATCTTCGTTTGTAGTGCAACTTAAACTTTCATGTTTTCCCAAGTCGTCAGGCACTTATGGCAAATGGGCCGCTTATTACAGTTGTTTTTTTTTTTTTTTGTTTTTTAAATACCGCTACATTATACCCAATATATTATATATTATGCCTTTCAATTCCTTGAGGAACATAGAGCCACAAAATATCTTTGCAGTTTCTATAACAAGCCAGTTTTTTAAGTGAGTAGGTTGTTAGCCTACTACACAACTCCCAACCTGGAAGATCAGGTTTTGAATCCAGAGTTGTCCTTCTCGTAGACCAATTGCCACCCAATGCTATAGAACCCAGTCCGTCTTGCTATTGTCCCATAGCTGGAGGAGAAGAAGAGGATTCATACTTTTCCCAAGGGTATTAGCATGTAATGGATTCGACTGGAATTTGAACTCGGCTCTCCGATTCCTCAATCAGAACCACTATCCATTACTCCACCGTGTTTGTTTGTTTTTTTTTTTCTCTCTCTCTCTCGCTTATATATATATATATATATATATATATATATATATATATATATATATATATATATATATATATATATATATATATATATATATATATATATATATATATATAATTGGGGTGTAAATTCAAAATATAGTATGTATGGAGGGAGATATTGGGGAAAAACTGATGCAAGCTTAAAGTGTGTATGGTACATGTTTTCCCGCTAGGGAAAAAAAAGCAAGATTTAATTCAAAAAATTATAAAGCGTAGGGAGCAAGCAATAGGAATAAAAAGGAGAGGGTAGGCGCAGTGGCTTGTATATTGTTTACATATAATCTCTATGTTTCAAGGGAGTAAGACTACACAGTATAATAAAGCTAACGCTTAATAATATTAGAATATAAATTAAAAAATAAAATGTGTAGATAGAGATAAGAAAAAAATTTTTAACTTAAAGAAATGAGGAAGGCCGTTTAACCCCTTGCGTATTAATAGACACTTAAATGGTTAACGGGGAGTAATAAGCATTTAATTTAAAATATTTAATGGGCAGTTGAAGTTGGGTAAAAAGATTTATCCAGAATCAAAATACTTTAGGAGAGAGTTTAAAAAGACCATATCAAGATGAAAAAGACACCAAACTTGATAAAAAAAGTTTTATCGTCAAAATGTTTACGTTATTATTAAGACCAAATACCAAATTGTTTTTTATTATTATTATTTTCTTAGATTTTTTAATCCCTTCATTCACGTTCAAAATTTTAGTTAAAAATATTATTTACCTTGTGTCAGTATATGGGAAATTTAGTCTTTTTTGCGTTAAAAATATTGTTTTGGAAATTCTTGCAAAAATCAAATAATTATCGAATTTTAACGAGATTTTCAGGAATTATTCACAAATGAGTCAAATTATTTTGGAATGTATCTTTTAGAACATTTTGGTAAAAAATATTTTTTTTGCTTCTTACATCTGTTATCTCTACTTAACCAATTTTATAAAATTTCGAGAAATTAAAATTCCACCGTCTTATGTCTGTATTAGTTAAAAGATTTCCTTGAAAAATATAAATCATCAGTTTGTTTTTGTCAAAGAGAAACACCATTTACTGAAAATCTGCTCTGAATCGTAAAATAAAAAATGCAATAAAACTATGGCATAATTAGAAAATCTTTTAAATGCTTTTATAAATAATATATATTAAGGATACTTAGGAAAAAGGTCTTTAAAAAAATAAAATTGGATGAATAATTAATTTTTACAAGAATTTTTTCATTTTTTTTTAAATTTTAATTAGAATAATTTAATAAATTTTAAATCTTTTAAAATTCTGTATTAATTTCACCTTTTAGCTGATACTATTAAGTAAAAACCATATTTACTAACCACAGATGGAAAAACTTAGTACAAATCATGAAACGCCAATATTTTTAAAAGAATATTGAATTTTTTTTGTACAGTGTAACCCAGATATAAGAGACCCGGATATAATAGAGATTTTCTCTGGTCCCAAATTAGAGCCATACTTACCTAAACAAAATAGACCAGACCCGGATATAAGAGAAACCCGGATATAAGATACTTCGTATCCGGTCCCGACAACTCTCTTATATCCGGGTTACACTGTATATGTATAAATGTGCCGATAGATACGGTTGTTCATATACGACATTATCAAAAAATAATAACGATAACTATAGCAAACTTAAAGCCGGGAATATCTAAATTCAATATTATGTTTAAGATTACTGTGTACTTAAAAATTTTATATAAAAGGCGTTATATTCAGTTATTTTTTACGGATAAATCCCCCATTGAACATCATTAAATAAGCGTAAATCTATCATCCATGTAACCAGCTTAAATAAACAACTACCCCTGCGTTAAAAAAATGCACTTCTGCGATATTTTAAACTTAAGGTAAATAATATTTGTTTCAAATCAGATTAATTATACCTTAAAGTAGCTAATATTCCTCAAATAAAGTTTCGGAAAAATATATATTTTTGGGAGATTTTTTTAATAAAGAAAATTACACTGCAATAAACGCGGGCTAAAAATGGTACAAAATCGAATTTTATAGCAAAAAAAAACAAAAAATATTTCCAGTCAATTTTAATAACTTTTGAAATATTAAATTTAATCGATTAGCTCGAAATTAAAACTGAAATAAAAGCTTCAAGAAAGATTTTCATTTTCTAAAAATTCATTTTAAACCTTAGGTATGGCGTTTTCTGTGGAGGTACCTTATATATATATATATATATATATATATATATATATATATATATATATATATATATTAGTCGCAAGTTTGGACTCCCAGGGTGTCCAAACCTGCGACAGCACCCCCTCATTGTACCAACGTGAGAGGGTTGTTTTGTATATTGACGTAAGCGCGACGTTGGTTGTGGGGACTGAGTAATTTTGGACTTAGCCCAAGTGCATATGCTTGTGCTCCCCACTTTAAACAATTCCTCGAGGGGTGGGTATATGCTAAGTGTAGTACCTGTTCTCTCATGTGAGATGGGAAAAAGCTTCTTGTCTCGGGGATTTGAACCCTGCGAAAGCACCTTATACATTGCACTAAGAGACGTGGCTGGTGTAATATCGACTCCAGCGTGACAGTAGCCGCGGATACTGGACAATTTTTCTCCTTGGTGCATATGCATGTGTATAGCCACCCCACATAAAAAAAGACCACGTGTCACATTCTACCTTTATTGATAGACCAGATAAATAACGCTTTTACTCGGTTTTCGGTTAGAGATCAAAGTGTAGTATCTGTTCTCTCTTCCACTTATGCGAAAGTTTGGCCCCACAGATTCCAACTCAACAACAGCACCATCTTAACCGTACTAAAAAAGGAGGGTTGGTGGACAGCGATGCCTGCGTGGTTGAGATCGCGGGCACTTTGCAATTTTAATCCTTCGTACGCGTATTGGCACCCCCATATGTTCTTTTGTCATGTTCTCTCTCGCCTGAAAAATTCGGGTAAATGAATACCGAAAGATAGATAAAATATTAATGAAACGAGTTGTTTATTTTTCTACCATTGCCTGTCTTTATTGTTTTATCTCAGTTAAAATCTATGATTTCTGACAGATATTGTTTTGAAAAACATTCAAGCTTTCTTCACCTCGAAGACGATATTTAGCCTGATAGTTTCAGTCACTTCACTTTCGGTTCCAGATCAGAAAAAAAAGTCTGAATTTAGAATACTAAATTTTAAGATAAGATCAAATGCTACATTAAAATTTAGGATTCAAAATTTAAATTTTTCACCCGTATAGATAAGTTATGATCGTTTGAATAGAGTGATCTACGTTACCCAGCATGCATTGTACGCATGCTTCAAAAGGAACACTTTTAACAATATATACTTTCTTTCCGGAAATTATTTCGTTCATTATCATTAATGAAATTTAAACTATCTCCACTTATACATATTCTTTTATTATTATTTCCATGTTTACTTGTCTATATTATATGTACATTTTAAAGACAGTGCAGTTCAGACAATCTGAAAACAAAATCTTTGAAACCATCATGCTGTTTTTATATCTATAAACAATAGAACATTCAGAGGATTTATGTTTAGTGAGAAGGAAAAAATAAGACCATTCTCTTCGGAAATACCACAAGAATTTTCAATTGTTTGTTCCTTAATATTGAATTCGAACGGTAAGTGATTTTTTTTTTTGTTGTTGTTTAATTTATTTTTCTCTTGCATGTAATGTTATAGGAAAATCTATATCACGTGTTTTTGGTCACATATTTTTCCGGCATATATCTGATGAATTAATATTGTTTTTGTTTTCGAAATCCTTTTAGACCAAACCTTTCTTTATGACTCGTATAAGCCCAAATAACAGGAAATATATATTAGTTACAAAATGTATGGAAGACATAAATCCTGATTAATGACTAAAGTGCGACTGGTGTCTCCAGCCCCATTTAAAATATTTCTCAGATCCATTTTTGAGCCTAATGGCTTTAAGAAACACTGATTTAGATGATGGTTAGATTGGAAACTCGCTGAACCGGAAAGAAAATCATAAATATACACCCAATTAGTTTGGAATGTAACTTGTTAAAATATCTAAATATCTAAATATATAACAATAATTGTTGAATTTATATTGTTTTGTTTAAAACCTCGAGTTAAATTTTTTTTTTTTTTTTTCAAAAAAAAAAAAAAATAACTTCTTAAAAGTATATCTAATCCCCTGTGACTCCTTTTACGTTTCGACATATTCATTTTCCAAAGAAATTAACAATCTTTATTTGTAGAGCAATGCGTTTAAGCAATAAAATGAAAAAAATAGATATCAAATACGACGGGCTTTATTTTCTTCCCCAAGTGTTTTGCTTTACTGTTTTTTTTTGTTTTTTTTTTGTTTTTTTTGTTTGTTGTTTTGTTTTTTGTTTTTTTCACAATGCTTTCAGAGTAAAAACTCTAGGTTTAGTTTATTTGTGCGAAAGATGAAAATTTGAATTTTTACAAATATCCGACATTAAAAGTTCAATAGCTTTTGACTAAAATTCAATGTATACTTTTATTTTATACAAAATAATTTTCAAACTGAATCCCGTTTTTTTTTGGTTTTTTTTTTATTTTTTGTTTTTTTTTATTTACCGTATATACTCTAGTATAATGCGTGTTATTATTATTATTAGTTTTTACGCAAAACAAAAAAAAATCCATTTTTTTTTTTTTTTTTTTTTTTTTTAATTGTGATTAAAAAAGATCAGTTTTAGTCAATTATAAGCGGATCAATCATCACTAATGATCATAGAACCCTGTTCAAAACGTCTTTGAATAACTGCTTCTAGAATGATTCTCGAACTATCAGGAACAAATTTTACAAATTGAGTTCTTCATTATTTCTTTCATTCACACCAAAGAGTCTTCATTAAGGAAGCACTCAGCCGCGACAATATTTTGTTTTCACTTACAATCCATCTCCACTCTTTTTCTGGACCTTCAAGCTTATCACCACTTTTTTTTCTCTCCAGTGAAATAGGAGCAAACAGCCCTACAAAATCTGAACCAGTCAACTACTGTTTGCTTCGAGCATCTGTAGTCACTAAAAAATAAAATCAACCACTCAGGATATCTTTTAGTCAATAAGTGCATTAACAAAATTACTTTAATTTTTGCGCATGCGTAATATGTCCCAGATTATAGAATTTTACCTTTTTGTTTCTAACAATTTTTTTTCTCTTTCTCAACATTTTGCTTTGCTTTTGGAGTGCCTCTTTCACTAATCCAATGCCAGTTCGGATTTCGGTGTCAGGTTTTTCTACCCTCTGTAAAAACACTTACCAGTTAGTTAAATTTCTGTACTTGACTGATGCTGACATCTCTAATTTTGTAACTTGCATTTTGTTATTCGACCAACATTTAGAGGAGCATTCTTAAAAAATTACTATCGGACTAGTATCTTTTAAATGTGTGCGTTAAATTCTACATTTTCCCCATTTCCAACTATAAAAACCTAGACTTGCTGAACGTCCTGGGTATGACGGTAAACTACATCCGCGTCCTGGGTGCGGCGATAAACTACATCCAACAGCAAGGTCTCAGATAATGTTTTCAGAAAAATGTTGCCAGCTCTAAGTTTTTGAAACAATAATGTTGCCAGCTCTACGTTTTTTTTTTGTTTTTTTTTTTTTTAAAAACAATAATGTTGCCAGCTATACATTTTTTATTCCATACAAAATAGGCATTTAAAATTCATATAAACTGAATTTGGCATTAAATAACCCACAGTGGTTGGTATGCCATAAAACCCAAACAAAACAAACTAGACTTGCTGATGATGTCTATAATTTTCAGGCTGTGTTTGAGCGGATCTGTTCTATGCTTGTCTTCAGAGGATTTCCCTCTGTGTATAAAGAGTCTCCTCTTTTCCGGTAGTGTATAGCAAAACACTGTAGAATAATCTAAGCATAACGTAATATACTACCAATTGTGTCATTTAACTCGTTTAAACTATCGAAAATATCTTTACACTATTCGGTGGGTGGGAACAAAAAAACGCTTATTATTTAGATTATTCAGACTGTTATCCTCATTGCTATATTCAGTGTTTCGGCGTTTCATGGGACCGTGAATAAAGACGTTGGTTGGCTCCAGTGAATAGACCAAGAGAGTTGTGAGTTCAATACCAGGCCACAGCAGTGGTGAACCAAAACTTGGAGAGTTTAGTTAAAGTGAAATAACTGAGACATCGGGAAGAGGCATGGCATGCGGAACTAGAATAATCTACCTTGGTGGATGAAATAAATGGTTCGAAATTCCAAATTCCATTCACATGAAGGCCGGAGCGTACAACGGCCAAAACCTTGTGAATATGGCAATGAAGATGAGGATAAGTCCGAATAATGTAAATAATACAAGTAATCATAATACCTCCTCTCGGAGATATAGACAGACAAAAAACGCTTAATTACCATTAATCGGTGTTTTTTTTTTCATGTGACACGTTGACACTAGATGGGACTTTTTGCCTTAATCTATTCTGTGTTATTACCTTATATTAAGTGGACAAATGCTTTTGTGGCTGTTTCCAGAATCCTCAGGTGTTATGAAATCTACTTTTGACCTTACAGCCCTTGAGATTTCATCACTTCCTGCTAGCCATTATAAAACGGAACACGTGTTTCGGCTTTATTCGCTTCGAACTAATTTAAAATTAGGTTGTGTGTGTGTACGTTAACTGACACTCTACAAACTGCAACGGTGTTCTGACTTACTGAAATCTCGAACGATTTAATATACTCTCCGGAACTATAGTCAGTTCACTCCTACTTTGATATTTTTGCCGCAAAGAATCCAATTATTAAGTTAACTTTGGTTTCCTGACAATTTGGTGAAAGACTTTTGTGACCGGGGGTAACTGCTGAAATAAATCTTTAGATTTAAGCCTGTCTTCTTGAATTTTACCGCCTTTGACCTAAATATCAGACAACATCTTGTGACCTAACGCTAATTAGAAACAGTGGACCATCATACTAGATTTAGTACGACCATACAATTATAGTTTTAAGAAGCTTAACCTAGTTTGACAAAAGACATGAAATAGTGGACCTGTTGCTTTTGTCAGATAAAGAAAACAAAAGCACAGTGGTCCCATTTCACCTCAGTAATATGTTCGACGAATGCCTAAAACAGTGACCTTATATATACCGTTTTCTTTTCTATGCATATATATATGCAAGTTCCTCCAGTGATTTGCTAAACAAAAAAAAAAAAAGAAACGCCAAAACTTAATAAAACAGTTTCATCGTCAATGATCATTTTTTTAATTAGAAATTATTTTTAATCCCTCTTAGAACCTTAGAAATTTTGGTTTCAATTTTTATTTCTCTTGTGTCAATATTGCACCAAAAAGGAAAATTCTAACGTTTTTTGTGGTGCAAAGCAAACTGACTTGGAAATTCTTGCAAAATCAGATAATAGTCAGATTTTAGGGGAACTTTCAGGGCTGATTTACAAATTAAATTAATTATTTTTGAATTTTTACTTACATCTGTTCACGATCATTTATTTAATTTTATGAAATTTCGATAATTCTCTTTTTTTTTTTTTTTTTTTTTTTTTTTTGTAGCGCTTAATGTTTATATTAGTTATAAGGACAAGTCCTTGGAGAATTTAAAACATGGATTTCCTTTTTTCTTTTTTTTTTTTTTTTACTATAGTCGAACTGGACCCCCAATTACAGAAAGTCTGCTATATCGGGGAAATAAATGTAGTAAAAATAAGACCTTATTAAATTAGAAAACCTTTTAATTGCTTTTATGTATAAAAGTAGGTAACTCCACGGAATCGCTAAAAAAAAAGAGCATAGCTTGATGAAAAAGACACCAGCTTTCCAAAAAACAAAATTTTATCGTCTAAATGCTAATGTGATTATTAAGAGGAAAGATCAAAGTTTATTTTAATTATTTTTTTTTTAATTTTCTTTTTAGGATACTCTAAATTTTGAGTAAAAAAAACAAAAAAAAACGTTGTTTCCCTTTGTATCACCGGAACTAGTAAAATAACATACACAATTTTTAGCAATTTTTTTTTTTTTTTTTTTTTTTTATTAAAGTCATGGCAGAAATATTTCTTATATTTATTACCCCATAACTAATTTTATGAAAACTCAAGAAATTCGTTCGAGTCCACTTTAGTGATTACAGTAGTTAAAAGCTTTGAGGAATACAAATCATTGTTGTTTTTTTTTAATTGAACTCTCCTCCCCCTACCTGAAAATCAGCTCTGAATTGTAGCATACAAAACTCTATAAAACAAATATATTTAATTTCAAATGCTTTTATTTGCTTTTAGTTGTTTTTATGAATATGGAAATTATTTTCGGAAAGTAAAAATTTTTTCCGATGAAAAATGAATTTTTAATACAATTATTTGTTATTTCTTAATTATAATAGATTTTTACATTTAATTTAAAATATAAAATTAGTTAAAAGCCGCATCGGGTTTCCTAAGTGTCCTTATGAGATCTTTTTTAGCGCGTTGTAAATTGTATCATTTTGACTAATCAGAAGATCCGCAGTAATTAAATGTAATTTTGTGTTTATAATCGGGTTGTAATTATAAAGTACGGAGGACCAACCAGAATACAATTAAGTTGCGTTATTTGAATTAAGCATTGTTCTCCGCTGTTAAGGTCTTTTACTTTTGCGAAACACGTGTGGAGAAGTTAATTTGATTTTTCAATTTTAACTAAGGGTATCTACAGGTATCAGTATCATCTTATGAAATTTATATGATCTTATTTTTATATTAATCTCAGTATTGATATTTTTCCATAAATGAAATATCAAAATTAATAATAAAATGAATGGAAATACAAATAAATGTAATAAATGTACATAAAATTTTAGTGTTTTATGTACACATCTGATAAAATTTCATAAGAAAGGTACCTATAAATTAATTAAACACCTTATGAAATTTAATCTCGCTCTTGAGACTTATTTTAATTTCTTTACATTTTCCATAAAGCATCGTAAACGTGAAGTTGAAAGTTAAGTACAAAAAATAAAATTAGAGCTCTGAAAGTTTTCCTTAAAAATAACGAGGTAAATAATTTGTTCACTTAAATGTAAATAACTTCATTTCACTCCTTCCGTAGAAGGAATTATCCTCACGTAATCCGTCAATGTCATTCATCACCTGTCAAGTGACGCGAAAGTTTCTGACCTGCTTTGTTTTATTTTCAAATGACAACTTGGTTCAAAATCTCATTTTCTTAAAATAAGTTTTGAAAAAATAATTGATTTTTAAAAGAATTTCAAACTGAAATTTTCATTTGTTTTTTTTTTTTTGTTTTTGTTTTTGTTTTATAAAATGTTGCCATGATCGATTATCTGACAATTTTTCCTGACTCAAAAAAAAAAAAGATTTCTAACGAAAATTTCGGACGTGCTAGGAACGATTAAAAAAAATACCCCCCAAATACTTTGATCTTTCTTCTTAATAATAACAAACATTTTAGACGATAAAATTTTGTTTTCGTCAAGTTTGGCGTCTTTTTCATCATGCTATGCTTTTTTTTTTTTTTTTTTTTTTTTTTAAGCCATCCCGTGGAGGTACCTATATAAAATATATTATGGGCACTACTGTCTTAAAAGAAATGTTTTTCGATAAATAATGAATTTTTACAAAAACTGTTTACCTTTTTCTTTTTTCTTTTTGGGTGGGGGGGTGTTTGTTTTTTGGGTTTTTGGTTTGGTTTGGGGGTTTTTTGGTTGGCTTTTTTATTGTTAATTAGAATGATATATTAACTTGTCGATTTTTGTATACATGTATGTCTAAATGCGTCATTAACAGAAAATAAGAGCAATATTACTAACATTTCTTCAGCTAGTGTCAGCATAAGTTAGACGATAAAGCCAAGGTATCTAAAACTCAAAATATTAGATTTTCTTTGTATATTTTTATTTTTTTAGGATCATTGGATAGTTGAAAATTATATATAAAAAAAAGGCATTCACGTTATATTCAAGTAATTGTCACAGTTATGTGCCCCTTAGTTTCCTCAGACATTGAGAGAAAAAAAGGACAGTATTGGTATTTCCAGTTTTGTTTGGATAGATTCTCATTGGTCAGTCGCGTGTATTAAAACCGTAGATAATTCTACAGTGATTTTCCAAACATAGCTTAGATGTGCACAATGCCGAAATTACGGGGGCACTCAGTGAGAATCGAACTCGCTACTCAGTCGTAATTGTTCTAGCGAGATAAACTTGCTAATAATTACACCGCCTCGAGGTGTCCCCGTAGATAATTCTATATGTATGCAAGTTTGTAACATATTGTAATTTTTACAAACTTACATATAGAATTATCTACATTAATGTACGTGACTGACTAATGAGAATCGACCCAAACAAAATTGAAAATAACAGTTCCCTTTTGTTTTTGTTTTTTTGGTGTTTTTTTTTTTTTTTTTTGTTGTTGTTTTCTCTCAATCCCTGACTTGTGATTGAACTCGGAACTGTGAATATTCTAACGAAACCAAGTTTTGTTGGAAGTATTCAATAAGCGAAGACATATTCAAAAACACCGAAAAATTTCTTTCGTTTCCATACTGTGTTGTTGCTGATGAAATTTTCTCCAGCCCCACTAAGTGTAAATCTTAAGAGACCCACAGAAAAAGGGGGAGAACGCTTGTAAATCTCCTTACAGATTTCCGCACAATGACGTTATCCTGGCAATATCTTATAAGTGATGCCTAAGATCAAGACGCGCAGATTTTAAATGAGGTGACCCCCATTGACCCTTTCGCGATTCTAGATTAATGCTAATAAATAAAGTCTGTTATATGATTACTGTTACAAACAAGTCTTAAATTTCGGAATTCGTCTGCATATATAATTATAATAACACAAGATTTAGCTTCTTGCTGATAATGCAGTAATACTTAGTAAAAAGAAATACACATTTTAAGTTTTCATATTAAGTTAAAACAGTTAACAAAATTTCTTCTAATTTAGGAACACGCAGTTTAAAAAGATTATATTGCCGCATTCAAAAATAGCTTCATGATATCGAATCATTAGAGTGGAAATAAACATTCCTCTTCAGCATAGCTGCTCTTTTCCGAATATGTCCATTTGTGTTTTATCAACGCCAACAAAGATGCTGAGCGGACCTGAATTAGTTTTTAAGTATATGCTTCGCCAGGTCTGCATATGGTTTTGAATTCAGAACTGTCCTTCTAGACGCTTTCCAACCACGGCTGGAGAGCCCAGTCTGTCCTGCTATTTAACATAGCTTTAGGAGGATGTAGAAGAAACAGTTTCATACCTTTTAACAAGGGGATATATGCAAAGGGAAATACAACAGGAATTCGAACTAGATTTTCTTGTTCCATCTGTTAGTCAGCCGAAAACGTGGTAGTTAATAAACAGACTTAAATGGTGAACAATTCGTTCATAATTTAAATCTTAATATACGGAAATTAATCTGCCGTCAGAGGAAATCATTTGTACTTCACGAAAAATATTTAAATGAACTTGCTGTCTACACACACACACACATATATATATATATATATATATATATATATATATATATATATATATATATATAGTTGTATATTTAGGCAGCAATCCTTCGTTTATGCATGTTTCATTAAAAACGACAGGCAAGGTACTACGGTTAGGTTTTTATTTAATTTTTCTTGTGTTCGAACAAGAGCTTTCTTTTCTGGACAAAAGGGTGTGTAAGAAATGTCCAAATGTTTTATATTTCCGAAAGCGCTCAGAAATATAAAACATTTGGACAGTTTTTACATTAAAAAACTCATATTTGGAGATATATATGTGCGCATATTCAATATACGCTTTAAGATATCGTTTCCTATGGTGTATAATATTTTATTTAACGTAGGCTGTTTATCTTATATTATAACTTCCTTTGTTCTGACTCTTTCTTTTGCATATATTAATCGAAATACTTCTTGACGATTTGGTCTCCGAATCGACTTCCTAAATATCGTAAAACTCCCTATCTCGCAAATCAAGTAGTTTATTTACCAATATCGTCACTAGGTATCCCATTACTATGGTCTTGTGCCAAACAAATTTCAGCTTAGAACACGCCTACATATTTATGATATCCCGCCTCTGGATATATGCGCTCATAAGTCTGTCACTGAGAAGACGCCATTATAACATTTTGGCGGGAAGGTGTTATTTTTTTTGTCAGAAATGCGATGACAAAATACAGATAAGAAACTGATTTCTAGCGGGCGCGGTTCCATGTAAAACTACACACACCTAAGTAATCATAGGTAGGTGTGTCTTAATTACATGCATGTTTATAGAGTTAGTTCCAAAGGTAATGACCTCTGTGTTTTAGATGACGGATGTAGACTCATTTCGTTATTTTTATGG
>OZ010589.1:84546916-84579416 GCA_963932145.1 Acanthosepion lycidas | reverse complement strand
CGTCTCCAATCAGGCGTGGCTTACATCGTTCTTGTTCTAAAAAAAACAAAATCTAATTTGGCCTTTTTCACACGTACGAAAAATGATAATGTTGGCTTTTTCTCACCTGGGTTCTGTCAAAACAGCCTGCCGCTAATTAGATGGGACTTCAGGAAAGAATATTGGCGCTATCTGTGAGCCGAGACAATCGTTTTCTTTCCTTCTTTGTTTTTGGTCAGACCTGATAGTCAAAAATCTTAATTATCTGAATTGAAAATGTCTCCACTTCATCATCGTGGGGTTCCAATTTTTAACAGGTCAGAATCTGTATACAGTTCCACCGGTCACCCCCTCAACACAAAAAAAACACCTTTCCTCCGATTAAAATTTCGTTTCCATTGTTCTAAAAAATCTTTGTTTCAGCCAACCTTAACAAACTTCCATCCTACGCGGACATGGAATTAGTTCAAGTGCTTGACCTAATAATTTTGACACTTGTTAGGTGCTGGTCGTACGTGTGTGTTTTCGCTTACGACCTGGTTTCGTATTATGTTTCTGTCTTTCCTCTTCTTTTTTGTTTTATTTTATTATCTCCAAACTCTATTTCTTCAACCAAATATAACAATTTCTATTTCCCTGGATTTCGGTCAGGTAATTTGACCTGATATATTTTGACACCTGTCTTGTCTTAGTTTTACTTATGACCGGGTTTTGTATTATCTATTCCTCTTTCTCTTTCTTTTTATTATTTTTTTTTTCTTCTTCTCTTTGGATCGCCTAAATACAGTTAGAGAATTATTCTCAAAACTCAATTATTCTTCGTTTCTAAATAACTAACAACTGGTTAATAAACCGAATAAAAATTAAATCATATTTCTATGAATATCTCTTTTTAGTCTTTCTAAAAATGCAGGGTGCCACAGTGGAATAAAAATATGGCATCGTTTTTATTTTGTCATAAACATACATTTTTATGATTACAAAAGTACCTAGAAATACTGTCTACTAAAAATGCATAGTCTCGCAGCCGGGTTACTTAACGTTTCTTACAGCTCGTTTACGATATTTAAAAACAGCGGATCAAATTTATTGAAATTATGACATTTAACTTTACGGAACATTGTTAATAAATGACTTTCATTATTTTTTGTAATATAAAAATATTAAATTTGTTCTGTTAATTGCAAACTGAACTAAATTTCAACAGTTTATTTTAAGTACCATATATTTGTTATGAACAGCAATGTCATAGAGAAATATATGAAATCAACTTTTACATATAATGGCATTTTAAATTAAATTTCGAAGAATCTACAAAAAGTCTTCAGAAGAAAAGACATCGTTAAAAATTAACCCTAAAATATTAAAATCCTATTTCTTGAAAGATTTTGTAACATTCGTAAGAAAGACTAGAAAAACGGATAAAGTTATTTCTTTTAATTTACATTATTCGAACTGTTAACCTCATCTTCATTGCGATATTCACGTTTCGACCGTTGTACGCTCCGGCCTTCTTCAGGAATCGGCACATATGCTAGACCATAAAAATCTCCTGGGCTGACCAAGCGTAGAAATGAATATAATACGGGAACCAGCAATAAGGAGTGCTGGAAAAAAAAAGCAATGAATAACACAAATATTGCCATATAAGCTCTGGTTAAAAAAAAATGCAATAATAATAACGAAGAAATTGCAATATGAGCATGGGTTAAAAAAAAAAAAAAAAAAAAAAAAAACGTTTCGGCCGCAGATTGATCTATTAGGTTGGTGCAAAAATAATGACGTAATAATGTCGTTTTTTGACGTTAAAAAATACGTCAAAAATGACATTATTACGTCATTATTTTTGCACCAACCTAATAGTTGTAACTGCCATGCATCTTCCGGGTGGCACGTGAAACGAGAACGATCTGCTCCGGTGGACGAAATAAAAGGGTTCGGTTCGAAATTCCAATCACCTGAAGAAGGCCAAAACGTTGCGAATAGGGCAATGAAGATGAGGATAACAGTCTGAATAATGTAAATAATCATAATACCCTATCTCAGATATATAGACAGATATCTTTTAACTCTAGTAAAATTAAAATATTACCTTACATAAGATATGTGTGAAAAATTCACACTTTTTTCATTTGTTAGAAACGGAAATAGTAATGATGAAAAATGAAGTTGACGATTAATGTATTTCCTTTTATGAATAAAAATGTCACGAATAAATTTAAGTGAAAAATGTTAAATTTACTTCCAAGTAACAAAACCAAAATTTCTAATTTTGCACAGTTTTTTTTTTTTGTTTTGTTTTTTTTCAAAATAATAAAGTTCGAAGGGTAAAAAGTAAATATTTCTTAAGCCAGCTACCACAAACCCAAACCGATACTAAAATGCCTCGCTCTCGGTAGAACGGCGAGATTTGAAATAAGCTTCCAGTTCTGGGCCTCAGTTGCATTATGAGTTGACCTGAAGTGGAAAAAAAAAAACGCAATACCGCCACCTATACTCGAGTATGATCAATATTAGAGATCAACTCGTTATATCAAGCAGTACCTGTGAATGAAATGTTTAAAATGGAAAAAAAAAAAACATTGTACTTTGTCAATCCTACCCTCTAAGCAAGAAAAGCATGTACCCAAAAAGAAGAATCTGTCAACATCATTGGATGCTGTCCAAATTTCCCTTTTCCTATTTGGATAGGTTAACAATGGCTAAGTTGGTCCAAAACAGGGTTAAATTGCCACAGGTATTTCTACATCTCGGTGCCAGATGGACGTTTATATATATATATATATATATATATATATATATATATATATGAGGGTGTGATAGGTTAATTTTGGCCAGTTTATATTATTTCGCGCATGCGCTTTGTTCAAACACCTGCATAATCACCATTACACACATCCAAATATTTCAGAATCCTCTGTACTGAAATGCTCGTATTGGAGCTTCCGGCACGAAAGCCAAACAGTACAGCATCTCGTTTCCAAATATAGTGAATTGCATCATGGTGCTCTTTTTCTCACAGACGATGCCCAATTAATCCTACTATACTGTGCAGTCAACAAAATCAAAAACAAACGAGGCGCATGCGCGAAAAAAAAGCAAAAAAGATAGGCCTGTCTCTGTCTCTGTCTCTCTGTCTCTGTCTCTCTGTCTCTCTGTCTCTGTCTCTCTGTCTCTGTCTCTCTGTCTCTCTGTCTCTGTCTCTGTCTCTCTGTCTCTCTGTCTCTGTCTCTCTCTCTGTCTCTGTCTCTCTCTCTGTCTCTGTCTCTCTCTCTGTCTCTGTCTCTCTCTCTGTCTCTGTCTCTCTCTCTGTCTCTCTCTGTCTTTTTTCAAATTCCTTCTCACTTATGTAGTTTTCTCGGTCAGAAAATATTGATTCCTTCTCAGAAAGGCTAGGGATAAAACAGCTATTACCCTCTGATCCATGCAGAAAAGTGTAACGGTTCTCTGTGCAAATAAATTTTATTCCACTTGTCATCGATTGTTTCTAACCCCTTCTACCGAAACTTGCCGTATTGATTGACCATCTGCTGTTCCACCTGCTGGACGATAACCCCCAAGAGAAATAACCTTGCACCCAAGTTCGCGTCAAGCAATTTACTGCACTATTTATCGAAATAGACTGTCGGCTTGGGGGAGGGGAGTGAGAATTCTCTCAAAAAAAGAAAATATCGTCTCCTTTGGCTTTTGATAAAATACGACGATGGATATGCGAACTTGGATTTGTGTTTGTGACGTAACACATGCTCACGATAACAGGTCATAGTGCCTGTGACTTTTGGTTTATTTTGTCGATCTCGCAAAAAAAAATCATCTTTGGCTAGTCATTACACATTCTTCAGGAAGATATATATTTAAACTTTTTTTTCTATTCGCCTCTGTCTCTATCACTCTGTCTATCTTTTTCCTTATACACACACACACACACACACACAGGTGTGTACGTGTGTAAAATATATAACCTTAAAAGTGATGGAGTCTATTCTTTCTCTTTTAAAAGGAACGTTTTTTTCCAACACTTCTTCGGAAAGATTCGTTGGTGGAAAACCAAACATACAAAAAAAAAATCATAAACAAAGAACCTGAAAAAGTGAATGCGGAGCCACAACTAAAATAAATTTATTACTAAAACAATAAATCTATGTAAATAATCTGTAGATGGATGGACGCTAGCGAGACGCAATCATCAGGCTGCGTGTGTTGGGTATTTTTTCTTTATTTATATGGATCAGTTAATAGTCCATTGTGGGTAATCCATTTTGGCGGGGGTGGCTTTTTTTTTTTTTTTTTTTTTTTAGGTTATTTTTTAGGTTATTTTTTTATTTTATATATTTATTTTCGGTTTTCGATGTTTTATTAACGTAGTAAAAAAAAAATTACTATGGGTGATTTGTTCAAGTCGCTTATTTAATAGTTTGTTTTGGTCTGCAAAGATAAAGCTATTTATTTGGATTAATTTTTACTTAGTTTTTCTTATTTATTTGCTTGTTTTTTTTATTTTGTATATTTTTATTTACTCTATTCGGTTTTCATATTTTTATCGTTATATAGCAGTTATAGTTTTCTCGTCCAATTTTTGTATTGATTGCTGTAGTCTATTTTAACGGTTAATGGTTTGTTCATTTGTTACACACACACACACACACACATATATATATATATATATATATATATATGTTTTTCTAGTTTAACCTCTCCTTTGCTTTATGCACATTTTTCTTGCCTCTCTATCCATTTGGCTGATGTTGATTCTTACAACAAGAGTTGCAACCTTTGAACTCCAGAATATCCTTCAGGGCGCAAAATCAACCAGAAAATTCTTATCGAATGCAGTGGTGACATCACTCGCTCAAAGTTAGCAGGAAAACTGATATTCTTCTACCGAAGAGTAAATCTCATGTTTTGCGTATCGGTTTTTTATGTTTTAACATTATTTTGATTTGAAATCATAAATTATACTTCTATAAACTTATCTATTTCATTCTGGAGTCATCAGGGACCAGTGCATCAAATTTTTTTTTTTTTTTTTTTTTTTTTTATCTTAATGTGTTTTGTACCTTTTGGTGATTTTTTTTTTTTTTTTTTTTTTTTTTTTTTTATTTATTTGAAAGTGCTATCATTTCTTTTCTTTTTAGTCGCAACTTGTATGTATGTTTAGTGCGCGAGGTATTTGAGAACATGTATTTAGGAGGCCACTTAACATGTTAGGTGTTATGCGCTAGATTTCACGTTCCAATCCCTTCATCAATGTGCGGATCTTTCGAGGTTAATTTAAATACAAATGTTAATAATTCCAATGGAGTAAATCAAACTCGCAATGTATATTTGCTCTTTTTAATTTAGGCATTCGTTTTGGGGTTTTTTTTTTTTGGGGGGGGGTTTGTTTTGGGGTTTTTGTTGTTCCTTCCTATCATTCTTTTTCTTCAGTCTCTTTCATTTAGTCTGACTTTTTTAATTGAATTTTCTTTCATTCTGTTTTTTCACCGGATGTGCAGAAAATGGAATCGGCAATCAAATTTCAAACTCGTCTGTTGCATTCACTTTTACACAAATGCCCTCGAGAAAGACAAATCCATCTCTTCTTCACCCCCCCCCAAGACATGTATTAAATAGCAGGGTAGACTAGGTTCTCTAGCTTGGGCTATCAACCTGCCTAGAAGTATTACGTTGAATTCTGTAGAGGCAATGTAAAGGATTTTCCTTTTTTTTTTTTTTTTTTTTTTTTTTTTTCTGGAAAATTGTGTTCTAAACGATTTTGGCATATATTTATAACTTACTTCTAAATAAGTTTCCTGTCTTGGTTTAATTCACAGTGCCTTCATCTCAGGTTTTCCACTGGCATGAAGTGGAATGATTATATCAAATCAATTGAAAAGTCAGTTTGCTGTGTTATGCTAGACCAATCTTCAACGTCAATTACCCTGACCTAGCATCTGTTTAAATCACTTTCCCACCGCTGTAATGTAGCTTTCTTTTGTCTCTTAAATATTTTCATGGTAATTCTTCTAATGAGTTTCCTCGTTGACACTTCATTTTCACAAATTTAAGCGCAGTACTAGATTGGCAGCTAGGTCTCGTAATTTCACATTTTTCAATTTTGAAATTGCTCGTTGTCACCCTAATTTCTCTGCTTATACTTTCTTCTCACTGACTTCTCCCTAGTGAAACCATCTTCCGGCTTATTGATTTACTGCCAATTACGATCTTCAAAAATTTAAATGCAATGTCAGTTGTCATTTGTTTCCTTAAAACCCGTCCTTTGAGGAGCGTGGAACCACCTATTAATTTCTAGCGTTCCCAGGTCCACCCTGACCCGAGGTGGTAGCACATGTTAGGGTCCCAGCTATAGGCAAATAGTTAACTATTACCAGCAATACAATTTTGAAGGAAATATATTACCAGAAACAGATTTGACAAAACAAAATATTACCAGCAATAAAAATTTTTGTCAGCATTAAATAAACCATTGAGGTTGATATGCCGTAAAATTGGACCCCCCAAAACCTGAAAATCAGCTCGGAATTGTAACGTACAAAACTCAATAAAACAAAGATATTATTTAATTTCAAATGCTTTTAGTTTTTATGAATATGGACAATATTTTCTGAAAGCAACAAATTTTTTTTCGATGAAAAATGAATTTTTAATACAATTATTTGTTATTTCTTTAATTATAATAGATTTTTACATTTAATTTGTTAAAATATAAATTAGTTAAAAGCCGCATCCGCTTTCGTATGTGTCCTTATGAGATGATCTTTTTTAGTGCGTTGTAAATTGTATCGTTTTGACTAATCAGAAGACCGACAGTAATTAATGTAATTTTGTGTTTATAATCTGGTTGTAATTATAAAGTACGGAAGACCAACCAGAATACAATTAAGTTGCGTTAAGCATTGTTCTCCGATGTTAAGACCTTTACTTTTGCGAAACACGTATGGAGAAATTAATTTGATTTTTCAATTTCAACTGAGAAGGGTACTTACAAGTATCAGTATTATCTTATGAAATGTATATGACGTTTTTCCATAAATGAAATATCAAAATTAATAATAAAATGAATGGAAATACAAATAACACAGTAAAATGTAAAAAAAATGTACATAAAATTATAGTATTTTATGTACACTTCTGATAAAATTTCATAAGAAAGGTACCTATAAATTAATTAAATACCTTCCTTTATGAAATTTAATCTCACTCTTAAGACTTATTTTTATTTCTTTATAATATATTTTCCATAAAGCATCGTAAACGTAAAGTTGAAAGCTAAGTACAAAAAATAAAATTAGAGCGCTGAAAGTTTTCCTTAAAAATAACGAGGTAAATAATTTGTTCACTTAAATGTAAATAACTTCATTTCTCTCCATCCGTAGAAGGAATTATCCTCACGTAATCCGTCAATATGTCATTTATCACTTGTCAAGTGACGCGAAAGTTTCTGACGTGCTTTGTTTTAATTTCAAATTGCATCTTTTCGGCGCAGAAGCTAAGTTAAGCTTGGTTCAAAATATTTTAAATAAACATAATTTCTGATTTTCTTAAAATAAGTTTTGAAAAAATAATTGATTTTTAAAAGAATTTCGAACTGAAATTTTCATTTTTTTTATAAAATGGAAAAAAAATGGTTGCCATGATCGATTACTTGACAATTGTGCTGACTTTAAAAAAAAAAAAAAAAGATTTTTAACGAAAATTTCCGACGTGCTAGGAACGATTAAAAAATGTAAAAGAAAATACCCCCAAAATACTTTGATCTTTCTTAATAATACCATAAACATTTATACGATAAAATTGCTTTCATCAAGTTTGGCGTCTTTTTCATCCTCTTTTTAGCGATCTCGTGGAGGTACCTATATTAAATATATTAGTTTATAATTTACTATTTATAGAGGAAGTGTTCAATATCTTGGTATGAAGATCACACTGAGGCGTGAAACTGACAACACCATTCAGTAATGATTCTTATGTCCACACACGCGCGCGCGCACACACACACACACACACACACACACAATTTTGCCGCAGGGGATGGAATTTTAAAATATTTATAATATATATAAAAAATATATATATTCGTTTTCCGGTATTAAATTTAGTAAAAGTAACAAAAAACATGGTGTCACTTATACGACGCATGTATATTTATATTTTCAGTGTAAGATCCCCAAAATGCCAGTATGTAGCTGCCAAAATGACTGTTTCCATTTCTGTCGTCATTTAGTTCTTGATGTTAATGGAGACGGTCGAAAGCACTCGAACGAAAATATGAACTTTGGACAGTTTATCAGTTTTGATCCGGATGTGCAACAACTTTGTCAAAAATTGAAAATATATAAAATAAATGAAATTGTAGAATTTAATTAAACATATACTAAAAAGAATAGGTTTTGTGTCTGTTAATCTTTTAGGTTTCAAGCAAAAATAACTTTGAAAATAATTAACTACTTAAAATACATTTTTTTTTGTTGTTGCTTTCTCTGTATTTTCTCGTACCCATGACTGACTCATGTGAAAAAGTCTTGAACATCATAAAATTTGGAATAATTTTTTTTTTTTACATCTACAAAGTCATTAGCATATGAGAAATGACCAGTAAATTTAACAAATAAAAAATGTCGATTATTTTATATATATATATATATATATATATATATATATATATATATATATAAAGACTTAAACACTAATATTCCATGGTCATAATTTATTCCATTGGAATCGTAAGATTCCAATGGAATAAATTATGACCATGGAATATTAGTGTTTAAGCATTTTTATTATATCCTTACTGTCTTGGACATTGAGTTCTACCTGGATTCTATCCTCTCGGAATTTTTTATTCAAAAAATATACATGTGTGTATATGCACCTGTGGATATATATGTATATTTACAACTAATATTATCTAATATATATATATATAGTAATCCCCACTTTATTAAATTACATGACCCGACAGCGAACAAGGAAAGTAACCGCAAATACCCTTGTTAGACGTTTTCACGAAACTTACATGTTTATGTCATTCTTTTAATATACGAATATTTTAAAAATATATGTAACACACATACAAATGCAAACTTAAAAACAACCAACAAACAAAAAGGGAGAGAAAGGACAATAGTCACCATAAATTGGTGAAGCTAAGGGAGGAAAAATATAAACATGTGCATGACAAAAGCGGTCTAACCAATTTCTTTCTTGATTCTCCAGACCATCTCGAGGACAAGCGTCTACAAATGCGCAATGTTTAAAAAAACACACACACACGGAAAATTCACAGGAAATAATTTTAATATATGACAGACTAAAATCAACCAAGGAACGGCGAAAATATCACATTCTTATTATACCATTATTGCAAAGCAACCATTCTTTCTAATTATATATATATATATATATATATATATGCTCTACTTTTGTATCGAGAATTATTTTTTTAAAATAATAACAAAAATACTAAAGAGCTTTGGATTATTTACCTAACGAGTTCTTTCCTATTTTCTATATATTTTTACACACACACACACACGTGTGTGTGCAACATTTTTTATAAAATTTTAACTTAAACTTTTCTTGATTAATCTAATATTGTAGCTTATCTGTTTCTCGATTTTTGAGATGTTCTGCTAGGCTAAAAGAACGCATTAAAATCTCGTAATCTTCACATTTTTTTCAATGGTAATTTAATTCTAATAATGTCTCCACGATAGATGTGAGTATATTATATATCGGAAGGTTATAAGTGTGGGAACATACTACACATCAGTAATGGTCTACTCGCAACCCATCCCCCCCACGGTGAGTAAATTTAGTTATTTACAAAACGTATTTTAATTTGGCACAGAGCTATATTCGTGGGACATTCGTCAATCCCAAACTCACCCCAAGTTGGTCGGTGAAATGAACTCCCTAACTATCGCGCTGGAGAAGAACACAAACAATTTTTTAATTAGTTCGACATTCACACGCACACACACACACACACACACACACACACAATATTCGAAATTCATCGCTTTTTTTTTTTTTTTTTTTTTTTTTCTTAATTCTGCACGTCCTGTTCGAGGAGGAAATTGTCTTGAGTGTCCAATTTTGTGATAGCTGGTCCGACTTCAAGGAAATCAACATGCGTTACACTTGACGACACTCATCGTCTGGAGACGAAAACAAGACTCTACATGAAAACGGAATTGTAAATTGTCTTCAAAATAAATGTCTTTTAAATTAAAGCCAGGATTTTTTATTAATTTAATCATGGCAAACATTTACAAAATAAAGTTTCAGGGAAAAGAAATACCACTAGAAAAAAAAAGCAATCCAGAAACTATGGTTGTCATTGTTAAACGGGGGACACCTAAAAAGAGAAATTAATTTCTTTAATTCTTAAAGATGATAATAAGATAATTAGTTACATTTAAAAAGGCGTAAGAGAATAACAATTGTCACTTTCGCGAAGAAATACGTGGAACTGCAAATAACTGAAGACAGGAAAGTGACAGTCGTACACCGAGTAATGTGCAAACGTCTTACGTCATGTAAACAAACACTATCAGTACAAAATCAACAATAATTAAATCTACTCTGGAATTTTGAGATCCATACCATCTACTCTATTTAAAACAAAGACTATAACTGTCATAAAGAGAAACAAAAACTATATTCTTTACTGTTATGTGCCATACCTCATCAGAACGTGAGTGACCATGGCTCTCTACAATTTTCTATCCTCTGTAGCCCTTAATAACGTTTGCCTTTTGCTATCCCTCCAAAGCTCTGTTGTGTCGACCTTGTATACATTCTCGTTAGGACAATCATTCATTGCTTCACTCTGTTCCTCTTCAATTTGTTCTGAGTTTCAAGTCCTCTTTCCTTCTTGCCCTAGAAATTTCATTTGTCTCTTTCTGATTTTAAATGTCAGTCACAGTTATATGCCATGCGTGATACACGCTTAGGCGATCATGTATCTTTCGATACTTGACTGACGAGGCAGATTTTTTTTCCCGCAGTAGGTTGCCATTTTTTCTGCGGTAGACCAGTTGCCATTCAAGTCTAGAGAACCCGGTCTGTCCTGCTATTTGCCCATAGCTGTGGGAGAAGAGGAGGATTCATACCTTTCCGAAGGGTATTAGCGCGGAAGTAAATGTAATGGAATTCGAACTCGGCTCTCCGATTCCTCAGTCTAAGCCGCTATCCCTTACTCCGTGTGTTTGTTTGTTTGTTTTTTTTGTTTTTTTGTTTTTTTTAATATAAGCATCATTTTCCCTGTGTTCTCTCGCTCTCTCTCTCGCTCTCTCTCTCTCTCGCTCTCTCTCTCTCTCGCTCTCTCTCTCTCTCGCTCTCTCTCTCTCTCGCTCTCTCTCTCTCTCGCTCTCTCTCTCTCTCGCTCTCTCTCTCTCTCGCTCTCTCTCTCTCTCTCTCTCTCTCTCTCTCTCTCTCTCTCGCTCTCTCTCTCTCTCTCTCTCTCTCTCTCTTTCTCTCTCTCAAAACTATATTTCTCGCGCTCTCTCACACTTACACGCTGTGGGAAGAGGAATGGAGACATAACGTCGCCATCACTTGTGATCACTCCAAACACCACGATGTTGACTGGATATATCATCTGACTCTTTCCGAATCCTCTGCGCCGTCCTCAGATTGATACCAAAACATTCTGAAATGTCCGTATTGGAGCTTCCGGTGTGAATGCCAAACAGTGCAGCATGCCATTTCCAAATTTATGGTGGAGTGATTTGCCTCATGGTGCTCTTTTTCTCGCAGACGGTGCCCAACTGACCCTACTATACTGTGCAGCAGGCAAAAATCACGCGTATGCGCGATTTTAAAATATAAAATGGCGACAATTTACACACTCACACACTCTCTATATATAATAGAAGCGAGAGAGAGAGACTGAGGTAGTTATTTACTGAAATTATTATTGTATAATGCCCGACCTATGTGACCAAGGGAGAAGAATTAGGTTCAGGACAATAACACGAAAGAGATTAAGCGATATTATTTATTAAGTAAAATATAAAATCTTTTTCTCAAAATTAGGCGACCAACTTATTGATGAAGCCCTGTATATTAATTTCATCCCATATTTAATAGATGTATCTAATATATCGAACAGGGAGAGCTTTTCCTGACTATTGAGTATTTCATCTTTTGAATCAATCATTTCCTCTTCTCTTCTTCCACCATTTTTCTTGGGTTCTGTTCTTCCTCGTGCCTATTTGTTATCCATCCCACCGCCATGGTTATGCACCCCCCACCCTTTCCAACGAGTTAGCATTCGTGGAATGCGCCCCTATATCACATACCACAGCTTTGCTGGGCTCGCTAAGGTGTAATTTACAACCTTCAGGTATTCGGGGTCGCCTCTGGGGCTAAAGAGAATATGCGTGTGCTATTTAAGAGAAATTGCTACATTGGAAATTCCGGAAGTGTATTTCGATGCTGAAACATCGTCAAGGAAAGATTCTTGCGAGTTAAAAGCCTTAATCACTTTGAGAGAAATATAGTCTCGTAGATCATTACGATTATGGGGTGTTCGTCGGTAGATTGTGACCTCGCGCAAAACAAAACAAAACAAAGCTTAATAAATATCGGCCTCGTTTTGGAGCTGTGGTTATAAAAAAAAATCTATTTAGTAGGCACCGCTAGAATTTGATCTAAGAAACCTTTTAAAATATTTGAAATGCCTTTTTAGTAAAATTTTGGTTTTATTTTAAACTAATCTGTTAAAAAATAACCTGATAATGATTCTACGTATTCCTGTATTAAGCTTTTATTCTGTTTTATTTATATATTTACTAATTTGTTTATATTTCTGAGATGAGACATTATGTACAGAATCTACATTATTCGGACTATTGTCCTAATCTTTATCGCCATATTTATTAATTTGCTGTAATAAAATATTTAATTGCACCAAAAAAATTTTTTTTTTTTTTTTTTATTGAACTGACAATGTTAACCGATTACCTTTTACTTTGCTTTGTTTCAGTCACCAGATTCCTAAAACATCCAAGCTACGTACATAATTATTTTAACCATGTATGATCATAAGGGAGGGAGCCGTAAATCATAATTGTTAAATTATTTCCTATTTGTTTCGAACAAAAAATAATCCACTGAAAAAGGTGATATCGGTTATTTGCTAAGTAGTGGGTTTCATTTTATTATGCTTGGTGAATTTACCACAGTTAATAGTCTGGTATATTCACCAAGCATAACAAAATGAAACCCACTATTTGGCAAATACTTCGAAACATCAATTAAGCCATGGATTTCCAAACATTAAGCCATTGCATGTATCTTCAATAGCTAAACTAATAGCTCTTGTTAATGATTTCATTCTTTTTTCCCCTATTTTCCTTCCGTTCTTTTTGTTATTTTTTCCAGAATTCGAATGAAGTAACAGATGTTCATTATATTAATTTGATAACAATTTTCAGTGGATCATTTTTTCTTAGCGTCACCATTTATTTCTTTGACACAGATAATTTTCCCAAATTTTAAAGCTTTTTGAATGAAATTAACTGTTCCTGCAGTATCCTTCCCATTTGATAATAGGTGTGTTTTAATTGCAGCTACAGTTTGATCACAAATCTTCTAAACAATGGGAAACCTTTTGTCGCTCAACAGGTTTTGGGTAAACTGCTACAGGAGTCCGTTTTGACAGCTTAAATTTAGTTTTTTCATACTCAAAAAGATCTTTTACAATTTCCCATTTTTCTGTCGTCTTTTTACCATCAGAATAAAACAGTAATTCAGCAGGAGGTTCAGTAATCCATTTTTTCCGAATATTTTTAAAAAGGTAGACATAATCGAAAATTAAGTATATGCTATTTTTAGTTTTCCAAAACTCATTAAAAACAATGTCAATTTTTTTTTTTTTTTTTTTTTTTTTTTTAAATGATGGATCCTGTTATTGTCACATACAATTGCATTTACTTTACAGTTTGATTGAATCAATAATATATTAAAAAAAATCATAAAAAGTTGCGTCTAATTTTGCAACTTAAGTAAAGCTGAACCCTTTATTTAATTTTCGTGGGTAGACTGTTCTCATTCTCATACCTTTTTACTATAGTTATTTCTATATTTTATATTCTCCATGTCACTTTATCCTATTGTCCATTTAATCATGATGCCCAATACTGTTTTGCTAATTCCTCAGAAGATTCAGCCAAACCAAATAAGTTTCTTTCATGTAGAACCACCTTGGCATACACTTCATCAACTAAAAGAATACACATTTTCTGATTTTCAGAGAGCTCATTAAAATATGGCCAAGAAAATGTCATTTAATTTTTAAATTTCTGATATCAAAGCTGGGAATGTTCTCACACTGGATCACTTAAAACCATTATGAAGTTTGTTACATAATGACAGAGATGTAACAAAATATTCAAATGTCCTAATAAAAATATCAGTATAATGTTTTGTCCGAATCCATTGTGGTGACATAACATTAACACGCTTTTTTTAAAATGTTTTACAAAATTATTAAGATAATGAATTACCTCCATTTATTTGTAACCAATGCTGAAACAGTGATATTTGACTTTTCGAATTAGAAATAATTGTATTCCTACCAGCATGGCAGCCTTCAAATCTAAAGGTTTCAAAAAATTGAATTAAAAACACTGGAATACTTCCAATGAAAAATAAAATCGACATGTAACTGCTGAGAGCAAATTCTGTTGATTCTGATAGAAAAAAAATTTGAAAATGAGGTTTTTGTCTTTTTCTAGAAAATGTGTCAACTCCTCATTTTGCACATTTCGCGCAAAAGTTTCATTTGTTACTTTAGGTTGAGGACTACGAGTTCGCTCTCCATCTGAGTCTACCATCCACTATTTATTACTATTTTCAATCACGCATACAAGATAACCGATAGTATTAAAGACTATCGTCACGCATGCGTAGTGGAACGATAGCAAACAGTGGTGTTGTCTCGAGGTATTGCTTTTAACATTCTCGCTCATTGCGATCTTAGGGAAGACAAAATACACAAACCTTATTTTTTTTATCATAGTTACCACGACAACCTGTTACACATCACTTTTTGACCATTTTGTGAAAGATTTGGGGATACTGAAATTTAAAGAAAAATATTAACTATTTTTTAAAAAATGCATAAGTGCTTCTAAAAGGTTTTTTATATTCCAAGGTCTGAAGGTTTTGGGATTCAGAATTAAGAATTTGAAGATTTTATGAATGTGGGAATTTATCTTTTATTACTTTGTTGTTTTTAAGGAATTAAGTTGTTCCAAATTATTTCCAGATTGGTTCACTGGTCAAGGTCCGTGTTATGTTGAAGTTGCATAGCGAACTGAACCGTCCTTATTAAAATTTTGGGATATCCGTATTTTATGGGGCTGGTGCAGATCGATCACCTCCTCCTCCTCCACAAAACACAATTATCTAAACAAAATTAACCAGTTTAATATTTTTTTCAGTATATATTTTTAATATTAAACTTTTGTTTTACATTTTTAACAACAATGCTAATAAAATTTAACATTCATTTTTTTTTTTTTTTTTAATGAATATTTGATGTCATAGAAAAACATTAAATTTTTATTGAAATTTCTTTTACAAATGCATAAATTTCTGTATGCTAATTTTTCAAAATTAGCAGTGCAAAAAGTTACATTCATTTTTTCGTTTTTTCCTACAAGGACTGTATCAACATACTTCACGTGTTTATGAAAAAAGACAAACTATTCCTAAAAAAAATGAATTTAATAATCAAATTATTCGTTATTGTGAAGAATAATAGCATGAAGAAAAAAAATTGAATTAACTTTGTGAGATAAAATTCTTAATGACTTTTTTGTGAATTTCTGTTTGAAATGATCGCAAAAAATATAAACAAAAATGGGAAGACGATACTGACAAGACAATGAATATTGAATAATTTCTTCTCTTACATTTTTGTGGCATATTTTTTAAGAATAGCTATAAAATATTAATAAATTTATTGAATTTAATTTTTGACATTAGCTATCAAATTCTTTGTCATGTTTTTCATTAATTTCGCAGTGAAAAACGTTATATTTTTTGTCTTTTATTTATGAAGGTCAGAAAAATTTAACATATTTTAAACAAAATACCTGCTTTTTCAATTAAAGACGTGAACCATTTATAAAATATTCATTTTATATTTAATATGGCCATTGTTGAAGAACAATGGCATAGAGAAAAATATTAAATTTAAATTAACCTTATGAATTCTTAATGACACATGAATTTCGCACCGAAAAAGTTTAAAGGTAAAATATGCAAGTTCAAATAAAATAAATAAATAAATATTTGCTTACTTCAGTATCTTTAAATAATAAACTGTAAGTTAATCCAAAGCTAATAAGAAAAAAATTCTTTTAAAAAAGTTAATTTCTTAATCCAGATCCAGCAACGAACTTTCACATGTTATTTTTTTGCCATCAGTCGCTCACATGTCTAAACACGGTGTAGATGCTTGATATAAGGATCGCCTTGATTCTAATTCATTAGAATATAACTCTATTTTTCATCAAGTAAAAATTTGCATTTTGTCACTTTTCAGCATCCCATAATTGACATTGTCAAAACAACATCTATTCTCTTTTTCTTTTCTCTTTTTTTTTTCCTGCTATGCGTCCGTTCAAGTTGTCTTTTTCCTGATACTTTATGATTGCATTCACTCCTCATTTGCCTGGTGGTGTTAATTTTGGATTGCCTACCGAGACCCATAATCTTTCATCTTTTTTTTTTCTTTTCTTTTCTTTTTTTTTTTTTTTTTTTTTTTTTTTTTTTGTGATTCTGATGGTGTTTGAACATTTCTGGAAATTCCCAGCCGCCTCTTGAATTATCTTACCATTCAAAGTCACAACTTTCATCTTTGTTTCGGTAAAAATTTTAGGTATGATTTTTTTTTTTTTTTTTTTGTGGTGATGTTGTTGATGATGTTTGTGTTGTTGTTGGTGGTGTTTTTTTTTTTTTTTTTTTTTTTTGTTTTGTTTTATGGTGGTTGTTTTTGGTGTTTGTGGTGGGGTTTTTTGGGTTTTTTTTTTTTTTTTTTTTTATAAAAAAGCAAGCTAATATATAACTACAATGATTTACCAAGGCACTCAATAAATCCTACTTAGAAATTTGCATATTATCCAGAATTTATCATCTCAGATAATTTCAGAATGCATGGTCATCAGTAAGAGGATCAGCCCGAAATGCGATCTGAAGGTTGGTAGAACTAGGATCAAGCAGACGCGAAAGTTTAAATATCTGGGAAACGTCTTCACAGAGGACGATAAGTGCGACACTGAAATCCGTAGACGAATTGGGATGGCCAAGGACACATTCCAAAAGCTGAGCCGAGTACTGTGAGACAGGAGGATTTCTTTGGTAACAAAGAAAAGAATACTGTTACGTGACATCTCTCCTCCTTGGACGATTTACTCAATGATGAAGAAGACTCGAGGCGACGGAGATGTCGTTCTACAGAACGATGTTGAGGATATCATAGACCGTGCGTGTGAGAACGATGAGATCTTAGAGAGGTTGCAAACAAGAGGAAGGCTTATGCTTAATATCAGGAAGAGGCAGCTGAAGTTTCTGGGACGTATAAGGAGCGCCCGAAGAATCTGGTACTCACGGGTCGAATAGAGGGAAAGAGACAAGGGAAAACAATGCATGACATACCTGGCGGACTTAAGCAAATGGATGATAGAACGAGGTCTGGGGAAGGAACTTGTTGAGAGCTATAAGGGATACAGGGAGGTGAAGAGCCATGATCGTTTACGTCCTGAAAGGACATGGCACATAAAAAGAAGTTTTTGTATGGCCTTTTTTTAGCTTAGTTGTGTCTCTTCCGCCACACGGCATCTACGAAAACGCAACAACATATTTTAATAATCCTCAATGTCCAGACACGACTGATAAAAGCATATCTCTAAACAATCTTAACTTAATAAAATAAAGGTGTGTAACTATTTTATATAATTGAACCAAAACTTTTGCGATACATAATCACAAAAATTATGTTACATTAAGGTTTTAAGCACTTAGACAGATACATGCATTAATGGACCACGTACGTGTAAACAATACAAGTAACTCCGAGAAACGGACGAGCAATAACTGAGAAATACTAAGTAAAATAACTATACAAGATCCCTAGACATGAGCAATGGAGCAAGAACAGTCTAACCCTGTAGATTAAATAAAGGGTTCGATTCAGAATTCCCTGTAATTTACCCAGATCGATATACACCTGAGGAAGGCCGGAGAGCACAACGACCGAAATGTTTTGATAACAAGGGCGAGGACAATCGTCCGAATATGAATAGTGCAAATAACTTTTCATTTCGGAAGCTCACAGAAATATATATATATAGAGAGAGAGAGACAGACAGACAGGAATTTCATTCCATATCGGTGTTGAAAAGACAACCACTTGTATCGTTTGTCGAAATAGCCTATTCCCCACATAAGGTAAAAGAAAAAAAATGATATTGCTCTGTACAAATAAAATACATGGAGCTCTTTTTGTGGAGCAATTTTAATATTTTTCATATTACTAGGACCCACTTGGATTATACGCCCACAGAATTTATTTTACCTTTACGAATAGCAGCCCCCCCCCCCTACGCTAAAACGCAAAGCTCTTCGGTAAAATGAATACGAGCACTCTGACTGACTGGCGATTGTTGACATTCGTAAAACGATACGCTAGAATTACGAGTTTCTCTCTGCCAAGTTGGAAACGCTGACATCAAATTGGTTGGGTTTGAATCCTGGCTTGAGTCTTTCGGACGTCGAGTCGCACTGAGTAGCTGTGATACAGCGAAACAGTACTATCTGCGAATCACACACACACACACACACACACACACACACACACACACACACACACACACACACACACAGTACAGTATAGTATTTCAGCTAAGCGCACTGATGCTATCGTTTTCGTCTGTGTTCCAATAGCTGCTGATTTTGTCAAAAAGAAAAAGCAAGGTGATAATGCCCGGATGAGAAAAGATTAGTGAGGGGCAAGAACAATGAAAGAATAGAATAAAGACCAAAGATGGAGATTGGAGTTGCATTTAAATTTTTGAATATTGTAGAATGCAGGCAAGCAAGGAATCAGAAGTGTTCCACGGATCAGAAGTGCGAGAAAGGAAACTAGAACTTATGGTTACATCTAGATAATTCAATTATAAATTGTTGGGACCTCGTAACCAAAATGGTATCACGCTTAAATTCATGCAGTCGAGGTACCACGGAGGAGAACTCAGAACAAATGTCATGAAAATATTTATAGAAAAGACGAGGAAGACGGGTCACGGCAGTGGGAAAATGACTGAAGTCGTGATGCCGGGTCAGGACCGATAACATTACAGATACTTCTTAGGATTTTGTCAAAAATCTCGAGGTATATAGACGGAGCACCAGATGTGGCAGCAATATTCAATGCAGAGAGATGTATTCTGATGTGAAAAAATGCCTGGCATGATACCCTGAACCAACCTTTTTATCAGCAGACTTAGCAATTGATTCAATATAATCGCCCTACTCCATGTCAGTATAAAACCTGAGACCAAGAAGGTGTAATGAGTTCCTCTTTTGGAGGTTAGCATCAGCCATGCTGATGGAGGGCAAAAGTGGTTCTCTTTGATGATTTAAAGAGTAACAATTTCGTTTTGGAGGCGTTAAAATGTAAAAGCCATTTCTTGCCCCTGTTAAGAACTGCTGTTTGTAAATCTATATCAATTCGATGCGTGGGTAAGGGTTATCGACGAGGAAAGCAAAATCCGTGAGCCGAGTGCAAATTTAAGTTCCTGATTTATCTGATGCATTCATTTTCGCACATGTTCTTCATCAGTCGGAGCAGACAGTAACCTCAAGATTTGGATAGCAGTCGGTGTTAGAGAAGGCAGCGAGATACCACTGCACTATATTTCCTAAAACGTAGCAAATTACAGGTAATAAATATAAGGAATCTGTGGAGACGTGACCCTCTATATCTTGTAGGTACATTGCATTAAAAAAAAAAAAAAAAAACACTATCCATAAGTTTCTTGAAGGTAGGGTTCATTAAATGAAAATCAGTAAACAGAAAATGGCTACCTTTTTATTTATTTTTATACCACTGTCAGACTAATGTCTTTATCTTAATTGTTGCTATCCCAAATTTTCAGCCGTAATGCCTTCTGGCCTTATTTGTCTGTTGATCCGGATAAATTTAAAGGAACTTTGAACTGAAGCCTTTATTTATTCCACGGTGGGGGAGTGGCTTAGATTTTCATTCCACTGTCCATGGAGGGGGCTCGCATTGAGGAATCTGAGAGCCGAGTTCGAATTTCAGTCGAATCCATTCATTTACGTGCTAATACCCTTGGGAAAGGTGTGAATCCTCTTCTACCCACTCTCTTATAGATAAATAGCAAGAGTTCTAGAGCCTTTGATGGCAATTGGTCTACCGCAGACAGAAATGGCAACCTACTGCGGAACATCTGCCTCGTCAGTCATGTATCGAAAGATACATGATCGCCTAAACGTGTATCACGCACGGCACATAACTGACTGACTGATCTATGTCTAGGGATATCTCATCTTAATTATGGTTTAGTATTGCTCAGTTATTATTAGTCATGTTTACATTTAGTCTTGGAATATGCATCTTACCTGGCTCAGAAATATTTAAGTGCCGTTGCCTCCCTCTGTCTTATTTACAAATACTTTGACGATAACTGCGCTGATGAGCTGCTTTCGCTGGTTCCCAGACTTCATTAATTTAAGCGTTCAATTAGGCTGGCATCTCGCTCTCACCCTTTCACTGTCGAAACTGTTAAATATAGCCACCTCTTCTACTCCAATAGGTTCATGTTTCGCCCCTCTCACCTGTAGAACTCCCTCCCCATTTCTTGTTTCCCTGATAGCTATAATCTCCAACTATTCAAATGTAATGTCAATCGACGTCTTCAGATGCCTTGATCTATCCCCCTATCCTTCTCTTCATCCTTTCCTCTATCACTCCTCTTTGCTCTCGCTCCAACTCTCTGTAACCCCTTGCGTGCTGGTGACTTCCCGCCTTGCTTGGGGTGAAACGCTTAAAAAAAAAAAAAAAAAAAGCAAGGTAATTGTTAACTGACTTCCTGGAATTAGGATTTTTTTTTTTTTTTTTTTATCACAACGTTTTTGGCATCGTTCGCATTACGTGTCGATCCAGGTAACTTATAAGGGATTCCAAGCTGAACCCTTTATTTAATTTTCGTGGGTAGACTGTTCTCATTCTCATACCGTTTTACTGTAGTTATTTCTATATTTTATATTCTCCATATCGATCCTATCTGATAACCATTCACTACTTTACGAACTCCCTTTTTATTTGGTTTTTATGCTTTTAATTTTTTTAAATTTCTAAAAAATTTTAAAAAGGATTAAAAGAATTTTTTTGTTTGTTTTATTTATCCTGGGTATGGTCGATATTAGTAATTTAACTTATCTTTTAAAGTTTTTTTTTTTTTTTTTTTTTTTTTTGTTTCCGGGGGTTGTAAAGTTCACGGTCATATCTCGTTGAAACACCTGTTCTTGTACGATCGCCGAAGTTAAGCAACGTCGATCCTTGTCACATGAATGACCGCTCGAGTATACCAGATGCTGTAACCCTGGCTGTATGAGTGATGCAATGGATGACGGCTCGAAATTGGAAATCGTAGAGCCGAGTTCTAATTCCAGTCGGGTTCATTATATTCACCTACGCACAAATACTTTTCTTGGCGGGGGAGATGGTGAGAATCACCTCTTCTCTCCCCAGCTATAGGTTAAATCATAGGACTTGTATCAGTATATCGTTATCTCTATAAAACAAAAACGTTCTTAAAATCTGAAAATATTTTCTGGCTTTAAATAACCTACAAATAGTTAAGCCGTATAAAATATGAATCCAATTTTATTTGTAATAATGAAAACCGTCTTTGCTTGTTTGTCTCTTAAATAATGCCCGTAAATTTTACCAGAAGTTCTGTTAGAGAAAAAAAAGAAACATACCAAACATTGAAATATGAAGTTCAGTCACGTATTTTGATACTTGACTGAACTTGATGTTGTTTTTTCCTCCATCATCTGCAGAACGGTCTTATTAACTCAACACAAATACAGACATTTAACTCTTCTACATGCCATTTTAGATGTGCTGGTTACGTTACGTTAATAGCTAACAACTCGTAATCTAGGATGCTCGTTTACTAGGGCGTCTAGCTAATCCCTATTGCAGACACTTGCTCAGGCGCCTTTTTATGTTCAACACCCACAGAGCCCATCTGTGGTTTATACTGCAACTATGCTGAGCAGAACTTTAGTTACAGTTTCTGGGAGAAAAGCGTGTTATCAACAATCTGAACAAGGCCAGCATGCTCAAGTCCTCGGCCACGATGACTTGTGACTAGCACGGCCATCGACGGTCTCCACGGATTGCGTTTAGCTAATTTCACTCACAAGGCTTGGGTCAACCTGTGGCGCTGACCTCTCATTACAGTCGAATTTGTTATATTCACTTTCGCACTTGGGGAGAAATAGATACACCCATCTCTTTTCTTCCAGCTTTGTGTTAAATAGAAGTGATGGCTTTAGTTGCCACCTCACGGTAAGACAACCAGCCAGAAGATGGAAAATTCTGAATTCTAAATCAACGTCAGGGTATCTTGGCCTAGACGCACCACTACTGTTACAGATGCAGTACACGTGGTTCCCAATACGATCTCGATGACTTACGGAACTTGATGCCGAAACGAATGCAACTTTTGCACTCATAGACCTAACAATCTTGATGACAAGGGGAGGTAACTTGCGCTATTTCTGCAGTCACTAAATAAGCTATTCCTTGCATCGAGAAAACTTGCGTCTTATCTGAAAAGCATTTACTTGTAACCCGTCACTGTTAATTCGTTAGCGACAAGATAAGCCCAGTCTGCCCTGTTTATTAGAAAATCGGGACTGTATCCGGAATGGCGAAGCAGAAAAAGAAGAGGGACAAAGAAAAGAAAAAAAAAAAACATGGGTCTAGGGGACGGTAACTGGCGCCTCGCTGCTATGCTTCGACAGTTACGACAGCCGTAATCGCGGCCGATCTTGAGAGTTGTGTGTTTCATCTTAGCGAATCGTCGGCATCGACCCCACCGCCACTTTTTTTTTTTTTTTTTTTTTTTTTTGCTACGGCACGACATTCCTGGCTTGATTCTTAGCACGTTACTTGCCAGTTTCCACTCCCGCGCCTCATATAGTCTTTGTGGGAGATATTCTTTTTGTTTTGGATACTTTTTAATCCGTTTCATTCTTAGATTTATCCATTTGGATTTTTCTTTGAGAAAACCATAGTTCATCTTATAAATGCACGACCTCTTTTTTTTCTGGCACGATGTGTCTGTGACTCAAATTAACTTTCCTTCCAGTACGTGAAGAATTCTTATATAATCTGGCCACTCGGATTCGAGGATACCCGTCTACTATGGCAACTAGCCAATCCCTATTGTAGACGCTCACTCGGGTACATCTGTGTTTGCTCAACACCCACATAGCCCACCTGTGGTTTATACTGCAACTATGCTGAGCAGACCTTAGTTACAGTTTCTAGGAGAGAGCGTGTTACCTAGCGTGATCAACAATTTGAACAAGGCCAGCACGATCAAGCCCTCAGCCACGATGAATTGACTTCGTGCTAGCACAGCTATAGACGGCCCACATGGAGTTCCGTCTACCCAATTTCCCTCTCAAGGCTTGGGTCAACCTGTGGTATGGTTTTTCAGGCACTTTCCAAAGACATATATATATATATATACATACATAAATACATACACACTCACACACACATTGGACTCACCGTCGTTTTCGACGCATGCGAGTCAAGCAGCTCAGTTCTTAGAACCAACACTCAGGCCAAATTTGAGTAGTGAAGGCATGTGCAGAACCTACAACACTTTTTGAAGAGCCGAATACAGAACTGATGCACAGTATGCCACAAGGTTCCCAAACGACCCTCTGCAGATTTTGAATTATCCTTCTCCTAGACCGTTCGCCACGCAAGGCGTTAAGGGCACAGTCTGTCCTGCTATTTTCCCCATAGCTGCGGCGAGAAGAGATAGGTTCATATCTTTACCAAGTCTATTAGCACGTCAATAAATGTAATAAACTGGACTGGAACTCGATTCTCGGATTCCACAATCCGAGCCGCTATCCATAACGCTACCACGCCTCCGTACAAGGCCGGCGCATACTACGCCCCGTCATAGGGGCAAGCTTAATTGGGAGCCCGGACAGTACTTTGTGACCTTAGCTATTTTATCCTCATTTGCTTTTTTTCTACCTACATTTATATACATTACAAATTAAACTAAGTACAACTGACTATTGAAGGATAAACAATTTTCTCGGATTTTATCGTTATTCGGGGATTTTTCCTCTCCGTATTCGTTTTGTCCATGCTTAGTCTCGCAAAGAACACTGTATAAAATTTGCTAGTCTTTATCCATAATGTTGAATGTGTTGAAATTTTTTAACTTAAAAAAAAAAAAAAAAAAAAAAAAAAAATTAAAGGTAAAAATTGCCGTAAAACATTAATTTGTTTAAGGTGGAATTATCTATGGCAATTCTCTAATTTCTGTTTAGATACATTGTATTTATTTTCAGTTTTTCTCGTTGAATTGTCCACCTATATTGCATATGATACAGTATTCTACACATTTAGGATGCAATAAAAAAATTTTTATTTTATACGAATACTACCTTATGAAAACTGATATGTAGAGTGGGGGGCGTATCATAGATTCCTGGGGAGCCCACGAGACCCTTGTAGCGGCCGCGTGTGTATGTCTGTGTACACACACATATATAATACACACGCATACCAAACGTTATTTTTAGTGTATACCCGTATTTGAGTAGACGCTGCTCTGTTTATTTTAAACAGTACATATTTCGTCTGCGGACTTGCGTACACGAGAAAGCTTAAAGAAAATGTGTCCCCTAAGTTTTCTCGAGCAGGCCGATAACCGAAATAGATAACGTTTAAAATAAACGGAGCGTCTACTTAGATACGGACAACCACGTTTGAAAGATGTGTGTCTAATTAAAAAAATATATATAATTTGGCCAGCAATTTTTCTCGTCAGAAACCATCTCGCATTGAATATTGCCGCCGTATCAGGTCTGATGCTCCTGCTGTTTGTTTTTTTTGTTTGTTTTTTTTGTTTGTTTGTTTGTTTGTTTTTTGTTTGTTTGTTTGTTTTTTTTTGTTTGTTGATTTTGGGTTGTTTTTTTTTTTTTTTGTGGGGGTTGTTCTTTCTTTTGTTTTTTTTTTTTGGGTGGGGTTGTTTTTGTTGTTTTTGTTTATTGGTTTGTTTTTTGTTTTCTTTGTTGTTTTATTAAGAAATTCTTGACAAAATTCAAAGATTCTGTCTGTAATGTAATCGATCCTGACGCGGTATCTCCATTTTCTCACCAATGTGGGGTGACTTCTACAAATGTTTTGTTTTTTGTTTGTTTTTTTTTTTGTTTTGTGTTTTTTTTTTGTTTGTTTTTTTTGTTTTTTTTGTTTTTGTTTTTTTTGTTTTTGTTTTTTTTGTTTTTTTGTTTTTTGTTTTTTTGTTTTTTGTTTTTTTGTTTTTGTTTTTTTTGTTTTTGTTTTTTTTGTTTTTGTTTTTTTTGTTTTTGTTTTTTTTGTTTTTGTTTTTTTTGTTTTTGTTTTTTTTGTTTTTGTTTTTTTTGTTTTTGTTTTTTTTGTTTTTGTTTTTTTTGTTTTTGTTTTTTTTGTTTTTGTTTTTTTTGTTTTTGTTTTTTTTGTTTTTGTTTTTTTTGTTTTTGTTTTTTTTGTTTTTGTTTTTTTTGTTTTTGTTTTTTTTGTTTTTGTTTTTTTTGTTTTTGTTTTTTTTGTTTTTGTTTTTTTTGTTTTTGTTTTTTTTGTTTTTGTTTTTTTTGTTTTTGTTTTTTTTGTTTTTGTTTTTTTTGTTTTTGTTTTTTTTGTTTTTGTTTTTTTTGTTTTTGTTTTTTTTGTTTTTGTTTTTTTTGTTTTTGTTTTTTTTGTTTTTGTTTTTGTTTTTTTGTTTTTGTTTTTTTTTTTTTTTTGTTTTTTTTTTTTTTTTTGTTTTTTTTTTTTTTTTTTTACACCTACAAATATTTTCATGGCAACTCTTCTGATCAGCTTCCAGAATTCTTGCTTTCCAGCCACCTACAATCTTCACAAATTTTAATACGTCACTCGCTATCTTCTCTCTTCCTGAGACCTTTCTTCCCTTCTCATTAACGTCTTCTAATTCTCTTTCATTCCTTGTAACCCCCTGCATCCTAGTGGCCTCGCTTAAAGTGAAACGATTACAAAAAATATTAACGAACATTCTTTAAAGCATTTTTATAGTGATAAGAAAAGATTAAAATTAGTAATAAAAATATTGGTAACTCAATTCAAGTAAGCCCTTTCTACTATAATTTTGCTGTAGCACAATCTTTTTTTTCTTCATTTGAATCTGTCGGATTAGTCTGCATTTTTAAATATGTGCGCATGATTATCTGAAAATGAATTGAATGCTGAATAAGCAGACATTTTAAAGTGGAATTGATAAAACTGTCAAAAACAACAATTGCGATAGCAGTTGTCAGGCAGTAGAAAAAAATCGAGCAGTTGTCAGGCAGTAAAAAAAAAAAAAAAACGGTGTTCATACGCCAACGGAATGCAGTCAAATGTTTATAGTCTTCTAAGGTCAAGTCACGAAAGAATCAAAATGTGAGATAATGCCAAAGAAATGACCAATTTTTTTATTGGTTAGAAATCCCAGCATGCATCTGTAGGATTTTTCTATATAGGGAGAGGATTTTAGCAGTCATTCCAAATAGATTAGTGAGGGTCATATGCATTTTTTATTTTTATTTTTATTTTATTGCAATTATCATTCAAATCATAGGGTTATGATGAAAATAAAAAAAAAAATCCCATTTTCTTTACTTCTCTACATGTTGGTAAACATGATTTCAAATATGGTGCATTAGTTCAGAATTTCATTGCAAATATTCGTGGTTTTTGTGATTGTAGCATGGAAGCGTTTGTATAAATATTGTTGTGCTTGGAAGATTTTTAAGTTTGATTGGGTCAATGAATGTTCATTTAAAGGTAGGATAGTGAAGACCAGCATCACCCTTCCTTCACTTAACGATTTGTGCCACATTTTGTTCATATTAGAAATCATGAAAAATGTAAAAGATAAATAATTAGTAAGTAAATGATAAAAATGGAAAAAAAATTAAGTAAAAATAAAAATAAAGCCTTTTCGTTCCCCCCCCCCAAAAAACATTCAAACTAACAACTGGTTTATAAAATATAGTGGGGGGGGGGAGAGAAAGCACAGGGAATTTCGAAACTCTTGTCGCCCCTCTCCTACCAAAATTAATGAGAACAGAACAAAGGATACTGCTATACAAAGCACATGTACTGGATTCAGTTTATTCACTTTCATTGACGCTGTCGCACACCGAGACGGTCTGTATGAACGCCATCATTTTTGTGTCAACCATCTGAAATACTAAAATTATAAGACATTCGGACCTCTCTGTACATCGAAACGCTGGTTACACCTTACCTCGAAACTTTAAAAATAGAGATACTCAGCTTTTTGCTTTAATTTTGAAAAATTAATTTAGTCTTAATTTAGGTAAATGTATGTTTAACAGAAAAGGAGCGGTCCAAAATTCAAACTACGAATTTGAGATGCCAAAGCGAAGCAAATACAAAAATTTAAATCTCTTGGTAGTGTTTAACAGAGGATGGGAAATGCGACACTGAAATCTGAAGACGCATTGGGAATAGTAAAAGTTGCCTTTATAAAAGCTAAGCAAGGTATCGAGACACTTAAAAATTTAGTTAGAAACAAATAATATTGAACAGTTATGAAATATCGGTCCGACTGTAAATACTAAACAATCAAATCACAAATGAAGAGACTTTAGACAACAATTTTTTTCTCCAGAACTACGCTGAGAATTCCTTGGGCTGAACATGTGAATAATTAGGAAGAACTTTAAAAATCGGAAAGAGACAATTGAAATTTCTTAGGGCAAATAATGATAAAAAGGGCTTGGAAATTTTGACACTCAAAAAACATTGATTCTGTAAATGGTTGGTGAACAGGGATTAGGCGAGATAGAAAGACAAATTTTACTTAGAGCTACAAAGAACAGAAAATTGTGGCGAGCCATGATTGCCTGAACAAAAGCAGCACATAGAAGAAAAATCTTTATTATTATTATTATTATTATTATTATTATTATAGCTAGGATTTTTGATTATCCCACGTATCAACAGTAGTTTTGTGAGGAAAGTAAATGTTGTTTGATCCTGGACATAAATTTACCGCAGTGGATTCCTAAATACCATGTCAGAACACGTATATAATTAAGTGGTGTTCTGGCGGATAGAGTAGATCGAGCCGCGTCAAATTTTTAAAACTATTTACCAAATTTACATTATTTGGACTATTCTCCTCCTCTTTGTCTCTACATTTATTACAACGGCCTTCTTCAGGCGGTTGGAATGTCGAACTGAACCCTTTATTTATTTGACCACATATGGAAAGAAATCAGATTGAGATCATAAACAAACACCATTGTAAATTTCGTAAACTTAATGAATCGGTGCACATGCTAGGCCAAAAAAAATCTCCTGAGCCGACCAAACATAGACATGAATACAATATGAGAACCAGTAATAAGGAGTGTCAGAGTAAAGCGATAACAAAAATTGCAATATGAACTCTGGTAAAAAAAAAAAAAAATGCACTGATAACAGCAAAAAATTGCAATATGGTAAAAAATGGTTACTGAAGACATTAGGTTTATAATACCCAGAAATTCATACACAGGTGTCCTCAAGTGACAGGATCCAAAGAGTGTGAGTTCAATACTCTGTTAAGGCAGTGGAGAACTTGGAGAGGGGAATTAACAGGAGATAACTGATAACTGACATCCATTAAACATGGCACATGGAACTAGAACAGTCTACCCCAGTGAGCGAAATAAAGGATTCATTTCGACATTCCAGCTACCCGAAGAAGACTGGAGCGTACAACGACCGAAACGTAATAAATATGGCAACATGGGTAGTCGGAATAATGTAAATAATGTACATAATACCTCATCTCAGAAATACAGACGAAAACTATTTCCCATGCAAATAATTATTCGTAGCCTTAGCTAAACTCATCTTCGCATCCACTACAGTAAATACACTTGAATAATTGTGCAGTTTTGAAATATTTTACAATCTTTTATACTAATGTTCACCCATTACAAGGCCCTTGAGTCATTCAATGTAGATTTACTGCGTGGTGTCGAATGAGCATAAGAAAAGGCAAGAAATGAAGTGTGACGTCGTCCCCTGGTCGCAGCGCCAACCGTGTCGTTCTATCCCAGTCTACCACGGCACCAACTGTGACGTCCTACTTTGATTCCCAGTCTGCCTACCCACGTTGTGAATTGATCTAGGCAGAGGAAATCAATCAGTCGTCGGGGCCGAACTGCAAACCGAGTTCAACGGGGGTGATACCACACAGATATGCATAAAAGGCAACAAAATGAAAACTCAAAAGTTCAAAGTATCAAAGAAAAATGTAACAAACTTTGTCTAGTTGTTCGATACATAGGACTGCATCTATCTCCCGACCCGTTCTATGGATTGTGACACGTCGTTTTCCGCTAGGCAAGTTTTAACACTTCAAGTCGTCTGCTCTCTAAGAAATTGGTGTTTCGGTGGGTCTTTGGACGAAAGTCAAAAGAAAAACTTATTTCGGTGATCTGGATCTAAGTCGCTCTTCAAAATAATTGTTCTTGGTTTGAAGAGATGGGTCCGGAAAATGTGCGGGAATCCTGGTCAGCTATCTGCGAGGCTTGCCTCAACCGGAGACTGACTCTGGGAACTGCTGGGTCTCGACTCATTTCTGCTCGTTGTGGCTTCGTTTATATGGGCGCCGACCAAAACCGGGGTGAGTTTGTCGGCACCGGGGGGTTCCTCGATAATTCTAAATACATATCCACCTCTCTGGTTAGGAATTTCCACCTTTTTCCATTTTTGGGAACCTTTCCTCACTCCCACCTTCTCATCATACTTCAGAGGGGCGTGAACTGCCCTCCCCACATCTTTGTGGCAACCTCTCTTACTCATCCTCCAGATGGGCGGCAACAGCCTCCCTCGTGCATCACGTGATCACCACTCGACCAATGATGTCTTAGTCGGGCGTGGACGAATCTGCGGCCTTGTTTCAGGAAGAAAAAAAAATATCTGGCTTAAAAAAAAAAATTCTCTTCCCTTTCCCTTTTCTTCCCCTTAATGGTTTATCATTTCTCCAGCCGCGAACGGGACAATATGACAATGGCGGTCATAACTCTTGTTCTACACGTGGTTTACGTCAGGTATCTTATCGCCAATTATCAGAATGTGTGGTCTTCTTGACACGGTCTCAAAAAAAACATCTCCAAAGTTCCAGTCAGTCTGTCGCCTCGAAGAAAGAAAGAAAACACATTCATTTTCCCTCGGCACAAATTCCTGATAACAAAATTTTATTATCGCAGGCCAAGAATGTTCCGTCGGACGTTCGTGGGTGGTTTTTAATTTTTCATATCTGTCCAAGTCTTTTTAGTTGTCTGTTTTTCGTCACTTAACGAAATAACATTTTCATTTGAATATTTTTTTTTCTTTGGCCAGCCGGTCTGTAGTTGATAATAAGATGTCTTCCCGTACCAATAGTTTGTTTTCATATCCTTAGATAACACAGCCGATGCCAAAACATATCTGATTCTTTCCTTCTTTCCCTTTCTTTTTACTCAGAATTTCCCTGTCATTGTAATGACACTCTTTCGCCATTTGTTACTTATCAAAATATCCTTTTATCCATTGTCTCTTAGCTGTGTGTGTGTTCTTGCTTATCACACACGATTCGGTTCTTAGCCTCTCCTTTTCTTCTTTTCTTTCTTTTCCCTTTCTGCCTCGTTAAATGGTGCCACAGAAGTTCATTGAGCTATGCAGGAAAGGTAACTGTTAACCCTTGACTAGAAGACGTCCTGGGTATGACGGTAAACTACATCCGCGTCCTGGGTACGGCGATAAATTGCATCCAACAGCAAGGTCTCAGATAATGTTTTCAGAAAAATAATGTTGCCAGCTCTAAGTTTTTGAAACAATAATGTTGCCAGCTATACGTTTTTGTTTTTTTTTTGTTTTGTTTTGTTTGTTTTTTGTTTGTTTTTTGTTTTTTGTGTTTTTTAAACGATAATGTTGCCAGCTATACATTTTTTATTCCATACAAAATAGGCATTTAAAATTCATATAAACTGGATTTTCCATTAAATAACCCACAGTGGTTGATATGCCATAAAACTCAAACAAACAAACAATTGACTAGAAGATTGCAGTGACTGGGAAAAATCCCACTGAGAGCCCGTTTCACAAAGCAGCATTTCTTGGAACTTACTACTTATTGGTTTTAGGACATTTCCGAACACTCCACGATGTATTAAACGATATAGACTTGGCGTTGTGTTATAGTTTCTTTTGTGAGTTGTGCCCCTTTAATACAATCATGCCTCCCTCAAACTTTGTAGCTCTAAGCAGTGTTTGTCTCTTTACTATCATTTGCTGTCTCCGTTCTGTCATTAACATAAACTAGTTAGGAAGGTTATCCGCTTCGTTTTTTTTCTCTTGTGGCTTCAATATGTTCTTGTGTGTGTCAAATTCTTTCCTCATTAAGTCCCAGAAACTTCAAACTTTCGTTAACATTACTGTTTCGCAATTATTGGTACAGGGAGTTCGATTCGTTATTGCTAGAAGAAGTAGTTTAATAGTTGAAATAATTGCCACATTAGCCTAAAAAAAAAACTATCGTTAATTTCTTAAATAGCTTCATCAGATTGGATGTTGTGCCATACCCCTTCGGAAATAACTACACTGTCAGCAGTATACAACGCTTTTTTCAAATCGAATGTTAAAGGTGGCTTAATGGAGCCTGTAAGTCTTAGCGAGGACCATCCTTCTTAGAACCTCGTGGTCTACAGAATGACTAATAGCCGTTCCAAATAATAGAAACCAGGTCACTTGAAGACTTCCAACAATAGTAACAACTAAAATGGATAGCATATGTAACTCCAATGTTGGTCCCATTTGGCATAGAAATGACTGCAAAAACATCTCCCTTCCCAAATTTATCGAGAAAATATACAGATGCATGCTGGGATTTCTTCTTGACCAATAACATCTCCATCTCATCCGATCCATTTATATACTTTCTCGTCTTTGAGTCAGAATGCTGCAATCGCTTGTCTTTTATCCCTTTTCTGCGTTAACATCACACTTAGTTTGAACATTTTGCCTCATTCCTGTTGCTTTGCCTACTTTTGCCTTGCATATATTGTATGTTTGATTGGGCACCCCGAGGCGGTGTAATGATTAGCAAGGTTTTCTCGCTAGAAAAATTACGACTGAAAAGTGAGTTCCATCCTTATTTTTGCGCTG
>OZ010589.1:84534416-84541916 GCA_963932145.1 Acanthosepion lycidas | reverse complement strand
ATATCATGTGTATGATATATATATATCATGTGTATGAGATATATATATATATATCATGTGTATGATATATATATATATATATCATGTGTATGATATATATATATATATATCATGTGTATGATATATATATATATATATCATGTGTATGATATATATATATATATATATCATGTGTATGATATATATATATATATATATCATGTGTATGATATATATATATATATATATCATGTGTATGATATATATATATATATATCATGTGTATGATATATATATATATATATATATCATGTGTATGATATATATATATATATATATATCATGTGTATGATATATATATATATATATATCATGTGTATGATATATATATATATATATATATCATGTGTATGATATATATATATATATATATATCATGTGTATGATATATATATCATGTGTATGATATATATATATATATATATATCATGTGTATGAGATATATATATATCATGTGTATGATATATATATATATCATGTGTATGATATATATATATATCATGTGTATGATATATATATATATATATCATGTGTATGATATATATATATATATATCATGTGTATGATATATATATATATATATCATGTGTATGATATATATATATATATATATCATGTGTATGATATATATATATATATATCATGTGTATGATATATATATATATATATCATGTGTATGATATATATATATATATCATGTGTATGATATATATATATATATCATGTGTATGATATATATATATATATCATGTGTATGATATATATATATATATATCATGTGTATGATATATATATATATATCATGTGTATGAGATATATATATATCATGTGTATGATATATATATATATATATATATATATCATGTGTATGATATATATATATATATATATATATATCATGTGTATGATATATATATATATATATATATATCATGTGTATGATATATATATATATATATCATGTGTATGATATATATATATATATCATGTGTATGATATATATATATATATCATGTGTATGATATATATATATATATATATATCATGTGTATGATATATATATATATATATATATCATGTGTATGATATATATATATATATCATGTGTATGATATATATATATATATATATATATATCATGTGTATGATATATATATATATATATATATCATGTGTATGATATATATATATATATATATATCATGTGTATGATATAGATATATATATATATATATATATGTGTATGATATATATATATATATATATATATATATGTGTATGATATATATATATATATATCATGTGTATGATATATATATATATATATATATATCATGTGTATGATATATATATATATATATATATATCATGTGTATGATATATATATATATATATATATATCATGTGTATGATATATATATATATATATATCATGTGTATGATATATATATATATATATATATCATGTGTATGATATATATATATATATATATCATGTGTATGATATATATATATATATATATCATGTGTATGATATATATATATATATATATCATGTGTATGATATATATATATATATATCATGTGTATGATATATATATATATATATATATCATGTGTATGATATATATATATATATATATCATGTGTATGATATATATATATATATCATGTGTATGATATATATATATATATCATGTGTATGATATATATATATATATATATATCATGTGTATGATATATATATATATATATATATCATGTGTATGATATATATATATATATATATATCATGTGTATGATATATATATATATATATATATCATGTGTATGATATATATATATATATATATCATGTGTATGATATATATATATATATATCATGTGTATGATATATATATATATATATCATGTGTATGATATATATATATATATCATGTGTATGATATATATATATATATCATGTGTATGATATATATATATATATCATGTGTATGATATATATATATATATATATATATCATGTGTATGATATATATATATATATATCATGTGTATGATATATATATATATATATATATCATGTGTATGATATATATATATATATATATATCATGTGTATGATATATATATATATATATCATGTGTATGATATATATATATATATATATATCATGTGTATGATATATATATATATATCATGTGTATGATATATATATATATATATATATCATGTGTATGATATATATATATATATATATCATGTGTATGATATATATATATATATATATATCATGTGTATGATATATATATATATATATATATATCATGTGTATGATATATATATATATATATCATGTGTATGATATATATATATATATATATATCATGTGTATGATATATATATATATATATATATCATGTGTATGATATATATATATATATATATATCATGTGTATGATATATATATATATATATATCATGTGTATGATATATATATATATATATATCATGTGTATGATATATATATATATATATCATGTGTATGATATATGCTATTGAGTACATCGACTGGCGCCATATTACATGCATCATTTGTGTCGGTTGTCACTATCTAGGAAGATCTTGTGAGATTCTGTTTTTCACGGTTCTAAGCGTGCGACACTCGAGAAAATGATGCGATGCCTCATGTCATCAGATTGGAAGAAGCGATAACGTTTGTGATCTCCGTCGTTTTTCGAATGAAAACAGAAGAAAATGATGGACAAGGCGGGCAGCGGAATGATGTTTTGATATTACGTATCGTCGATGCAGTATAATAAAGATGGCGAGTCTGATACAGATGTGGTGGTTACTTGAAGCGTGAAAAGATGGCAAAAAACGGTTCAGAGAAATGTCAGTAGTAAATGAAAAATTTTGGATGAAGGCACGATTTAAAAAAAAAAAAAAAAAATGTTTAGAAAAAAAATATGTCAATGATACAAAGGTTACGTGAAGAAGATAACAGCGAATTTTCTAAACCGAGACAAGAGTTGACGCATTGAATAATGATTTTCTAGGTAGGTAGCCTTTGTAATATGCAAAATTGTCGTAACCCAATCTTCCTATTATATCATCCGATTTGGCCTTGTGATATAATAAAGGATTTCTTATTACCCCTCATTCAGTCCTACCCCTCGGTCTCTATGAACGGCTTGTGACTGGCTAGTTGTTGAATACACCCTGACGATATAAGCCCATGACTGACATTCCCTATCTTCCGACCGAGTGGTATTTTCTGAAATGTTCCCCCTATTTCTGGACAGTAAGCGATACTGTACCAAATGCTATAAACTTTGATGGGCGAATGATGTAAAGGTTAATGGCTCGGAATTGTTAATCAGAGTTCCAGTTCCCGTTGGGTTAGTTATCCTCATTTGTAGTTAATGGTTTAATTAGTAAAATCTATATCCCTCAAACATTATCTAAAAAAAATATTAATATATAAATATTTTCTGGCTTTAAATAACCAGGAAAGGATTAAGCCGTAGAAAACCAATCAATCAATCTTTAGACTTTGTTCTTAAACTCTATAAATATTGAGACCATTTTGTATTTCTAACCGATGCTAGTGATCTGTATTAACATGAAATAAAAGCCAGCATTTTGAATGTTGATTTTCAAGGCCGATTGATTGTGACCATTTTGATTAAGAGCATAAAACAGCATTCTCATATCTGCATTTATCTCTTAGCTCCCTTTAGTTATGTATAACACGAAGGCAAGTTAGATAAATGAGAAAATCCAAGTGAATTAAAATAAGATTGCAGCGTTCGAATTAGGATAAGATTAGCAATATACCGACTTTTATTTTATCTAGAGCTTATAATTTATAATTGCTACATATTCGAAATATGCTATGAAAACGTCTCAAGATTGTCTACTTCATTTTACCTAAAAGCTGTGATCTAAATGCTAAGGTGGTTACTACTTTCAAGACAGAAAATAACATTTGAATAACTAAGCAATTTAATTATAGCAACATCAACGAAATAATTTTTTAATCATTTCACCCGAAGCAAAGTAGTAAAGCCACTAAGATACAAGGAGCTACTGAGTGAACGAATAAGAAAAAAGAAATTATGAAGGAAGGAAAACAAAAGAGAAGGAATCAAGAAGACAGCTGATATCGAATGACATTGCATCTAAATTTTTTAAGATGAAAGTTATCTGGGAAGCATAGTGCCTGGAAAATTCCATGTGCGAGAGAAATTATCATAGAACGGTTGCTTCTATCAAACTCATTTTATAATACCAAAGACCACCAAAGACCAGATTGAAAATTAATATTTTTTTATCGACGCTGTATATGCAAATTATTTGTGTCCATTATCCAAGAACTACTATTTATATTAGACACATTCTGTTAGGAATTGGTATTTCTTATGCAGTCTTTACTGATAAGCGTAAACTCCATAGTGTCATTATTACTCCTTCAGGTGGGAACAGAGGCCATTACAAAGCAGAGACGCTCCCAAAGAGGAAATGCTGGGGTGGGGGGTTGAGCAAGTCTTGACTCTTGATCCATATATATGCGACCCTTATTAAGTACAGTCTCAGAGTAGGATCGCTCATGTAATACTTCTTCCTCGAGAGAGGTCGACAGTTATTCCTTCTTATCTGACGAAATACTAAAGGACTAATTCTGGTCTCTGGTTCCATGAATATGCATGACTCAAACTTTAAATTTGGCTTCGTGCTATATTACGTTCGGCTAAGGATAAATTTAATTATTTTAGGTAACCTTTGTCCGTGTACATTGAGAAAACCAACTTTATATATTTTAGTAACTTTTAGGTTATTGAGTGGACACACCCATACACAATTTTTTTTTTTTTTTTTTTTTTTTTTTTCAGATTTATATATTGCATTGAGATGATGTTTAATACATGTCTTTTAATCTATACGTTCATTCACAGAAAATAAAATTTTATCAGACTCTTCTCTCGATGAGTGAGTTCGAACCTCACAAAATCTTGTCTGTGTTTTAACCTCATGCCAAACCTGACAGGATCCAACAAAAGTCTATCGGCGTGTAACAGCATTCAATTTATAGATCATTAAAGGTTAAATAAAAATTGTACCACCATAAATCGTATTTACAACAAGTCGGTTATCTTAAACATTGATTCATTCGTATTTGTATCCTCATCTCGCTTATTATAATCAAAACATTTCGGTTGTTATACTCGTCCTGGGTAAGACGATAAACTGCGTCCAACAGCAAGGCCTCTAATTAGGGGATTTTGAGGGGCGTGGAAGCACCTCTTAATTTCTTGCGTTCCTAGTTCCTCCAGGACCCAGGGGTGGTAGCACCTGTTAGGGTCCCAACTACGGGCAAATAGTTAACCCCTAAACTGGGGACAAAATACTATGAAAATGTAAAAGTAGTGTTTAATACCAGCAATAAATTTTTTTGAGGAAAAAATATTACCAGCAATCAAAATCTTGTCGGCATTAAATAACCCATAGAGGTTGATATCTAAAACAAAACAAACCAAACCATCGGCTGTTATACATTCCTATCCTCTTTGTTGTACTTTATAATATTTGGGAACTTCGAAAGGAACCTTTTTACTTCAATTAATAGACGTTGATTTTTTTTATCCTCCCTCCCTTTTCATGCAGGGGGATAGAACTCGTATTCGGTAATTCATACAGAACCAAAGTAAGCACATTGTTAAACGACTTACATAAGAATCAAGAGAGCGAAACAGTTTCCACTATATCGGTTATAATAATTTCTAGTTTCAAAACTTACAATAATATCTATTATAATAATACTAAAGTACAATGACTGATAGTTGTAAATATAACAACCAATAGGATGACATTAGTCAGAATATATCAATTTATTATCTATATTATTCTGCTTGTTTTTGTGTACGTCCGTAACACATTGAACTCGATGATCGTTGCTCGGCCGACACCATTGAAATACCTGCCACCGTTATGATTTTATATTTTCATAGCCTAGAAAGAATCTAGTGTGATAACTTATTTATTTCAATCGCGTTATTTATTGATCTTATGCGTAGATTTGTATTAAATATGCATATAATAGCAAATTATATGTATGCAGGATTTTTATATTCGTCAATACCGTGGAATTTTTTAAAGTCCAACACTTCTTTATTCTTACTCTTTATTCTACTTGTCTGTGTCATTTGTTTTACGGCTTACCAACCTTTTTGTGGGATATTTAAAGCCCAATCATTTTGGAATTGTTTAAGAATAATTATTTTTTCCGAATTAATTTTACATTAAAAATTTTGTGGATAAATATAAATTTATTGGTGGCCATACGTTGGCATCATGGCTCTCTACATATTTCTTTTTCTCGGGGATTCTCCCGAGAGTCTGTATGCGCCGCGTAGCCGACCCGAGAGTCTCTATGCGCCGCGTAACTAAGTCAAAGCTTCTTGATCAAAATAAGTACACTACTTATTATGCGCTTTCAGTCAGTTTCGATTCTTACATTAGGCAGAAGATTTTCCAGTACTAGGTTGCCGTTTCTTTCCTCGGTATAAGAAGGCAAAAGGATCCAGTCTATACTGCTATTCAACTCATAGCTGGGGAGGGGGGTCGGAGAGGAGATGGGTCCATACCTTTCCAAAATATAACGAACCCGACTCTCACACTCTTTGGGTCCTGTCACTGGATCTAACTAACGCCTTTATCTAATGTGCCATGTGTCCTTGGAAAAGGGAATTAACAGGAGATAACTGATAATTGACATCCATTAAACATGACACATAGAACTAGAACAGTCTACCCCAGTGAGCGAAATAAAGGGTTCAGTTCGACATTCCAACCATCTGAAGAAGGCCGGAACGTACAATGGCCGAAACATTTTAATATGTTGACAAAGATGAGGACAATAGTCTGAATAAAGTAACTGCGTATGTAGTTGGGCTCAGCGCCCACAAAATACCAAATAGGTTACACTGTCGAGGAAATTGTTCAATGCATATCCTCGCATTCAAGATGCTGCAAATGTCGGAAATATTGGAATCATGCATCCAGATGTATGGTACGATAAACGTGTAAGTCACAGATAGAAATACTACGAACACGTTGATAGAGAATGTGACGGAGCACTTGAATGTGCTGTTATGAAAATCACTCTGCATACGCACGAATAAGAGAAATCTGGTGTAAGAAGGAAATCATGGAGTTGAAATGCAAAAGAGTTACCATTCCCAGAGACACAGAATATAGATGAAACCATGACCAGAAATATATCCCACTCGAATATTGTGTAGAAGTCGTCATCTACACCCAATGCCAATCAACTAGATAAATACAAAGCAGTTATCTAAAGGCTATCAAAATTAGGATCGAACGAATGGCTTTCCAGGGTATGACGATAAAACGCATTCGACAGCAAAGCCTCTAATCAGGAGGTTTTGAGGAGCGTG
>OZ010589.1:84506916-84526916 GCA_963932145.1 Acanthosepion lycidas | reverse complement strand
AGACCGCGTGTTCGATAAACTAAAAGAGTAATATCCTGCTTTGGTCAATTGAGGTCGGGCTTTGTTTCAGCAAGACAATGTGAGGCCACACACTGCCAGGTTGACTTTGAATAAGTTCAAAGAGCGATGTCGAGGTTCTTCTGTATTCACAATTCAGTCCCGATGCTGCTCCGAGTAACTATGGCCTATTCCGCTCAATGGCACATTTCCTCTGCGACCAGCGATTCAACACTTTTGATATTCAGCTTGTTTAGTTTCTTTTTATTCAAAGTCAGCGGACTGGTATCTGGGAAAGATTCAGATGCTGGTTGATCGATGGCAGATGATAGTCGAGAATGATGAACTTTATTTTGAAGAATAAATGTTAGTGTTGCTCCATAAAATTTTGTTTCTTTCTTTCCGCTTCCTTGGTGAGTTAAGACTTTCTCCCGTTCTTTAAAAGTTCCAAGTCCCTTCAAAATGTAGGCGACAATAGTTCTATACAGAATATTTTTTCTAAAGAGTTAATGAATTTTATTTTTTAATCCCATATTTTTATTACTCCATCTGTTATTTTTTAATGTCTACCTTATGTGAGTAGACTATCTTTTATATATATATATATATATATATATATATATATAACCGTATTTATTTTATCAACCTGAAAAAAAAATGTGCCCTCCAGTACACGAAACGGAGCAGATATGCCTTTTGAGAAAATCTGAATGAGTGAGTGTGATTTTAAGTCAGAACATTTTCTGAAGGTCTTTGCAGCCGAGTTGGTAACACATGACGGATCAACTGGTGGTTTCTTCTGTCGAGGAAGACGCAGGTTCCTAGGTTGCTGCAAGGTACATTTTCTTTAATAGGCTTTATCGAGTGTGCATGTCTGTAGATGAAATAAATACTGTTTAAAATGAAAAACTGATCGTCTACTTAAATACGGATATCCATTAAAAATAACGTTTTTGTTATTATCCGTGTCGCAAATATATTGGTGTCCCGTTGACTTTTCTGACTTTGAATTTAGAATTGTTATTTTCCCTAGACTGTTCGCCACCAAAGGCAAGAACACTGTCTAACCTGCTATTTAACGCTTAGCTGCAGTGGGGGAGAGAGATGAAATTGTTTCATGAGTTTTCCATGGGCATTTGTGCGGAAAGGAACACGAAAGACTAATCCTAAATTTATTTATTTTCAAGGTGTTGTCATAAAAACAGCAAGAATAAAATAAAATAAAAAACAGTTATGAAATTATGCTTAATCTATAAATGATGACATAAAATGGAGAAATTTATTTATTTTTTTTTTTTTTTTTAAGGCCATATTCCTCCAATCCCTGGTTCTTAGATTCCTCAAATTTTATTTCCCTTTCTGTGAATTGTGATTTTTTTTTTCCAACCGCAGTTTAAATGTGGCACAAGGCCGAAAGTAGGGGGCACCCAGTGAGGATCGAACTCACAACTCAGTTGCAATTGTTCTAGTGAGACAACCTTCCTAACCATTACACCACGCAGAGGTGCCTCCAAAATGATTTTCTAAGCATAGCTAGCTTAGATGTCTCACGTCCGAAAGTGTGGAGCACCTCGTGAGGATCGAACTCACTACTCAATCTTAATTGAGTAGCGAAACAAATTTGTTAACCATTACACCACGTCGAAATGTCCCCCCCCTTTATGAATTACCATGCATTCCTGTTAAAGATAATCATGAGGATCCCCCGTTTCTTTCTCCACAGCTTGAAATTCAGTTTACTTTTTCTTAAGCTAATTGTCACCCAAGGCTAAAGAGTCCAGTCTACCCTGCTATTTAAACTATAGAGCGTAAGAAGAGACTGATTAAATCATGTCAAGGTTAACTAAAGGGAAAACAGCTTTAAACTGTTACAACGTTGGTTTTTATGTTAGTTATCGGAAAGTGCTCTGCTTAAATGCTTATTCACTCCATCAACCACCTTAGTATTCCCTTAAGGATATAAGATACCGGAAAAGGTCCACTGAGTGTACTAAAAAAAAAAGTCGGATTCATGCCTTTCCCAAGTAGATGATTGCTAAATAAGTTCAACGATTCCTTTCTTAAACCACCCGGTTATCAAAGAAACACTTCTAGCCCACTTATTCTAAGGTTACCATATCTTTTAAGTACCATGGCAATACAAACAAATGATTAAGTGACAAAAACGATTATATGAAATTTACGCCAGATAGACATTCAGCAAACCCTAAATAAATAAATCTTAAATTGAAGAAAAAAAAAATAAAAGTAACAAAATTCAAAATTTGTTATTGGAATGTGTAGCGGCATCTGTTGCCACTCAGAAGCATAATTGGTCACCGGCGAAAAATTCAAGTATCTCTGAAAGCCCTCGTAAATTCGGATTAATTTATAGTTAGATTATGTGAAGGTTGGATTAGTGAAGGCCAGAATCTAGAAATTGTACCTGTAGAATTGGTTGATGGAAATCCAAGCAAACGGTTAATGTGAATAAAATGTTTTGATGAAATATTAACCAGATTTTTAAAAACGGTTAGAAAGCGAAAAGAAAAGAATAAGCACCAATTGTAAAGAAGCAATATATGGTTGCTAACATGAGGAACATCCCATGATCCGAATTACGAATTAGATACGTTAAAATCAAGTAAGGACAAGAATTTAAATATCTGGAAACGAAAAATGTGGTATAGAAATCTGAAGGTGCATTAAAATCGCGAAAGTGCCTTCCAAAAGCTAAACAAGGTATTAAGAAATAGTAAAAATGTCATTAGAAATGAGTACTGTTTTGTAATATCGGTCGTCCTATATGGAAGTGAATGTTGAACAATCCCCCCACAGGTAAATAAAAATAAAAAACTTAAGGGAACAGAAATGTGGTTCTACAGAAGGATGTTGATAACATAGACTGAAGATATGAGCAACGAGTTTTAGAAAAATGGAAGCCTTAAAACAGGAGAAAACGGAAATTTCTCTGGCATATAATCAGGAAAGACGGCTTGAAAAATTTGAAACTCACTAAACCTATTGAAGGCAAGCGTGACATATGAAAGCAGCGTATGACCTACCTAACAAACTTGTTTAAATGATTGACAAAACAAGGATTAGAAGAAATAGTAGAAATAAAATTTACTAAAATGAGAGCACCATGAATTTCCAGGTCCTGAGGGGAGGCGGCACATAGATGATGTTCAAATGGTGATATTTCATTCCTTAACGCAGTGGTTCCCAAACGCTTCAGCGCGCCTCATAGGTATCGTGGAAGAGGGTAGCAGGTGAGGCTGAATGATTGAACGACAATCAAAGATTTAGAAACATTTTTTTTTTTTTTTTTTTTTTTTTTAAATCCATATACTAAAAATAAATGATTTCAAAATTTAAAATATTATGGATTACTTGTAATTGCATGCATGAGTCCCAATATAAATATCTATAAATAATTGTCCGATTTTTATAATTGTGGTATTTTTGCATTATATCACGTATTAAGAATATAGTAACTAGCGTCCGCAAATTGGAGAAGAGTTATCAATGATAATGTCCTGACTTCGAATCTGCAGTTATCTCCCTTTAACACACACATATATGACTGCTAGCGCCTTTTCATCGAAACTTTGCCTCGGTAAGGCGCAAGCAAATTTTAATTCCGAAAATGCGGCCCAGAGAAAAAAAAATGTCTGGGGGCCACTGACTTAGTGACATTTCGCTTAGACCCTTTTATTCAGTTTCGGTTCGCGTATTTTACCTGAAACTAAATGTTGGTCACCTTACGGTTACAGCCCGACACCAAAGAAACACAATGCATATTTTTTCCCTTTAAAACATTATTTACATGCGTACTGTTGTCCTCAGCTTTGTTATTACAACGTTTCGATCGTTGTGCTCTCCGGCTTTCACCAGGTGTGCCACGAGCAGTATGTACTTGAACTCTGTGCAAACAGAGCGAGCAATTACTGAGCAGTACTAAAATTAAGATCTAAACCAGATATCCCTAGACATGAACAATTTAGATTAAATAAAGCGTTTCTTTCGAAATCCACCCCCTGTATGTTACCCATTTCGACATGCCCCCGAAGAAGACCGGAGAGTATAACTGCCGAAAGTATGTGATGACAACAAAGATGAAGACAATAGTCCGCATATAAATAATGTAACGCATAAGTGTTACCATTTTTTCGCTATCGGCAGCCAAAGTAATCTTCTGGCAGTTGATTATGAGTGGAGCTCACTATAAGGAGATTTTGCTATACACCAACGTCAGATTGCCTAATTACTATTTTAATTCAGTTTAATATTTTTCTCCTCCTTTGATGTAGAACTTCATCAAAATTAACCCTTTGAGCCCTGACTATCGCTTTACCGGTGGTAAAGAAAAATCACGTAATTCCCAGACATCGGTGAACAGTGTTAGAGAAAAATGACTTAATACCCAGCCAAGGTTGGACGGTGGGTAAAAACTTGTAACTATTTTTATATATACCGTGAAACGTTACATACCAATTACTAGCGAATTTTGACTCGGGAGCTCAGGCAGAAGGGTTAGAATTGTTCAGGAACGGAAAGCTTAAAGCCATAAGACAATTTATGTAACTTAAATTTTTTTTTCTCCTTTGCGTCTTTTGAGATATATATAATTTTTTTTTTTTTCGTTTCAATGATTTTCTTCTCCCAGTGGTTTTGCCATCTTTCATTCAAAGAATCTTTTTCTCAACACATGAAATATCTCAGGATATTTTTCAACTCCCATAATCTTGTCGTTTAAATTTTTTTTTTTTTTTTTTTTTTTTTTTTTTCGCACCTGAATATTTTTTGCCAATAGCTAATTAAATCGACCATGACAATTTCTACATTTCATATCACGATCACGTGTCCCGTAACCCATTAGTATCGTTTGGACACCACATGTACTACAGCCACAGTACATGTGGCGTGTCTTGTGCAATATAATTTGAGATAATTTGATAATTTTGAGCCCAACCTGCTCCATGCTGGTTTCAATTCAGTTTTCCTTCTTTTAGTCTGGTTGCCAAGGGATTAACTATTTGCTCATAGCTGGGACCGTAAGAGGTGCTACCACCCCGGGTCAGGGTGGACCTATGAACACCAGCAATTAAGAGGTGGTTCTACGCTCCTCAAAACCTCCTGATCAGAAGCATTGCTGTCGTCATGCCAAGAACGGGTCTTCAGTATGTTCTGTGAGTATCAAATTCTCAAAGACTTCTTTTTTCATATGTCCCAGTAATTTCAACTCTCATCTCTCCACAAATGATCTTCATTTTGCGTACAAGTTGTTGTTTTTTCTTTGTTTTTTTTTTTTAAATCGAAGATAATAATAATACAATAATAATAATAATAAAAACACAAACATCAGTCTAAGGAGTTGAAAAGGCTATGGAATATGAATGTCGTAATCAGTGCTAGAACATTTGGAAAATTAAGAGTGCTTAGAGAAAACTGGAATTGTGGTCAAGATTTTAGATATCCAGAAAACTGTCATTTACCTTGTGTGGATTCTTTGGAAAGTTCTTGAATTATAGGGGAGTCTCTTTGACACCATGTCTCAGGAACAGAATTTCCATTGATTACGTCAATGTAAGACCTCAGTTCGAATTCCAGTCGAATCCATTGCATTCACGTGCTAATACCTTTGGGGAAGTCGTGAATCCTTTTCTTCTCCCCTCCGCCCCCAGCTATGGGTCAATAACAGGACAAACCAGGTTCTATAGCCTTGGATGGCATCTGGTCTAACGCTGAAAGAAATGGCTGCGGAAAAAATCTGCCTCGTCAGTCATGTATCAAAAGATACATGATCGCCTAACCGTGTATCACGCATGGCACATATTTTACTGAAGACCTCAATATCATCATAATAATAATAATAATAATAATATAATGGTAGATTTCCACAAACTGTCATCATTTAATCTGCGAGGATTCTCCGAAAGGTTTTTATGTTGTGAGAAGTCTTGTTGATATCACCCCTCAAAAATAGAATTTCCATTGACTACACCAATGTGCGATACCAACATTAATAATAATTATAATAATGTTTATTTTCCATCTCCATAAAAATAAAACTGCACCAATTCCAACAATCGATTTTAAATTCTCGTTGATCATGAAGCTCTTAAAATAGAATCAAAAGTAATCATTCGAATTTATTTAAAACTAAACGTTGCTAATTCTGTCTGAAAACAACAATAAATGAACATTTTTAGACAGACATGAACAGATCAGGATCGATATAGATAGATATATAGATACATAGGAAGAGCAGGAGATAGACGATCTGCATAATAAAGCTCTCCAATGTTGAAGAATTGTGTGATATCTATCGAAATTTAGTGTCTATCATAATTCTGATTACGTTTAATGTACTAGGTTCCTCCAAACATTCGCTAAAAAAGAGCATACCATGATGAAAAAATGCTCCAGATTTGATAAAAACAAAGTTTTATCGTCAAAATGTTTTGTTTTTTTTTTTCCTCCTAATAACAAGGTATTTTTTATTTTATTAATTTGTTTTCTTTGCATCACGTTCGAAATTTTGGTTAAAATTTGTTTTTCTTGCGTCACGGGTGAGCCAGCCAATATTAGTATAGGAAATTTAGCGTCTTTTTAGTGTCAAAACATTGTTTTGAAAATTCTTGCAAAAATCAAATAATTGCTGCATTATAGTGAAATTTTCAGGACTTATTACAAATAAATTAAATTATTTTTCAATTTTTTTTTATTTAGAAAATCTTGGTAGAAGTAGAAATACTTATTTTTTTTTATACATTTACCCCCACTTAATTTTGTGAAATTAAAATTTCAGAATCTTTATATATATATATATATATATATATATAGAGAGAGAGAGAGAGAAAGAGTTATTAGTCAAAAGCAGAACTACTTGGTGAATTTTTGGGAAAATATTCTCTGAATCGTAAAAAAAAAAAATGAATTAAAACTGACATTATTTAATTAGAAAAGTTTTTTAATGCCTTTTATAAATAAGATATAATAAGGATACTATTGTCTTAAAAGAAAATTCGCTGGATAATTTTTACAAGAATTGTTTTCATTTGTTTAAAATTTAAGTAGAAGAGTTTGAAATTCTATATTAATTTTGGCTTTTTAGATAATTTTATTAAGTGAAAATTATATTTATCAATCATAGATGGAAAAGCTCAATACAAATCATCGAAAACCAATATTTTTAAAAGAAATTTGAATTCTTTTTGTATAAAAATGCCGATTTTTGTAAGTGCGTACGACACGCTCAGACAATAAGGGCGATAACTATAGTAAATTTAAACATTTCTAAAAAGTTTCTAAAAACATTCCTAAAATTCAATAAAACATCAGATTACAGAGAATATTTTCCTAAATTTCTTAAATTCTGTTTTACAGATAAGTCGCCGTAGAATAACATTAGATGTGTCATCAGGCTGTCAATTAGTCAAAAAAAGCTACTATCGTGTTAAGAAATGCATTTCTGCGATATTTTAAACAAGTAAATATTTGCCTCAAATCAGATTAATTATAATTTAAATTTTGAATAATAATCCTGAAATAAAGTTTCAGAAAAGTATATTTTATTTTTGGAAGATTCTTTTTAATAAAGAGAATTGCATTACGATGAAAGACGATTAAAAATGGTCGCTAATCGGCTATTTTAGTAAGAAAAAAAAAACTCCTTGCAGTCAATTTAAATTAGTTTTTGAAATACAACAAAGTATTTTGCTCATTGAAAATATCAAAATTTAATCTATTAGCTTGAGATTAAAACTAAGATATAAGCTCCAAAAAAGATTTTCTTTAAATTCATTTTAAACGTTAGGTATGGCGTTTTTGTGTAGGTCCCAAGTTTAATGTTGACAAAGGGGATCAAGTTTCCATTTAGTGCTTAGCATGACGATATTTATACTATAAGGATATTAAGCCCTTTAAAAGAAGACGAATGTACAGCACAGGCACTCGGAAGAAATGTAGATATTTTAATACCGGAATCATGATGATGAAAGGCCTGCGTTTTATGCGGTTATTTATTAATACAAAAACATATATATATATGAGATTTCCTTTTGTTTTTCTACTGTCATATGGGTCAAAACATATATGAATGGTGACGGAAATCTCCATAGACGATTAGGGGTTGAAAATTTTCAGCTTGGCCCACTTAATTTTAGAATCCCTTTTTAAGACAAACTTGTATCTAGATGAGAATGTGTGTAACACACACACACACACACATTACCATCTGTGCATTATCTATAATAATGCATATATAAAATAGTTTGTGTGTGTGTGTGTTTACACAGACATACACATTCTTATTTATCATTTATAATAACGCACACACTTTACTTATATAATGTGTGCGTGTGTGTACATATGTGTGTGTGTGTGTGTGTGGAGGGGGGTGCAATCTTACATACAGAAATAGAACTAGACTCGCATATATGCAAATATACGTACATATCGATTATATAAGTACATAAATACTTCCAAAATATGCCGACTCACAAGCAGCCCCATATTTCGATGCGTCGTCTTCGTCTGGGTGGCTTTGTCTTGTAATAATAATCTGTTAGTTAGACAGACAACTCATTCGGAGATGATCGCAAAAAGATAACCGTTGTTGTTGGGCGTTATCAAAATAGCCAAGCTTTATGGCAGTTTACACATTTCTGGTTCGATTGTCAACCAGCTCCACTCCGGTCAGGCAGACAGAGTAACGATGGGATGAGACTTTTCCAACCGGCTGACCGCTCCGGTAGGTTTTCGTGTGTGTGTCCGACATATGGTCATGACACAGAAACGCGTTTACGAAATAAAGGATGTCAGGGTTGAAAAGTGCAAAGATGACATGGAGCTAGGAACAATCAGCTACAGATAGAGATACCGAGATTTTGTGTGTGTGATATATATATATATATATATATTATTCCACCCCAAGCAAGGCAATTAGGACGCATAAGTTTGCTGAGTGTCGGTGAATATGATAAAAACTATTCGATTGGCATTGCAATTAAATCTTTGAAGGGAGTTCCACATGCGAGAAGTGTGATAGAAGAAACTGTTCGCATAGAACTTACGGTTACATCTAACCATTTCAACTTTAAAATAAGATATTGCCGCTAATCTAGTAGTACACTTAAACTCATAAAGTCTGGGTACCATAGGGAAAAGTTTATCGGAGCATTTATCCTGAAAGGATGTATAGAAAAGGCACAGGGAAGCTATATTAAAGCAGTTGGAAAGTGACTGAAACTGAGATGTCAGGTCAGGACCAATAACATTGCAGATTCTTTTCTTCGTATTTTTGTCAAGAATCTCTAAATCCATAGCAAAAGCACCAGACTTGATGTGACAACAGTATTCAATGGAATGACTTATAAACGCGAGATTCTGACGAGAAAAAATTGTCTGGCTTGACCTCGTGAACCATTTTTCCTAGCCGACTTGGTAATTTATACAATATAATCTTCCCGCTTGAAAGGACAAAATGTAAGCAAGAGTTGTAGATAATGCTCCACACTGAGTGTTGCGCCTGTATGTCGGAACCAAATATACTTTAGATATCGCTTTCTGGGTCTGTCGCTCACGAGAATGGCCACCACTTGCATGAAGGTAGAACTTGCTCTTATCAATAAATATCAGTCACCGTTCGTTTCCCTAAATGGCCATCTTGGGATATCACTAGAGAAGTACACAAAACAGTTATGGCGTAAATGGTAATCTGATTAAAAGCAAACGAATAGACCCGTTTACAAAATGGGTAAGTGAAAAGACCGTCTTCGTGAAAGCGCTAGGTACTGAAATAATAACAATTTAAAGCAGATCTTTAAGGATATGTATGTGAAAAACCTGAGGATTTAACAAAATATACCGTCATTTTTAATGGTATATTTTTAATGACATATTTTTAATGACGTAATGGATTGAGAAATCGGAGAGCCGAGTTCGAATTCTAGTCAGGTTCGTTATTCAGTTACACGCAAATACCCTTAGTAAAGTTATGAATCATCTCTTTTCTCCCAGCTATGGGTTGAATAGCAAAACACTCGACAGCAATCAATCTACCACAGAAAATAATGGCGACCTACAGTGAGAAAATCTTTTGCTAGTTAGTAGTCATCAATCGGAAAAGACATGATCGTCCAAGTGTGTATCTCGTATAGCAATTAACTGACTGATGTGAAAAACCTAAGGATTTAACAAAATATATCGCCATTTTTGACGGCATTGGATCCCGTATTTCATAATGATAAAGAACACTTTTGAGAGCCCTTGACTATTAAGGGGATTTGCTCTCAGTTGGTCTGCATTGAAAAAAAGCACCAGTTTCTTCCATAATGACTAGTGCATAATAATTATCACGTTTAGCTTGTCTCGTGGTTGTGAAAGTTGCGTATTCGAACCAAATAGTTGAAAAGCTGTTTTCCGGTTAAAAAGTACCTTGGGTTGGAAAACTCGCGCAAAAATTGAAAAAATGAAAGTACTTTCAATTACTAAATTGTACCGTGCTGAGCTTTAGGTATCGTTAATATCATGTTTAGTACCCTAACCATCACTAGAATTAGGAGAATAAAAATATCTACTCCATTTCTTCTTCTGTTGAATAAAAATAAAAACGTGATTCCTTTTATCAGTAATTCAACTATTAGAATATTCACTTTAATAAGTAAATGTCTTAAATTATTTCCATTTCATTATGAATTATTATTATTATAGATTGTCTTCATCTTATTGGCGTTTATCTCGACGTTCTAAGTCGAATACACTCCAAATGTTAGTCATCATCACATCGTCATTAGTCGCTGTTTCCGCCTGCGGCAGCAGACGAGCTTACATAACTTTCCCGCTATTTTTATGATCTCGAGCAAGTTTATTATGTCTGCCACACAGTAGTTGATGATGACAAAATTATATTATCCCTTCACCTCATTTTGTTTTCCCTTTTTCCAGACAATCTACTCTCAAAACTCAATTTACGTAGGTGTACACTAAATTTTTCAATATCTCCAAATAGTTTCAATGATTTACTCGGGATGATACCGAAACGCAAAGATAAAGTGGTTGTTTTTCACTTTGCTTACCAGCTTATGATCTGTGATGATGCGTATCATGTAGTTTCAATTTGAGCTAAAAAGAATTTTGATTCCATGTCACGCAATCGAAATCAAATAAAACAACTGACAAAATTTATATGATAAATATTAGTTTTAATTTTGATTTCAGCATTGCTTTCTTTTTCACAAACAGCGCACCTATTGTTTCTACGGCAACTTTTTCATAGTTCTTGTAAGATATACAAAAGCAATAAACTTGATCAATATTTTTTGTTTTTTGCTTTTAGTTTTTTTCTTTTGTTTTTTCATTTTTTTTTTTTATTGGGATTTCGTTCCATTTTTTTTTTTTTTTTTTTTTTTAGATTTCATTCTTCTTGGTTTGGGATGTTTCTTCAATTATTTGAATTTTAAGTTGTGCTTTGTCAGTGAAACAATCTTGAGGTTCAATTAAAGGTTTATTTATTTTGCCTCTTGAGAAAAACGTTTAACAAATATTTGCAATACATTTGGATAGCCTTTTATACCATTTGCATAGAATGGATTTCACCACATCTTGTTTAATACCCGTTTTCATTGAAACCAAGATCAATTTTTATATCAGCCTAAAACCATCATATACGTAATCCACAATTTCCTATCCTTTGTTGCTCAAAATAGTTTTTGTCCCTTTACTATCCTTATCTGTACAGGCTCATTTGGGAGATTATTCGATGTATCCATCTACCCCTCTTGCCTTTAATATATCCTGTGGGTGTCATATTCTCCAAGTTCTCTTTCCTATATGGCTCACAAGTAACCTTTCTCTTTTCCTTCAAATTTCCTGTTTGATCACATGTTCATTCGCTTGTATTCTCAACATCTTTCTGTAGAATCATATGTTGTCTAAGCTTCATCTATAAGAAAATTGTATTCACTGCCTTACAGAAAGATTGCTATTACGTAGCGCTTTATTACTCTTTGTTCCTAACGAATTTTTCCTGGTTCTTACTACTTTTATTTAAATTCTATCAGGAAGCATTTTCATCAACATTTGCCGGGTTTGCGGCCATATCGCGTTGAAACACTGGTACATATACGATTATCGTAGTTAAGCAACTTGGATCCTTAGATGGGTGGCCGCTTAGGAATATCATGTGCTGTAAGTTTGGATGATGATAATAGCTTGGAATTGGAAGTCTGAGAGCTGAGTTCCAATTTCAGTCGGGTTTGTTATATTCACTTACGCGCAAATACCCTTGGGAAAGGCATGAATAATAATCTGCAAAAGGTTTATAAACCACAGAACACCAGTTAATCTTATCAGCTTTTCTCTTATTTCTCCTTTATTGTTAATCTTTATCATAATCTCTACGACCGTTAAATTTAAGTAACATTAAATATACCTCAATAATTAAATATTTCATCTCGGAATTCAAATAATTTCAAACTATTAATGTGTAATAAAATTAAATTATTTCAGGAACATTTTAACTTATGGTATGACATTATGATTATAAATTTGTGTGCTGTTAAATCATCGGTTCTTGGCTTACGGCCACATCACATTAGAACACGGGTTCCCGTACGGTCACCGAAGTTAAGCAATGTCGATCTTGAATAGTACCTATACGAGGGACCGTTTGCGAATACCAGGCGCTGTAAGCTCGGATTTGTGGGTGGGGTAATGGATAATGGCTCGGAATTGTTAATCGAAGAGTTCCAATTCCAGTTGGGTTGATAAGCCAATAAGTCTTATTAGTTTGTGTTTTTTTTTTTTTCTTATAGTGTCGAATATTCTAGATCTATTAAATATAAGTAACATGAAATATGCCTAAATAATGAAATATTTAATCTATGATTTAAAACAAATCAGTTAAGTGCCAACGGTTAGACGATCTCTTTCTGCGGTAGATTGGTTACCAACCAAGGCTATAGGACCCAATCTGTCCTCCTGTCCAACCCATAGCTAGTGGGAGAAGAGATGGATTCATACGTGCCTGGAATTCGAACTCGGCTCTCCGATTTGCCATCCCAAGCCGATATCCATTACACCACATCTATTTACTAATGTGTAATAAAATTCAAGAACATATTTCATGAAGATTTGACCTCATTGTGTACCAATATGACAAGATTTGGGCGTTGTCTAATCCTCGGCTTTGATGCTTGAATTTAAGAAGTGAGCCATGAAAGACAAATTCCAAGGACACCGACACCCCCCCCCCGGATGCAACTGCAACTCTTGTTATAAACTATTACGATTCTGATTTCGCTCTAATAGTCGGGGGATATTCGACTGAAAATAATTCGGCAAAAAGCAACAATAAAATAAAGATTAATCCGAAATAAATTTGAACTGTCGGATCCAACACCATCTATCCAAAAGCGGACACCTACATTAGCACGATGGTCAGCAACTACGTACCCCCCTCCCTGACCAAGTCGCTAGTGTCGTGAGTTCACTCCTCAGTCGGTACCTCTTCATTTGTTACCTTGTTTCAGACATAAATAAGTAAGCTGCCATAATCTAATCAGGATATTGCTGATGTTAGAACTGTATGTTTCTTACGTATATTTTAACTCGTATTCGACTCATATTCGCTTAAACCTGTGATTCCCAAACTTTTTTTTCTCCGGGTCGCATTTTCGGAATGAAAATTTACTCGAGCATCACCCAATTTTTTTGTAATATAAAGTACATTTAAAAATTAAAAAAATAAAGAGGGTAAAATGGAGATGAACGCGGATTCGAAGTCAGGATATTATCATTGATAACTCTCTCCTATAAGTTGCGGACCCTAGATACTATATACTGGATATAATGCAAAATTTTCACAATGATAAAACAGCTCAATAATTATTGAACGGTTTTATCATTGTGAAAATTTTGCAAAGTTATAAATATTTAGCTATGTCATTACAAGTAATCCATAATTAATATTTTAAATTTTGAAATCATATTTAGTTTTGGCATATGAATTTTTTGAAACTGTTTTTAAATCTTTGATTATCTTTCAATCATTCCGCCTCACCTGCTATCCTCTTCCGCCTCACCCATCAGGCACTTCGCACTGGCTTAGACTGTCACACAGCTATAGCAGTGAAGCACCCAGTGAGGAATGAATTTGATATTACTTGTATCGTCATTCATAGGAATTTAAAAAAAAAATGATTTTTATTTATTTAATTTACACCTTCTCTATACCGTAACAATTAAATTATAAGGAATTAAGGATGTTTTTTCTAATTACTTTAAAGGTCATTTTGAGGATACACGTGTTTGAGTAGACCTCCTGTTTAATTTTTGCTTATTATAAACAGTATGAATTACGTCTACCGGCCTGCTCATTACAAAGAATTAATATAGAAAATATGCTCTCTGGCAGGATTTGAACCTATCCCCCTGTCTGTAAGGGAAACCACGGTTCTTATCCAGCGTGCTTTATCCCGTTCAGCCACAAAGAACATAATAGCCCAGCGAGGTTCCCGCCTTGTCGGCTGGGGCTTCACAATACACCAACTCCACCTTTGCAGAGAGGTAAGACCCTCTCGCCAAATAAGGCGTCCTGGGCAAGACGATAAACTACATCCAACAGCAAGGCCTTTGATCAGGAAGCTTCGAGGAGCGTGGATCCACCTCTAAATTACTGGTGTTCCCAGTTCCACCCTGACGCGAGGTGGTAGCACCTGTTAGTCCAAGATATGGTCAAATAGTTAACCGCCCAACTGGGATTAAAACACCATGAAAGTGTAAAATTAGGTTTTAATACCAGCAATAATTTTTCAAGAAAAAATTATTGCCAGAAATACATTTTTTGAAGAAAAAATATTACCAGAATTACATTTTTGGAAAAATATTACCAGCAATAAAAATCTTGTCGGCCTTAAATAACCCATTGAGGTTGATATGCCGTAAAACAAAGCAAACCAAACCAAACCAGCGTGGTTCAACCTAGCAGGATCAGAATTGAAGGAAAAATGTTCAGTATTTACTTATGGTTACCCACCATATACAGGAGGAGTTACATTTATTTAACTAGGTTATCTTAACCAGGCGCAAAACCGCACACTTGGGGTGCCCAGTGAGGATCAAATTTACGATAAGAACACACGATCCATCTTAGGCATTGCTCTATGTCAAGCGCCTCACTTTTGATGGAATCTTGTATTTTTACACGCGTCATAAGATACCAAACTGAGCTTCATGCAGAGCCTCGCCGAGGGAGGCTCGAACTCGCTACAGCAGCATTAGTTTGCTCGACTACTTGCTGAACACGAAACCGCAGTGCGTATGCGTCTCGAACTGAGAATCCGTCTTTCTCTCTGACTGCGTGAACGTCCGCTTCCTTGGCGTGCGTGTGTGTGTCCACCCGTGCGATATGTTTGTTTGCACGCGTGTCGCACCTGATCTAATCGCGGGGATCTCTTTATCTTATCTCGTCAATCTGTTCAATTTAGTTTTGGAAAGGAGAGATTACGCGCCAATGGCCGATGGTGGGGTGTTAATAAAAAGAAGAAAAAGAACCTGCTTCAAAATAACGTCATATCATTCAAATGACGATGACTGCTAGAACCATCAGACGCCCGTTGGAAGGGGAAAAAAAGCACACATCAGATAAGAAAGAATGGGGGGGTGGAAATAAGCATGTTTATCAGTACAACACGCAACTAGGCCATCACCCATTTCGTTTCGTTTAGTTTAATTTATATATTTGGGAATATTCATGTTTTTAAATCAACCCCTTTATTTTTGTTTTTAATTATATTTTTCAGTTTTTGTTTTTTTTTTGTTTTGTTTGTTTGTTTTTGTTTTTTTTTACCTTTTTTTTCTTCTTTTCACAAAGGACCTGTTTTATATACCAACCGCTAACAGTCCGTTTTGAAGAAAAGGCGATTTTTTTTTTTTTTTTTTTTTTTTTTTTTGGAATTATTTATTTTTTATTTTATTTTATTTATTTGTTTTTGTTGTTTTTTTTGTTTTGGTTTTTTTTTATAAAAAAAAATAAGATTTATAAGTGTCGGGCTGAATAATTTGTTTTTAAAATGAAAACGAAATACGTCAAAACTCTCGTATGCTAAGAAACGATAAGAAATTTTTTTTTTACTTTTTTTGATGGGGGACATTTTTTGTTTTTTTGTGATTGAAGTCATAGAATATACTTGAAAGAAAATCCCTTTGCGTTTTGTTTTTTTTTATGTAAAGTCAAATAAAATTGAACAAGATTTATGTTCTGTTTCTTTTTGTTTTTTGTTTTTTTTGTATTTTTTATAACAGATTTTTAAAAAGAAATTGGTCTGCATAAAAATTCTAAAAAAATTAATACCAGGCCTGGGAATTCACGATGTTTTCATTTTACTTTTCTTTTTTCATTTCCCGCTGTGTATAACATATCCTGAAAGATGATATTTCACTTTTTAAAAAAGATCAACCTTTTGTGTTGTTGATGAAATTTATGCATGTGAAGCGGAATTTTTTGATTATAAAAAGAAATGCGATTTCACGGACATTTCCCGACATTTCTGCAATATTTTCTCTTTTTAGGGAACACTGCAATGAAAATTCTTTGAAGGGAAATCTTACTATTTTTTTATCCTTAAAATATTCCAGGAATATAATGAAAAATAAAAAGGGTAACCTTCGAAATTTATTATTCAAAGACACACACGCACACACGTCTGTTGGACTCTGTTTAGAATGAAAGACAAAACTAAGGAAAATGCGTTAGGATTCTTTAGAATAAGAGGGACGAATAAATTTAATTACCTTATCAAATCCGGTGACTAGAAAGGGCTATATATATATATATAATATATGAATTGCAAAATTAAATTGGGGGCTTTTAGCTTCCATTTTTGAAACATGGTTAGAACTCTGTAGCGAAAAAAAAACATATTATAAGCCAATTAATTTATAATATATATATATATATATATATATATATATTACTAGGATCCACTTAAATTATATACCAACGGATTTAGTGTGTGTGTGTGTGTGTTTGTCGCTCTAAATTACATAGTCATTGTGACAGAGGGTTTCAGCGTGTTGATCTCAAAATTCATAACACCAGATTATTAGCCCTCCCCCAGAAACTGTAACTAACATCCGCTCAGTATAGTTTCAGTATAAACCACAGGTTGACTTTGGGTTGAACGGGGGTCTAGTTTTACAACCTGCTTTTTTTTTTTTTACTTTTTTTTTTTTTTTTTTACTTTTTTTCTTTTTTTACTTTTTTTCTTTTTACTTCTTTTTTCTTTTTACTTTCTTTTTTTTTTTTTTACTCGTTTTTTTTCGTTTTTTTTATCATTCTTCGTTTTTTTTTTGTTTTTTTTTGGGTGGTGGAATAAGATATTTATTCTGTCAATTTCTCTTTTTGACCCTGTAAATGATTTTCAGACACGCCCTTGTATTAAAACAAAATCAACCAAACAACCAGCATAAATGTACACTTTCATGACATTAATCCATATAATGTTCTACAATTTCTTAAATCAAACTGTATTCCAAAATATAACTTCAACAAAACAACATAAAACACATCACCGCCTCTTGTAATTATGCCAGCACAAACATGTATATGCACAAAAGTTCAGTATCATCTACCATGTATTCAATTATGAAAGCAGATTTTCATTACTGCCAAGCTCACAAGAATATTAAATTTAGGCATTAAATGGCCCATAGAGATAATTATACGGTTAAACAATCAAATCAAATATGTTGCATTTTCATTGCCATTGGTTTGTTTGTAGAAAGTATACTCCATATCTAAGTACTTATTAGTAAAAGCTTGATTGTTTAAATATGGTGTCATGTATCCTTGTGATTGTATGAAACCAGTTTTGTGGCAGAGACTTTTCACTGTTGATGAATTGATTAGAAATAATTTCATTTAATGGCCAAATAGACTGTTGCTTAACGAGACAAATGAAGAAGATATAAATGTGGATTATCATATTAAGTCTGAATTTACTAAAGAGGTTTTAATTAGATGTTCGGTGTTATTAATTAAATAAATGGAAATTTACCAAATCTTTGGACTATAAAGCTAAGGTACTTAATTAATACATTGGGTTGTTAGTGTATGATGAATAAATTGGTGTTGCGTGATGTACAAAGTTCTAATCTTAGCTTTGATATGTCCTATATGCCATCAAATAAAATCTGTATAATTCTTGGAATGATAAGTGATGACTTCAAATTACAGAATGTTTAACAAAGTGCAGTGCTATTAATTAAAAGAATTAAATTGCATATTTTTAAGAGTCGGATTCTAAGCTCTTTATTGTTTCGGTTCAAAGCTAAACAGGAAATGGTCAAAACGGCGACGAAACTAAAATGTACCTAAATTAAAAGTGGTTGGTGAACAAAGGGAAAATAAAACAATATAGGCGTTGTACTCTGGTAAGAGAACATTCTTTCTGCTGTTCTCCAAGGAACAACTAGAAGATAGAGTACATCATCTTTCTGGCTTCAAAGATCACACTGTGATCAAATGCTGTTAAATCCTACCGAGTTCTATCGCTGCCACAGCTACACTACTTCTTTACCGATTGCGCATACGGCGTCTGCCTGCGTCTGTTTTTATAAGCAGGGAGAATGAAAACATTCAATGTAATTTTTTTGTATTTTACCTTTCTCCCCTAAACTTTTTTAAACTGACGTTCACTCAATAAAAAAGCCCAATCAAGAGCCACTCAAGGCAGAGGATTACTGAATGAGATGTAAGATGTGTAAGAGGAAATAGGAAGTGGTTGTGCTTCGGGAAACATCCATGCGGGAGTATGTTCTACAAATTAGCAGTTATTCCTGCTTTCAATATGCATTGTTCGTGTCATATTCTCCAAGCTCGCTTTCCTCATGTGTCCCAGAAATTTCAACTGTCACTTTCTAATAAGTATTAGTGTGTTTTTTTTTTTTTGTTTCCATTTTGCTTAAAACATTCTCGGGGCTCACGTCTTATGTAGAACCACATCTTTGCTATGAGAATATTACCTAACACTCGATTGTATAGGAGAATTGGTATTATCCCGCAGTATATCACCCTAGTATATTACAGTGACTTAATAATCTAAAATGTTTTTGAAGCGTTACGTGGACGGATCTAACATTTGAATCGCATGATTTTTCGCTTGAAGTCTTGGGTATGATGATAAACTACACCCGTCAGCAAGACATTCTGATCGAAAGATTTGTGGTTTTGAGAAGCGTGGATCCATCTCTTAATTGCTATTTTCAGGCAAATAGTGATCCCCCCTCAAAACAAAAAAAGAAGACTATGAAAGTAAGAAAGTACATGCTTATAGTAAAATTACCAGCAATATCTTTTATCTGTATTCAATTATGAAAGCAGAATAAAATATATCATTTTTATTATTTCAAAATTCCCAAGAAAATTAAATTTCGGCATTAAATGACCCATAAAGAGTTGGTATGCCGTTAAAGGAACACACATTTCGTTTGAGTCAACATGATAATCAGCCCAGTTGAGTTACGGCCCTTTCAAAATGCAACTACTGTTATATGGAAAAGAATAAAGTAGAAAGGAACTTAAGAGGGAAGACAATCATAAAGTAACAAAAAAAGCAAAAATGAAACCTGATAATAAAGAACAAACGTAAAGAAAAAACAAAACAACGAAAAATAAAAGGAATAAAATAAAGAATGAAAAGAAAAGAGCGATGGAATAAAAGATAGAAAAATGAAAGAAAACTGCAGAACAAAAGAGAGCAGAAATGAAAAAAAGAAGGATCGTACCGAAAGAAAAAAAAAAACAGAGTTGATAAATAAGAGAAAAAAAGAAAAGAAACATCTAATCCAATCAAAGAGAAATGAAAGACAAACAAATTAGTCAAAGAGGAAGAAACGTTAGACATTTAATATATATATATATATATATATATATATATATATATATATATATATATATATATATATATAAAACAAACCGAAAAGCAATTTTAAAACTGAAGAAGAAAAAGTCAGCC
>OZ010589.1:84381916-84499416 GCA_963932145.1 Acanthosepion lycidas | reverse complement strand
TGACAATTATTTTAAAAATAACGTATAAACAGAATATATATTAAAATAATTTTCAGACTTCATAATATATTATGTCATTTGTTTACGTCAAGATACGCTACGAGCTGATAAAATAGATGTTTAATAATTATTTTACCCCAACCAAGGCAATAAAGCTTTATTTGTTATCTTCTGTCTTGTTTTTTTTAATGTTCTCTCTCCTTGATAGTGATTTTTCTCCCCCTCTCTCACACAGTAACCCCTTGTGTCTTAGTGGCTTTATTGCTCTGCTTGGAGTCAAACTATGTTTTAAAATGCATTTTATCTGTTTTAGTTTCAGTGGAAATTTTTTTTTTTTTTTTTTTAATTCCACGCATACACCAGATTTTTGTTGATTTTATTTTTTTTCAGGAATGTTTGTTTTCTTCCACTGTGGAGAATTGATGCAACACAATCTTCTTTTTCGCATCGCCTCTTGGTTTTGCATCTGCCACAGCTTATGCGTTGAGTTTTTTATTGGCTGGGTGGGGGTTCTACATTTCCCAACGGAGTCTGCGGTCAGTTTTTGAAAAGAGAGGATTTTGAATGCCGATTTTTCAAAGCGATCAGGTTCCCTCCCACTGATAAGATTGGTGCAACACATTCTTCCAAACCATCATTTCCCTTCATTTAATTTTTACCGGATTAATATCTGAGGCAAAATGCACGGAAGTGTGTAGGTCGGCTTAAGGCACTCAAACGATTCAAGAGTAACCGGATAGTTTTCTAATTCGGGTGGATCAGTTTAATATGAAAGTTGATTTGACAGGAGACATGGAAGGGTCAGGCCGTGCAGAACTGATGATATTCTTCCAAAGACATTGTCGGAGTAAAACCCGAAAAACAGGCACTTTTGAATTGAGTTTCTCAAAAGTAATAGGTGACAAAGATAGCTTGATCCCTTGAACACATACCCGGAAACACATACACATTTATAAAGAATCATAGCCTCCTTGTACAGCAGCTAAAGCATTTTTATCGCTTTTGTATATCATTACGACACTTTTTAGCCAAATTGTGACCACGGTTTTTATTCGAAGAATTCTTTCAATATTTAAGTGTTCGAATCTGTCTACAACATGAGAATGGGAGAATTTGTGCCGGTCAATTCACACACACACTAGTCACTTAAGAAGACATGAACAAATGCTCTTTTATAATCAGGTATGAAATGGCAACAGATGAATCGATATAGGCATTTAAGCATCATTATGGCGACTGGCTAAATTTCACGCATTAGTATGGGAAAGATAATTGAAGTGAATTTGGATACAACACGATCTTTGATGCCAGACGGGCGGGTCATCCAAAAACTGCCGATTTACTAAAATTTTCACGCACAATTATCTCTAGAGTGTACAGACAATAGAACAAGAAAAATCCAGTGAGCGGTATTTTTATGAGCGAAATTACTCTGTGAATAAAGAATGTCAAAGGAGAATCTTCAAACTTGTTTAAGTTAATAAAAAAAATAGCTCAACTAATCGCTCTTTACAACGGGAATACCAGAAGAGTATCTCTGAATGCAAAACACGTCGAACCTTGGCTACAGCTTCAAAAAGCAACATTCAGTGACACTTCTATCAGATAAGAACTGGCTATAATTCATTAATAATTACAGAAATTGGACAACAGAAGATTGGAAAAATATTGCCTGGTTTGATGGTTTGCCACGATTTCTGCTTCGACATTAGGAGAATAAGATAAATTGGAGTTAAAAACATGAAAGTATATATCCACCAAGTCTTATGTTAACAGTTTAGGCTCGTAGTGGTGGTGTAATCGTATTGGAATATTTTCTTAGCATTCAGTATCGTTTAAATGCCATAGCCTTAAATTATGACGACGTTGCACCTATCCTTTGTTTGCCAATTCCATCAAGATAGCGCACTGTGTCCCAAATAAGAAATAGTGGTAGATTAGTTCGTTGAACGCCGCGATGATTTGTGTGTGTGTTAAAGTAGCTTCTATTGTCACCGTATCTCAATCCCATAGGTCATCATTTGGATGTAGTGCGATGGGAGATTCGAATGTGCAGCTAATGAATTTATTTAAAAAAAAATGTGGAATGCTACAATCACAGGATAGATTCAAATATCGAAAGATGCTTCCAGGGTATCATCGAAACCATGCCAAGAAGTGAGGTGGTTCTAAAAGCAAACATGGTCTAACCCGATACTACATGTTTCCTTGAATAATTTAATCCTCTCAAATTCACGGATCAATTTCTTAGTGCTGTTGCAAAACTGATTAAGAAAGATGCCGTAGTTTTCGTTATTTCTTTTATTTCCCCAAGTACTTTCAGTCTCATCCAAGATCATGTTTAAGGGTGACTTGCTAAGACCAAAATTAATTTAATTGATAATTGTGATTTTTTTTTTTTTTTTTTTTTTAATGCGCATGAAATGCGCTCCGTTATAGTCAGTTTACGTTAAGAATATATAAGGGAAGTAATTTAGTTTGAATTTTTTTATTATTCATGTTTTAAAATATTCAACCTGCATGTTTTTTTTAAATATATAAATACGTAAATAAATATAAATATATATTTGTACTCTCATCCGGGTTCATATTGTTCCAGTAGATATTTTTCGTATGTTTACTAGCTGCCATTACTTCAGTTTTTCATTTAACAAGTTGCCTTGCTCTGGATATAACATAATCGCCAGCTTTTCTTCCTGACACAGTCTGAACATATTTCCAATTCTGTATGGCTTGGCTTTTTTCAAAATGCTCCAACATTGTTTTTAATCCCACATGTGGCGAGCTAGTTTCGTATAATTTTTGTAACTTTCTAGCTTAAATAATTGACCATGGTTATACCATTTTTTTTCTTCACGCTGCCTTCCGTACAGCCAAAATAAACTTTATTTTGGCCTTTTTCATTTTCCACCAATGACTTGTAGATTACCCACTTTTGTTTTACATTCTCCGTTTAGTGGGCACCTATTTTTATTTCTACAGTTGCACACGTGGTCAGTTATTATCTAGCATGCTCTCTTTATTAAAATTCTTAGTTATATTTTCTAAGTTGCTGGTACAACTATAACTTATCTTCACGGTGTTTTTGTTGAAGATTTTGTGCAACTCAAATTTTCGGTGGGTGTTTATCAGTAGTTGAAAAACATTTTCCTATATTCGTTAACACTTCTGAATTGATGTGGGTGGGTTAAACCAAACGATGTTTCTGTTTTTTTTTTTTCTTCTGTTTTTTTTTCCTTTCTTTTTTCTTTCTTTTTTCTTTTTTTCTTTTCTTTTTTTCTTTTTTTTTTCTTTTTTTTTTCTTTTTTTTTTTCTTTTTTTTTTTCTTTTTTTTTTTCTTTTTTTTTTCTTTTTCTTTTTTTTTCTTTTCTTTTTTTTTTTTTTTCTTTTTTTTTCTTTTTCTTTTTTTTTCTTTTTTTTTTCTTTTTTTTTCTTTTTTTTTCTTTCTTTTTTTTTCTTTTTTTTTCTTTTTTTTTCTTTTTTTTCTTTTTTTTCTTTTTTTTCTTTTTTTTCTTTTTTTTCTTTTTTTTCTTTTTTTTCTTTTTTTTCTTTTTTTCTTTTTTTTTTCTTTCTTTTTTCTTTCTTTTTTCTTTTTTTTTCTTTTAATTTTTCTCTCTTTTTTTTCTTTTTTTTTTTTTTTTTTCTTTTTTTTTTTCTTTTTTTTTTTTCTTTTTTTTCTTTTTTTTTTTCTTTTTTTTTTCTTTTTTTTTTTCTTTTTTTTTTCTTTTTTTTTTTTTCTTTTTTTTTCTTTTTTTTTTTTCTTTCTTTTCGGAGGGTTGAGCGGGGTTAAATTCAATTCTTGTTTTGTGCCCCTCTTCTATTAAGGCTCTCATACTTTTTTTCCAAAAATATTTTTATTTGAAGAATTTCTAGATAGCCTACATTCAATGCATTTTGGGACGTGTTTGTTCAGTTTTTAGGTGGTTTGTACCAGCGTTTATATATTTTAACTTGCTGTTTTGTTGCATGTACGGGAAGATATCAGTTTCTAAATTCAATTCTACGTCCAGGTGATGAACGACTTTCAAATACATATACACCTCGATACCAACACCGAGGTTTTTGAAGAGTTTGTATAGTCGTTTCGTTATTCTTTCGTTCACACTTCCATTATCTGTCACTACCATTAGTCCATCATCTCTGTATAGGCCACGATCATTTATATGCACTATTTTATTTACTTTATTTAATATATAGAGGCCCGTCAATTCGTACACTTCTGCAACATTGAATGAGCCTTGGGGGACATAAAATGCAGGCTTCTTTTTATTTTTCCACCATGTATTATTGTTGTGGAAGAGAATTGATTTTCTACAATGTAGATAAGAGAAGCTTATCTTTAGCGACGCGTTTCGTCCTCAGAGGATTTTTTGTTTTTATTTATATTGTCTTTTTACAGATATATTTTATTTATATATTAATTTCTACACCCCACCCAACACATTCACACATGCCGATAAGCTACCTCCGCGTGGTGGGTATGCCGATAAGCTACCTCCGCGTGGTGGGTATGCCGATAAGCTACCTCCGCGTGGTGGGTATGCCGATAAGCTACCTCCGCGTGGTGGGTATGCCGATAAGCTACCTCCGCGTGGTGGGTATGCCGATAAGCTACCTCCGCGTGGTGGGTATGCCGATAAGCTACCTCCGCGTGGTGGGTATGCCGATAAGCTACCTCCGCGTGGTGGGTATGCCGATAAGCTACCTCCGCGTGGTGGGTATGCCGATAAGCTACCTCCGCGTGGTGGGTATGCCGATAAGCTACCTCCGCGTGGTGGGTATGCCGATAAGCTACCTCCGCGTGGTGGGTATGCCGATAAGCTACCTCCGCGTGGTGGGTATGCCGATAAGCTACCTCCGCGTGGTGGGTATGCCGATAAGCTACCTCCGCGTGGTGGGTATGCCGATAAGCTACCTCCGCGTGGTGGGTATGCCGATAAGCTACCTCCGCGTGGTGGGTATGCCGATAAGCTACCTCCGCGTGGTGGGTATGCCGATAAGCTACCTCCGCGTGGTGGGTATGCCGATAAGCTACCTCCGCGTGGTGGGTATGCCGATAATGGCTTATGTAAGCCGAAAGCTTAGATTGGATTTAAGCATGTATCCATAGGGTGATTTCCTTTCGTCTTTTAATGATAATGTTATTAAGCTTATGAAAGGAACTTACTTAAAATAAATAGACAAAACTTGTCTATATTATTTAATGAATCATGCATTAATATATATATATATATATATATATATATATATAGTGTGTGTGTGTGTCTCGACATAGAATTGAAATTGCATAGTGACTATCGGTTTCACGCTTCAATATTTGTCGATTTCAATGTCCACACTGTCTATATCAATAAAATCTTTATTTACGGTACTGGGTACTTTTCCGTTCAAATACAATACATTTAAAACGTGTATGTTTGAATGGTCTCCACGTAGGAGTATCGTTAGATATTATCCACTAATTGCAAATGCGAAGATTTCCCACATTGCATTTCTATAGCTCAGCTGTGAATGAGAAAAATATGCTGCGGTTTTTTTCTTCCTATTGTCTTATTAAAAACGGGTATATATTATCAAATACAAGCAGATCAAAGCACCATCTTAATAAAACTTTCGATGAAGTCGATTTACGTCTATTTCTGTATAGTGTCCTGACAAAATAGTTTTTTCTCTTCATCTCTCATAACATCCTCTCTTAATATTTGAAAGGTGGAACTGCTAAGATCTTGCTTTAGAAATAAGGATGAAAATGACGTTGTCCGCATACTCTATGGAGCAAACGGACGGAAAGAATTCAAATCCGTGCAAAAAGTGAGGTTGTAAAACCTATTATGTTCGTCGAGAAATTTTACGAGAGATCTTAGATTTGCTGTGACGTGACGCTAGCAAAGAATGACATTCCTCTTTTCTTTTTTTTCTTTTTTACAATGTTTACCCTGTACAAGAACTAGAGCCACTCGACGTAAAGGTTTACAGAGTAAGAAGCTCAGTTTCTCCTCCAGTTCTTATCCCACGAACGCAGGTGTTCCCCAAGGCTCCATTCTTGGCCCCACTCTATTCCTGACGCCATAGATTCCCAAGTTGGCATCTACGTGGACGACACTACAATTTACTCCTGCCTCAAAAACAAATCTAGTGTCGCTGACAAGACTAACCTGGCCGCTCGTCTTGAAATGGAACTCATTTCCTGCCCCCCATTAGAATGTCTGATAGTCAACTCCTTGAGAGCAACTCTCTGCGTTTGCTCGATCTCACGTTGACTGCTGATCTGTCATGGAACAAATACATTGGGTCAATTGCATCGTCCACCGCGAGGAAAGTTGGCTCTCTGTGCCGCGCCAGGAAATTTTTCTCCCCGGAATCGATACTTCAAATATACAAATCAACCATTCGCCCTTGCATGGAGTATTGCTGCCATATATGGTCTGGGGCACCTTCTGTTTACCTCGGAGCTCTTGACAAGATCCAGAGAGGGATATGTAATAGAATTGCTCTCTCACAGACGCGCCGTCGCTTCTCTGTCTTTTTTACAAGTACTTTCATGGTAATTGCTCCGATGAGCTGCTTTCACTGGTTCCCAAACTTCATGAATTCAAGCGCCCTACGAGGCTGGCATCCCGCTTTCACCCTTTCACAGTAGAAACTTTTAAATGTAGCAGTCTCTTCTACTCCACTAGCTTCATACCTCGCACCTCTCGAATGTTGAACACCCTTCCCTATTACTGTTTCCCTGAGAGCTATAATCTCCAACTATTCAAATGTAATGTCAATCGACATCTCCAGTTACCTTGATCTATCCACTATCCCTCTCCTCATCCTTTCTTCTATCTCTCCTATCTGCTCTCGCTCCAAATCTTCTGCAACCCCCTGCATCCTAGTGGCTTCACTCCTTGCTCGGGGCGTAATGCTTAAAAAAATGTGTGGAAGATAACGGTTAACCCTGGACTTGAACAGGTTAAGTTTTTAGTGATTGGAGAAGTATTCTCTTGGGAGTAGGTACCACGAAATGCAAGCAAAAAAAGGACGTATCAAGAAACGAAAAGCTGGAAAAATTGTTCTACATCTGGATGAGAATCGTACCTATAATCCTTGGATCAAGGAGCAAGGTCGTGAAAATTCTTGTGGAGAAACTGTCAAAAATTGAAGTTTTGACACTATGCACAGTAGCATTGAAGTCGGGAAATTTTTTAGGATTAGTGAAGATGTTTTCACTCGATTCCCAGCGATAATTCCAAGATATTAGGGGAGAAATGAGGATGAGAGAGAAAAAAAAAGCGAATTAGAATAAAATCAAGATTAAAGAAGAAAAACGATAAAGAAGGATGAGGGAGAAAGAAGAAGAAAGTAATTGGTAAATTTGCAACGAGATTATACGCCACAATGAGTTGGTGCCAATGGAAACCAGAGACGTCGAAGCGAAAGCTTTAGGTTGGTTGTTGGCAACCCATTGCTTTATTACAGTAAATGAATAGAAACATAAATATTAAATCCGACACCCTCCACAAAACATATGTAGATATGAATAGACTGAGCTAGATATGGAAAACCTTTAGATGGATAAACATAAGCTACCGTTGGATATATATCAAGATAGATTTGTACAAGTCATAGATAGATATGAACAACACATATCCTAGGTATCCACTAAAAATAACGTTTAAATAATAATTCATCACTTCTTTTGAAATTGCTTTGTTTACCTTAGGATTCGAAACTGATTAGATATGTATATTTCGAGAGTCTGAATTTGGCCCTATTCAACTTTGATCATAGACGGACGTCGTAGCCAAGATAGTCTAAAGCACGTCGGATCAAAATTCGGTTACCTCTGTCCAGCTGTAATCAGGTTCGATTCCTGCCAGAGAGTGCATATCTCTCTTTAATAAAACTTCTCGAATATCCAACCCGGTAGACGAAAATAAATATACTGTTTATTAAATAAACGGCGCGTCTACTCAAATTTTTGTATTCGCTAAGAAATAAAATAAGTTTAATAAATATATAATATTCATAACATCATTTCATAAAGGGATAGATTTGTATGCATATTGATTTATATATTTATATCAGTATACATTACAGAGAGATAGAAATAGTGATTACATATTAATCAACACTGTACGGTTAGAGTTTCACGTCTTAAGGGATCATCATATCAATCACATAAGGCGTAAAACTGTCACTATGCAGTGTTGATTTCTATGACCACACTGTTTATATCTACATGCACACTATTCCCGATTCTTCCCCACCTTAAATATTAGTAAAATCAAACATAAACATTGTTTGAACAAAAGTTTCGAAAGTTTTTTTTTTGGGGGGGGGGGGTTGTTTTTTGTTCTTTTTTGTGTTGTTTGTTTTATTTTTGTTTTTTGTGTTTGTTTTATTTTTGTGTGTTTTTTTTTTGTTCGTTTTTTTTTTGGGGGGGGTTGTTTTTTTTGTTTTTAAAAAGCAAATTTTTTTGTTGTTTTTGCTTTTTTTGTTGTTTTTGCTTTTTTGTTGTTTTTGCTTTTTTTGTTGTTTTTGCTTTTTTTGTTGTTTTTGCTTTTTTTGTTGTTTTTGCTTTTTTTAGTAGCCGGTATTTGACCATTAATTCATTTACCACTGAAACTTATGACATACATACGTGGGGAGTGTTAATTTAAAAAAAAAATATATTAAAAAGTAAAGCCGAAAGAAATTCGGTCATTTGAAGCTCTTTTATTTCAAAAAAGTTAAATACAACAGCAAAAAATACATGTGCCGTTTATGGTAATGGTTCTATAGCTGAAAGTACCGTTAAGAAGTAGTTGGTTGTGTTCAGAAGTGGAAATTCTGATCTGGAAAAGTGAGAACATTCCGTCAAATTTGCTGTCTGTGATAATGTCCAAATTGAAACGCCTTTTAAAAATACTCTTGGTTATACTACGCGGGCTATCAGCGTTGTGAATCACTGCGATCATATCTCGTAAAAACAAAGATGAACACATTAATCCGACTATAAATAAAAACACTACTTTCGTGTCTCATTATTCGATGGGTATTGGTTGTGCATATTTTTTTGCCGCAACACCAGTCTCAGTCCGTCAAATTTGCTGTCTATGATGATGTCTAAATCGAAACGCCGATTAAAAATAGCCTGCGTAATGTAACAGATCATCAATATTGTGTCTCACTGCGATCATATCTCGTAAAAACATTAGTCCAACTGTAAATAAAAACAGTACTTACAAGTTTCATTATTCGATGGGCATTGGTTGTGCATATTTTTGCCCAACTCGGCGCTTAGTACTGTTTTCTCATAAATGTATCAGAAGCGCTTGACTACAAAACAGTCTTTAGTAGCGCTTTATTACAAAACACTGTCTTCAGTAGCGCTTTATTACAAAACACTGTCTTCAGTAGCGCTTTATTACAAAACACTGTCTTCAGTAGCGCTTTATTACAAAACACTGTCTTCAGTAGCGCTTTATTACAAAACACTGTCTTCAGTAGCGCTTTATTACAAAACACTGTCTTCAGTAGCGCTTTATTACAAAACACTGTCTTTAGTAGCGCTTTATTACAAAACACTGTCTTTAGTAGCGCTTTATTACAAAACACTGTCTTTAGTAGCGCTTTATTACAAAACACTGTCTTCAGTAGCGCTTTATTACAAAACACTGTCTTTACAAGTAAATTTTATACTATTTGTTATGAAAGTAAAAGTTTATCTAAAACTAAACTTTACTCAGTAAGTTGAGATATAATTCTAGGATATATAGATTGATGCAGTATGAATTGTAAACCAAACGCAAGTCATTTGATGGAACTTCATATTTTATTTTTATTAACGTCAAATTTTGACCCTCTGTGTAGCCTCTTAAATTAGATATGTATGAAAGCTTAGCAGTTCTTTATTCGTGAGTGTTTCTAACAGGATAAAAGTGTGTGTCTTCATTCGTGTCAACGTTAACGTACGCGTGTGTCTGCTCCTAGGTGTGTATTTCTGACTATAAAAATAAAATCCTAAGTACGTTTCTGCGTCCTTATTTGTTGACACCCGTTTCACTTGATACGTTAATCATATGTAAGTCCATAGGCGAGAGCTCGGGTTTTACTACGTGTCAGGTCATAACCGATTCTGCTCGTTTAGCACGTGCGATCGACTCTTGTGAAATTACAGCTATCTGGGTGGGGGTCGGAGTGGGAAGGAACAGGGGAAGATGTATGAAAGCTTTTCAGAAATTATAGTATCGTTCAAACACAAGTACCTGGTCAATTACATACATTGAGGGCTTAATAAACTTGCTCGCAACGTGATAGCACGTGCTAAAGCAGTTTCTTACACGCTTCGCTACTTGACGCAGTCATCAGACAGGCTGATGACTTCGTGCACTAGAAAGTAAGAAACTGGTACTCGTGGCCGGTCAGGCGAACGCATGACTTTATTGGTTAAAGTAATATATATATATATAATATATATATATATATATATATTAGGAAAATCTATAACAAAGTTAAAAAAAAATTTTTGCGCCACGCGTTTCGTCCTTTAAGACTGTATCGGACTAAAGTGTATGTTTACGTTGATGTGTTTGTGCACGGAGAAGAGGCATTGAAAATTTAAATTAAAAAAAAAATTAATTAAAATAAAATGTTTAATAACTGTCTGTATTTCTGAGATGGGATATTGTAATTATTTACACTAATTACATTGTTCGGACTGTTGTCTTTGTCTTTGTTGCCATATTCACATTTCGAACTGAACTCTTTATTTCGTCCTCCGGGGTGGATTGTTCTAGTTCTACGTGTCATGCCTCTTCTGGATGTCTAAGAAGCAGTTATCTCCCTTTCACTCAACTCTTCAAGTTTTTGTTCACATCAGCTATAGCCGGGTATTGAACTTACAACTCTTTCAAAGTTTCGGGCGTGGGGCAGACCCTAGCGCCGGCCCTGGTTGTATGTGTTTTATAAACCTACATGCCTATGACAAAGTCCAATTTCTACATTAGAGAAAATCAGGTTAACGACAATAATAATAATTGTACAAATCGAATATAACAATTTTGATGGCTTATCAGAAAGTTCGGTTATTTTGATTACACCGTTCAGTGTAAAGACGGTTAGATAAATTCTCATTGGTACTCGGCTTGTTGAGTCAGTTTTCCAAAAGGGTTCGTGCTAGCTACGTGCCTTCAATTACTACGTGATGTTCTGCAATGTTTATTTAGAACAAATCAGCCATCATCCCGGTATCTGAAAACTTCAAACAATTAGAATTCAGATTTTTCGTGGATCTAAGTAAATCTCATCTCTGATATCATTTTGTACTGAAATAAAAAAAAAAAAAAATTATGGGACGCATGTAAGAATTTACGATTCCTTTTTTTCCTTACATCGAACTTCCGCCCTTTAAGGTTTCTTCTAATCATGCCAAAATGTTTAGTACCACTAAACTTGCATTTCAGATTATATTTGAGTAACCGCGGATAAAAGGGGAAACCCTATATACAGTGTGTTCCAAAAGTCACGCGACAATTGGCAGAAAACGTACACTTGTGAAATAGCAATCGGGGAGAATTTGCCTGACATCTTCATCTATAATTCGACCATTAAAATTTCTTAATATATCGTCACACACAGAAACCTGATTCCATTTGGTAAATAAATATAAAATTTACAAGGTTATCAATGGCAATGCGACTTTTGTTTTAGATAAGCACATTTACATTTTCAGCAATGGCATTAGCCGAAAAATACACTTTATCCCATTAAATCATGAAATTAGGTATTAATCTGAGGTTAATCTGGCAATGAGTTAAAATTGAAGAAGAATCCGTCACGCTTGGTTTTAGTGAAATTTACGATATATGAACTTCAAAATCTGTTGTCGTTAGTGTCCATAGTATCATACTAGGGTCCATAGCTAAATTTTGGTCTTGTTCATACTTGAGTCTATAAATAGGTATGTATTTTTCAGTGTGCCCACGTAGCTACCGAATGTGAGACAAGGACAGTTTGAAGTGAGTTTAACGGCAATACAGTGGAAAAATTGCTGAAGCCCCATCGGCACTTCGCCTTTTTGGGGACGCCTCAGATGCTAGGTAATGACCCAGACCCTCTCCCGAAGGAGAGGTACTACCTAAGAGATGGCTCACTGGCGCTTCAGCTTCATATTAATTTCGAGTCTATAAATAGAGATTGGTCCGTTTTAAACTTCAGTCTATAGTTAAGGAGTGGTCATGTTCACACTTGAGTATCTAGTATTATTTTTTTTAAAAGAAGAAAAACAACGATAAGCGACAAAGGATCGTCCGTCTTCTGTTACCTTTCATCGTTCAATAACTAAGATCACGGTTCGAACAGCATTAAGATTAGCAACGCAAGGTGGCAGCTGGTAGAGATTCCTTTAGAAGGCGTTAAAGACAGTTTTGAAATTGTAAAGAGACCTTGGTATAATTAGAGGTCCTAGAGAGCGTAATTTAAAGAGAGCAAGGCGATATCAAACGAGTTAGGTTAATTTTCATTAATACCGGGATATTTTCCAAACAGACGTCGTCAAACAAATGAATATTTTAGTACGAATTATGAGCACGTAACGATGTAAATATTAAAATGACAAAACCCACAACGCCCAGTCTCTTAAATTTGGTCATAGTTTTTGATAATCTACAATGTTTATTGGTATTTGCTTTTAATGATATTTTATCATCAACCGTTTGCTTTATCTCTGTTGGACATTCTGTCCGAATCGGAAGTGTTTCTTTTCAGCTCGTGTACGTTAGCCAACGTTTAATGTTTCGCCTGAATCTCCCGCAGCTAGGGGGAAAAACTCGCAGCTGATCGAAATTTTACATTTGCTTCGTAAGTTGAGCGTCTCTGTAACAATGAATATATCTACTTTGAATGACATATAACGGATCTAGCATGAAAAAAAAAGAAGTCCGGTCCACAAAGGCCAAATCTATCAGACGATAAGTGTTAGGAATAATCAAATCGTTTCAGTTGTTGACTGTCTTTAAACTGATAAAGGTAATGAGTTATGTTTAGATGAAACTGGATAAAAGGACACGAGGTGGGCCCGTCAACTTTGGTTCAGTTGACATTCGATTTCAGAACGTATCAGGTGAGATAATTTCGTTTCGCTATTGAATTTCAGATTTTTAAAAAAAGAAAAAAAAAATACGCGACAAAGGATTGCTCATCTTCCCTTACTTTCACAAAGCCTTATTTTCGACAAAGATTTTTTTTTAATACCACGTCCTTTCAGGGTGTGGGCGATCGTGCCCCGGCATAGACGACATTCATTTTAATCTGTGTGCAATGATTTCTCGGAAAAGACAGTGGAGGTGTTTCCCCGTTGCCTTCACCATGGTTTGGAATTCAGAGTTACTCTTCTGGTTACCGCTCAAGAATCCAGTCTACGCTGATTTTATTTATTTATTTATTTATTTTTAACTCATTGGGCAAATGAATTTCTCCTTTTTCAAGAGTATTTGCGTAAAAGTGAAGACAACAGGAGAGGCTAAAATTTGAACTCGACTCACCGATTCTACTTTACTTATTTGATCTTGTGGCATTCACCCGGTCGACTGAGCTGACTCCGTCAAACGAACCTGTCGCATTCGAATGATAGCTGCCCAAGCGTAGCAGAGGCCGTATTCATTCGGCTGTGTAAATTCACAGTATGAGTTTTCAGGGCAAATTGGATACAAAAACATTCCCCAACCGCATGTATACATACTTTAGAATAGTGAGATCTGATTTCAGTTCAGTTTCTTTCTCGACTGGTTGCCACCTAAAGCTATTTTACCCATAGCTGGGTCCTGGGTATGAATATAAACTACATCCGCTTCCTGCGTAAGATAATAAACTATGTCCAACAGGAAGGCCACTGATCAGGAGACTTTGAGGAGCGTGGAATCACCTTAATTGCTGATGTTCCCAGGTCCACCCTGACCCGGGATGGCAGCACCTGTACTATACATTCTTGGATTATACTAAAAAATGTGAGTAATTGAAAAATGGTTCAAATATGTATACATCCACACCTCTTTTTCTTTTTTTTTTTTTTTACCAAACTATAACTATGAATCTGTTTAAAAAAGTTTTTGGACACTGAGGTTGATATGCCATAAAACAAAACCAACCAACCTACCTACCTAACAAGCATGTGTAAATGTTCGACAGAACAGGGTCTAGGAGGAATAACAAAAAGACAAACCTTACTCAAAGCGACAAAAGACAGGAAGATGTGAAGAGCCATAATCACTCATATCCTGAAGGGACACTGCACATAGAAGAATATCGGTGACAGCGGAGGTGGTATCATTTTGAAAAGGTACGAGGAACGCTATCATTCTGCTGCGATTCCTGTGTATGACGATAAACTACATCCTGCAGCAAGGCCTTTGATCGAGACATTGAAGGTTTTAAGGAACGTGGAACCACCTCTTAATGGCTCTCGCTCCCAGGTCCACCCTGATACGGAGTTGCAGAATCTGTTATGGCCCCAGCTATAGGCAAATAGTGAGCCCCCACCAAACAAAAACAAAACACTATGAAAGTACAAGAATGCATATTTATAGTAAAATTATCAACAATACATTTATCTGTAGTTGAAGTCCTAAAATTGCGTTTAAATTACTTAGATTTTGGCATTAAATGACCCATAGAGGTGATGATATGCCGCTAAACAAAATCAACTCACCAACCAACCTAAAAAACAAATTACGGAGCATACGCACACACACACGTGTGTGTATGTATGTATAGTAGCAATTACTAGCAATATATATTTATAGCAAAATGGCTAACAATATATTTTATTTGTAGTTGAATGCATGCAATTATTTAAATATTTAGATTTCGGCATTAAATGGCCCATAGAGGTTAATATGCCGCTAAATAAAATCAACCTGTCATATAAGAATAGTGTCGCTGCCGACACTGGGGTTTGAACATAGATCTCCAATGAGCAAACACAGGTGATCCTATTTTTAAAAAGTAGATCACGTGATCTAAAAGAAATGTATATATGGGAATTAGTGTGGCGTCTAAATGATCACCATTTCTATTCTATCCTCTATTACTATTCGGATCACTATTCTCTATACTATTCAATATACTATTTCTCTATAATGATCGCTATACAGATTACTATTAGGTGGGTTCTTTTCGAGCAAGTTATTCGAAGGCGTCTGACACCAGTATTGTTCAACGGTGGTACTACAGTGGTATCGGCGATTACAAAGTCTCTACTACAACAAGTATTACGAAAGTGACAACGAGTATTCGTTGACATCACAAAATAACCAACATGAAAGAATTCTTTCGTGATACTAATCCATATAATATCCTACAATTTCTTCAAGAAACCAAACTGTATTCCGAAATATGACTCCAAAAAATACAACATAAAAGACACATACCGCCTTTAGTAGGTACCTCTACGAAATCGGTAAAAAAAAAAATGAGCATAGCTTCATGAAAAAGACGCCAACCTTGCCGAAATCGAAATTTTATCGTCTAAATGCTTATGTTATTATTAAGAGGAAAGACCAAAGTTTTTTTTTTGTTTTAAAAAAAACAAAAAAAAAAAAATCTTTGTATCACCGGAACTAGTAAAATAACATAGACAATTTTTAGCACGTTTTTGTTTTTTTGTATTGCACACATTAATTTGGAAAATCTTGCAAAAATAAAAATAATTGTCGGATGTTAATGAAACTTTCAGGAACTATTCACAGATGATCGAAATTGTTATAAATATTTTTTTTATTAAAGTCATTTTTCATATTACCCCCCACCATAACTAATTTTATGAAAATGCTAGAAATTCGATTGCATCGGGTTTAGTGATTACAATAGTTAAAAGCACAAGGCTTTGAGGAATGCAAATCATGTTTTGTTTTTTGTTTTTTTAATTGGACCCCCACACACACCTGAAAATCAGCCCTGAATTGTAACATACAAAACTCAATAGAACAAAGATATTATTTAATTTCAAATGCTTTTATTTGCCTTTAGTTGTTTTATGAATATGGACAATATTTTCTGAAAACAAAAAACTTTTTCAATGAAAAATGAATTTTTAATTTGTTATTTCTTAATTATAATAGATTTTTACATTTAAGTTGTTAAAATATTATAAAATTAGTTAAAAGCTGCATCGGGTTTCCTAAGTCACCTTATGAGATAGATCTTTTTTTAGCGCGCTATAAATTGTATGATTTTGATTAATCAGAAGATCCGCAGTAATTAAGAAATGTAATTTTGTGTTTATAATCGGGCGGTAATTATGAAGTACGGAAGACTAGCCAGAATACAATTAAGTTGCGTTATTTGAGTTAAGCATTGTTCTCCGCTGTTAAGGCCTTTACTTTTGCGAAACACGTGTGAAGAAGTTAATTTGATTTTTTTCAATTTCGACTAAGAAGGGTACCTACAAGTATCGGTATCATCTTATGAAATTTATATGATCTTACTTTTGTATTAATTTCAGTTATGACGTTTTTCCATAAATGAAATATCAAAATTAATAAAATGAATGGAAATACAAATAACAGTAAAATGTAATAGATGTACATAAAATTATAGTATTTTATGTACGCTTCTGATAAAATTTCATTAGGTACCTATAAATTAATTAGATACCTTTCTTAGGAAATATGAAATTTAATCTCACTCTTAAGTATTATTTTAATTTCTTTATAATATATTTTCCATAAAGCATCGTAAACGTTAAGGTGAAAGCTAAATACAAAAAAATTGGAGCGCTGAAAGTTTTCCTCAAAAATAACGAGGTAAATAATTGGTTCACTTAAATGTAAATTATTTCACTTTTCTCCTTCCGTAGAAGAAATTATCCTCCCAGAATCCGTCAATATGTCATTCATTACCTGTCAAGTGACGCGAAAGTTTATGACCTGCTTTTTTATTTTCAAATTACATCTTTTCGGCGCAGAAGCTAAGTTATGCTTGGTTCAAAATATTTTAAATAAACATAATTTCTGATTTTCTTAAAATAAGTTTTGAAAAAATGATAATTGATATCTAAAAGAATTTCAAAGTGGGATTTCCAGTTTTTTTATAAAATTGAAAAAAAAAATGGTCAATTTTGCTGACTCAAAAAAAAAAAACGAAAATTTCGGACGTGCCAGGAACAATTAAAAAATGTAAAAAAAATACACCCCAAATACTTTGATCTTTCATCTTAATAATATCAAACATTTAGACGATAAAATTTTGTTTTCGACAAGTTTGGCGTCTTTTTCATCATGCTATGCTCTTTTTTTTTTTTTTTTTTTTTTTTTTTTTAAAGAGAGATCTCGTGGAGGTACCTAGCCTTTAGAAATTATACCCATACAAATGTATATGCACAAAAGCTGACTATCATCTACCATGTATTAAGTTGGGAAAACAGAATAATATAGAACATATTTGTATTCCTACAAAACTCCTAGGAAAATTAAATTTCGGCATTAAATGAACCATAAGAAGTTGATATGCCGTTAAACAAATCAATTGTTCTGTTGCGATTGGAACAGATTTTCGTTTGGTTTATCGGATTATGTTTTGCTGCGCTTTTTTTTCCCCCTTTTTTTCCATTGTAAATTTCCCAGTTATTTAAAATCCATCAGGTCTGATTTAACGCATTCGCAAATTAGGTCTTCTTTACTCACGTAATTCAAGAACCTTTTCTTATAGTCGTGCAATTCTACGATAAGAGCCGCCTTATTGATAAGCATCAGTTTAGCAGCACTCCAAACGATACCGGATGTAGATAAACTCTGACGCCATCTTGAATCGTCTGTCGGATTAACTCGGTACAGTTTCATTTTATTCTTGGACTCTGGAACTGAAAAAAAAACTGAAATTTAATCTCCGACTGCAATACGAGAAAAGAAAATTTAATAAATCTATCTCTGATGGCATGCTTTGTGATTTAGTCACAAGTTAGACATTTATTTCCTTATAAGACAATTGTCTTCCGTATCTATCTGATTTCACCTTCCCACTATTCCAACGTTTTAATTTCAATGGACACGTTTGACACATGCGGCAATTTGTTGAAGGAACTGGACAAATGTTTCGCATTTAACCCACATGCCTACTACTTATCAACCATTTTCAGATTATTTAAAGCCAGAAAATGTCTTTAGATTGTAAGATTTTATTTAGACAATAGGTTTAGCGATACAACTTTTACTAATTAACCCATAGCTGGGGGAAGAAGAGGTGGATTCATAACTTTCCAGCGTAAGTGAATATAATTGACCCAACTGTAATTGAAACTCTGCTCGCCGATTAACAATTCAGAGCCATTATCTATTTCACCACCTACACACCCAAGCTTATAGCACCTGGTATTCCCAAGGTGTCAACCATCTCTGTGCTGACCGGGTTCGACGTTACTTAGGGCTGGTTCCTGTACGACCATCTAACTCACATGCAGTGGTCTTGTGCTGAAGTTTGGGGGAGGATCAATAAATAACTAAATATTTTCCACTGGCTCCATTAAGGACAGATTCCGGAGAACCCAGGGATTTTAAAACGTAATTTTAAGACAAGAAGTCTCTCCCCTTTTATAAATTTGGCCCGAGACAATCTTCCAATATTTATTAGAGCATTGTAAATAAAATAAGCTATCGTCAAATATTTTGGAAAAAAAAACTCACGCCCCAAGCGTGTCAAGATGACTGACAATGAAGAGTGTAGGTAAGTGAACTCCTAGGCTTGACAGACTCCAACATTAACTGTAAAACCTGTTACACTTGTTAGCAACCTCGTCAAGATGTGTCCGGATCAGGTAAGGATTACTGACGCAGAAAGCGTTCGACGATACCGCTTTCTATCTAGTGATATTGGAGATAAGGTTACAGCAAGTTCTTCCAAAACTCCAGCCCTCTCCTCAGTATTCAAGCTGATTTTAATAATGCCTCCGTCCGGAGAATATCTATTCGTTTAAAAATGTCCAATCCTGTTATTTGTACTGACTACAAGTGGGAAAATATCTGGTGATAATGGAGATAATATTACAGCAATTTTTTTTCACAACACCAGCACTCTCATTAGTATTCAAAGCAGCAAGTCTTTTCAATACTCTCGCGGTGTTCTTTGTATTCTGAGTCTCGTCCTAAGATTTTTCATTTTTTTTCTCTTTTTTTCATAGGCTTTTTAATGTTCTAAGTTCTTCAGTAATGATGGGTATAATCGTCTCTTTCATATTCAATAGCTACTTTTTTGTGATCCAAGTCTGGAAATGTCCAGACAATTTCGAGCTTTCTGTTTTAATTTTATCGTCTGCTGGAACAACCATATATGTTAAGAGATCACCTTGTTTTCAATAACGAAATCTGGTCTGCTAACAAAGATTAGCCAATCCATTGGAATCTCAAAATCCATTAGAATTTTACTTTGGGGATTTCCAGCATCTTCTTTATGCATGCACCAATGATTTCTGTGAGTTATCTCCTAATTGTTTGCACAGTTCCCACCGAGTCTCCGTTCCTCGCCAATCATGTTCATTTTCGCATTTTTGATACTTAATTATTTGAATCGTATTTTAGTAGGAGGAGGAGGTGTATTCCGTAAAAGCGAAAGCGGTCAAAAAAAAGATTTTTAAAAAAAATAGCAGTGGGTATGAACAGGTTCGCGAAGAATTCTATAAATGACTCCCTCCCACATTAGAAAAATGGTATAGTCACAAAATACAGCTGACCTTGAAACAAAAATAAAACATAGATATGTTTGGTGAAGATGCAAATGGAAAATAAAAATCTGAGACACAATGTGACGTCCCCCCGGTGTCGCTGCGCCAAATGTGACGTCTGCCCAGCCGCGTCCGTCGTGCTATTCTGTCCTGTGACGACCAACTGGCTTGGTATTGGTCGCGGCACCAAATGTGACGTTCTAACCTTTTGGTGATTTGGATGGGAATCTGGTTAGATTCGGTATCAGCCTTGTCGTTCCCAGCTCGCCTCCAACGTCTGGTTACCGAAGTAACTGTTTTGATTTCCAGTCTAACCTACCCACGTTGTGAATTGATCTTAGGCAGACGAAATCAATCAGTCGCCGGGCCGTAATGCAAGTCGAGTTCGAATAAAGGTGATATCGCATAAGTATATGTAAAAGAATATAAAATAATATCTCGAAAGGTTCAAATGTGTTAAAAAGGGATAACAATATTTCATATATGGTTGCTGAATACAGGACTGCGTCTACTTCCCAACCCGCTATATAGATTCGTGACACTTTGTGTTTGTTAGGCGAGTCTTAACACCTTTAAGTTGTTTGTTCTTTAAGAAACTGGTTCTTGGTGTACCTTCAGACGATATTCGTGAAACTTGTTTCGGTGGTGTGAGTCTAAGTCGTTCTTCAAAAATAAATTGTTCTTGGTTAGAAATTGAGTTCGGAATTTGCACGAATCTTAGCTTCTGCGAGGCGGGTCTTCAGAGCTCTCAGCTCACTGCAACTGCTTGCCTGTCTGTCTCCAACCCCAACTGCAACTTAACTGATGTTCGCTCGCTGCGACTTTGCGTATATGGACGCCGACCAAAACCGGGGTGGGCTTGTCGGGGTTTGAGGTTCCTTGATAATTCTCAACCCACAATCCACTTATTTGGTTTCGGTCAGGAAAATTTTATTATTTTCCATTTTTGGAAGTCTTTCGTCTTCCCACCTCCTTCTGTTCTCATATTGGTATCTCACCATGCCCTCAGAGGGTGTCAACGGGTTTCCCCTCTCTCTCACAGTAGCAACTCACACCTATTCCTTCAGGGGGGCACAACAGGCCTCCCCTCCTTCTTTACATGATAACCTCCGCCCAATACTCCTGCTATCATTCAGCCAATGGGCGCTCAGCGGCGTGAGTGTGGCCAGACTAGCCTCGGTTTAAAAAATCTTGCTCAAAGAAAAAAAAAATTTTATCCATTTCACCCCCCCACACACTTTTCCTTCTTCTCTTCGAGGAGACCTCACACCCTAGACTCTATCTTTTAACTGGGTTACCTGGAATTCGTCAATTAGCTTTTCGGCATCACCAAGCGGGTGGACACACAGACGTACCTGCACTCCTGGCGCCAACCACTGATCCGATAAAACGGTTTCGCTATTATAGCCGGATTTCATATGGAATTCGTCAACGAAATTTTCGCCAATTATCAAGTGGGTGGCCATCTGGCGAAACACAGCCAATTTTTCGTCCCGATAAATTAATTTCGCTATCATAGCCAGCCTGACGATAAACAGATGCTCCTCTCAATGATTTCTACATATAGACAAAGGCTTAACCTTTCCTTCATGGTGGTCGGCGGACACTTTTGTTTTTATAATTCTGCGACACAGTTAATTTTTATCTATTTAGAATTCTGTCTCTGAGGTTATTTGGCCAACCTGGAATTTCCACCCACCCCGTAACCTAAATCAGATTAATTCCAGTATCTTCATTTTTACCTTCTCGACAATGGGAATAAAAAATTTTACTACTTTTCCTTGTCAGAAAAAATAACACCGCTTAGTGTCCTTTTCGTGATGGCTTCTTATCACCTAAATTTAATTCTCGCCTTTCTTTTTCCCTTTTAGCAAGCCAAATAGTGTCACAACGCTGTCCCTGTATCTCCAATGAAAGCCACTAGAACGAGCTAGAACTCAAGAATATAATCAATGGCGAGAAAGCCCTTTCTAAACTAGAACTGTTACATTGCGAAACAGACTCTCAAGCTAATGCTTATCTGATCATTACGATCTTAACGGTTGACCCTAGACTTGAAGAGGTTATCTTTTCTACATAGATTTATAATATACACCTTTTATTCCCACCTTGTAGTCTCTTACAATAACCTTCATTCTAATAACACTCCGACATTTGACCCTTATATTGGGTAAACAAAAATTGAGCATATATATATATATATATATATATATATATATATATATATATAATAATTACAAATTACATTCATAAATTAGATTCAAACTGATAAAGATGTTACCGTAACTGTTTTTTACAATATTAAAAAGTACGATTGGTCGGGTAAACAAACTGTTATAATTTTTTTTTTTTAATATGTTCTCTATGAATGTGTTAATACAGTATTTAACTTATATCAAATCCCTAAACTTATTGTAAAAAAAAATTCAATATTTAAATTGATAGCAAACATCATATTAATTTCTTCGGGTTTTTTTTTTTTTTTTTTTCTTAGACATCTAAATTACTATCAAGCATTAAAATCTCTTCTTTACATAAATTGCTAAAACCCAATTACAGCTTCTTTCTCTTTACTTCCCTCTCCCTCTTATTTCTTTTTCCTTTTTCTTTTCTCTCTTCTCCCCTCGCATTTCAATATATCACGTCCGTTAAGTTGACCGTTTAAATAGTTCAAGGTCTGGTAACTCCTCCTCCCCCAATACAAAGTATGCTTGAGAGAGATATGAAATTAATCCCTCCCTATACTTTACTATGTCTCTTTAACTACTCCTTTTACACTCTCTGTTAAATTGCAAAAACTTACACTACCCATCAATTTTAATTTCATTTTTCGTTTCATTTCATTTTTGGAAGTGCTATCTGATGATCCGACGTCCTTTAAAAGGACTCTGGTGAAATAGATTATTATAATGGTACCTTAAAGTGGCCTGTTTTTCTTTCTTTTTATTTATGTATATATATATATGTGTGTGTGCGTAAATGAGTCTACACACGCACATGTTATGTGGCAATAGAATTTAACAGTGCGCAGTGATTAACAGCTTTGAGATACGATCAGCCATATGAAAAAAAACGTACCAACATTTTCTTTCAAATAATTTTTATTTTCCCAAGTACTCTCAAATTCATCTGAGACCATTTTCAGAAGATTAAAATATCTGTGGATGTGTATACAGTAGCTCCGTAAACTCAAAATATTTTTACTGTTCATTAACAGCGTCTCAATTTCAAAATTTCCAGCTATGCAATGGAGGTAACTTTGTAATTTAAAAAAAATTAAAAAAAATAATTTTAATTTAATATTTATAATTTAGTATTTTTATAAAAAAAACTTTACCGCTACAAACATTTAATAACTTTGTTGCTATACATATAGTCGACTTTATTTATTTTGGCCGCAATTCTCTTCTATACAAAATTACAAAAATACAAAATTTTAAGTTTTTGATTATTTTGATGAAGTACTAATGTATTTTTACTAATATCTGTCTAAACTGTAAATGTGGACATGAGTGTTCCTTTAAATGTTCTGAGATTGAATTATGATTATTCAAGTGAAACGTAAGCCGTTTTATCAACATCGTCGTATGTATTAACATTTTTATCAGTTACAATCTCCCAAAGGACATTTAAATTGATATACAATGTTGGTCTTTTTGTAAGATGCTAGTTAACGGAGAAGAATTGATTTGGACGACAAGGTTGGTTGTATTAAATTTAGTATAGTATGTAATTAATTTTATTTTTTTGCTTGGATGAGTGGGGAATATATTAGTGTTTGAATCTTTTTAGAATTTTATCCTCCTGATTAGTTAAAATGCATTTGATTGCTGCATAGTAGTTTCATATGCTTAGAATTATTTGATGAAGTATTGTGTTAATTTGTATTTGTGTTTCTATTCCTAATGGCTCTTCTAATTTGTTTATCAATAATGTAATCAAGAAAGTCAGTATTAATGAAGTTTTGTCTAATGTTTAAATTAATTCGTTAACTCGAAAGGATTAAACTAAAATAAATAGACATAATACTTTCAAATTATTAAACCAAGCCTGTTTGAATATATATATAGATAGAAATAATTAGGAGGATTTGAAATAATCATAATTAAGTAATTCCTCGAGTCTAGAAACCTCAACAGAATGCAGAAAGCACTGGACGGCCGTTTCGTCCTATATTTGGGACTCATCAGTGCGCATCCACTACCGAGAATTAAAACACGTTGTTGTAAAAGAAACACACGCGTATTAACATTTTTATCAGAGATGCAATCTCCTAAAGGACATTTAAATTGATATACGATGTTGGTCTTTTGTAAGACGCTAGTTGAAGGGAAAGAGTTTTTATGCATGACTAGGTTGGTTGTATTAAATTTGGCATATGTTATAATTAATCTTATTTTTTACTTGTTTTAATAGGGGATATATTAGTGATTGTGTCTTTTAAATATTTTTGCCTCCTGATTATAGTTGTAGTATATTTGATTACTGCATTGTAGTTTGATATGCTAAGAATTATTTGAGGTATTGTGTTCATTCGTATTTGTGTTTCTATTCCTAATGGCTCTTCTAATTTTTTTATCAAAGATGTAATCAGGAAAGTCATTATTAATGAAGGTTTGTTTTAACATTTTTTTTAACTCTGTATAAAAATATTTCTTGTTGAAGTGTTTGCTTTTGCACGGTTAATAAGTTTCATATAATACCTATTTTGTAATAGGACATTTACTTTTATAGTTGAGTGCACGTGTTTATGCTAATTGTGTTTTTATATATAATCTTATAAATATAAGAAATTATACTCGTCCGGAAAACCTTGGGTACTTTGATATGTAAATAAACAGACCAAGACCCAAGGGGAAAAAAAGGTGCAAAAAAGAAAGAACAGAGAACACGTACATCAGCCGAAGACAATCGTCTAGCATCAAAGTTCAAAGTCCAAAGAAGAAAAAAAAAACCGATACGATTAAGCAAAATAACTAAGTCAAGTGCTCAATACTTTAGGTTTAATTATATATACAGAAAACTAACTTCAATCTAATGAAGAACTTGATAGACTATATATGAGAAAAGAGAAGAGTACTTGTTAACACTGATGGTTGCTTAGATACGGCTATCAAAGAACTTTAAGGCAGGATAACGAAAAATAAGAACCGATAAAATATAACGTCTGCACGGAAACAAAGAAAAGAAATTACAAATGACGTGGTTGGAAAGAGAACATTTGAAAAGAGAAACTAAATGTTTTTTTATGTCGGCCATCTGGAACGATTGTTTTAGAACGACATTAAGCCTACAGTAAAATACACACACAGTGAATGTAAATATAACGGAGATAACTCGTCATTCATTTAAGTCAATGATGGAGAACTTTAGCTTTAGCTTAACATTAAAGCTAATATAGTAAGGGTGATTCACTGGGTACTGGCCATGAAAACCGGTGATGTATTCGCGTACGAGAATGTCGACTCGAGAATAAAAATGAAAAAATTATCTGAGAATTTGAATTTCAACTAAACTCCCAATTCAACCTCTATCTTGTTATCGTAAAAAATATTTGTCAGATAATTCATCTCACTAACCCAACAGACCAATGAATAAAACTATTAATAGAAAAAAAATGAAATGTGAGATAAATGTATGGAATTTGCGAGAAAACCACAAAAAAAAAACACGGTGACAGTGATTCCTATCATAGTTAATTTCCCTGTTCTATGTCTATCAGGTTTTTTTTTGGGGGGGGGGTTGTTTTTTTGGCTTTTTTTTTTTGTTTTGTTTTTCCCTCTCCTACATATATCTCATATAAACACACACACAAAACGCAAAATAACCGTAACATCTCATTTTAACAGTTATTCCCCAAATTAACCAAAAATATCTTCAAATCCTAAAGAGTAAATTTATTCAATAAAATTGTCATTGGCTTCAACCACGGCCTCCAGATGACTTCGGAATCTCCTGCAACTCTTCTTGACGGACTCTTTGTTGACGTTAGTGAATGCTACCATAATCTTTACATTCAGTTCATCTTTGGTGTTACACACCAGATTTAGGTTTGCACACAAACACTCTGAAATGTTCGTATTGGAGTTTCCGGCGCAAATGTCAAGCAGTATAGTATGCCGTTTCCAAATATCTGTCAGAGTGAATTGCGCCATGTTGCTCTTTTTCTCAAAGACGGTGCCCAACTGACACTACTGTGTAGACGAGAAAATCAAAAACAAGCACGATATATAAAAAAAAAAAATATATATATATAGTATCGCACTCTGTTTTCTATTCTTTATATATATATATATATATATATATATATATAAAATCCGTTTCTGTCTTTCTTTCCATTTCTGATTTAATCTTCTTATTTTCCTGTTTCTTTTTGTTTTTTACCCTTCGATTTTTCTCCCTCTTTTCCTCGTCTTGCCAACATTTTCTTATTAGCTGTTTATGATCTAAGTTGGATTTAATAAACAAATACGCCCAAACCTTCATTCATTGAAGTGATTACACACAGTGACACACCATCTACTAAAATCGTGTATTGAAAGAAATCTGATAACAATGTCTCCATCTTTATTTTATTAAACAAATACGTGAAGACTTTTTATATATTGATGCGGCAAATACAAAAGCATATGCAAGGGGGGGGAAGCAAATACCTACATTTTCATGTCATATTTAACACAGAATATCTAGATATGAACTGAGGTAGATAAATGCTACAATAACGTGTCTTTTCAGGACGTAGTCGATCATAGCCCTGTACAGCTTCCTTTTTTCTTATTATGCATAAACTATCATGGATTTATTTTTGAAAGGTAATGGTTTCCCGTTGCCTTTCGACGGTTAGGAATTTATTTTTCTTCTCTTAGACTGGCTGCCACCCAAGGCTAGAAAAACCTGCCTATCCTGATATTTAACCAATAGCTGGGAGACTATATGAATTCATGCCTTTCATAAGGTCGTTTGTGCAAAGATGAATTCAAAAGACAAGGCCTGAATTTGAACCCGGACTTCCGATTCCATATTATGTGGCGATAACCGGTACGCTACAATATATGCATTCAAAATATTGATAATTAAGTAGCTGCTGTTCTAAAGGTTTTCCAAAGATGACACACCTTTTATATTACTTGTGATATAACAAGCAGAATTTTTTTTTTTTTTTTTTTAGACAAATGCTTCAAAATATTTTTGCACTCCAATGATTACGGCTAAGCTCGGTTGGATGGTTTTTCATGAGCTATCGACCCTTTTTGTGTTATTTTGCATAGGTTACGCATTGAAATTCAAGCTCATTACTCAGTATTCGTGCATGCCTTGAATATTGTTACCACATATGGTCCAGCACTGTGTTTCTAGAGAATTCCTGATGAAGTCCAAAGAAGAATTTTGTGTCTTGGCTTCAATTACTTTCTCCCCGCCGGCCTCCCTCTGCCTTTTCTATAAATACTTTCATGGTAATTGTTCGGATAAACCCTCTGCTATGCTACCTAGACTTTATTAATGTAAACGCAGTATTAGATTGGCGGCAAGGTTTCATCAATTTACAGTTGAATTGGCTAAATATAAACGTAAGTTCCATGCTAACAGTTTCTTTTCTCTGACTTCCTTACCAGTAAATTTTATCTTCAAAAATGTGAATGCAAAATCCCTCGTTATTTATTGTCTTCTTGATTACTCTTCTATTGTTTTCACTCCTTAATAACGTTTCACTTTGTTCTTATTTTTTCGCACTCAGTAACTCCTTGTCTTAGTGGCTTTACTGCCTTGATTGAGGGTGAAATGATTAAAAAATGATAATCTATCAGACTAAACTCGTTTCATGCCGAACTCATTAGTGATTTTATAATACAACAAATTTACCCAATAAAGCGTCGGATTTAAACTGCTGTTCTATTCAAAGTCTGTAACTGAACAGGATGTGTGTCTTTACCACGTCTTTACTATTCGCCATTTTGTTTTAGACAGAAAATGGAGAGCTATTTAAATGTTATTTGTTTGTTTGTTTTTGTTTGTTTGTTTGTTTTTGTTTGTTTGTTTGTTTTTGTTTGTTTGTTTGTTTGTTTGTTTGTTTGTTTGTGTTTGTTAACCTAAAATTACTTTTAACATTTTTTTTATTTACTATATTTCCCAAGACTCTTCAAGGTAGATAGTTGCTAGATGAGGTTGTTGTAAAGACACATAAGGAAGGAGCAAGAGGGGCATTATGTAGTGGTTGGCTCTAGATGATATCGTAGTTGTCTAGAGTCTGTTCTACAAGTAACAGTTGTGGTAAAGAAACTGGCTTAGGTAAACTTCCTTGTCTGGCCCTGATTTAATATTTTGCAACGAAAATCAAACAAAAAGGTATTGTCAGTGGTCGGGAATTATCGTTTTCATTACTAACAAAACGGATTTACATATTTAAGTTCCCCCCCCCCTCTGTTGCCTTCTTTACTCTTTTGTCTTTTATTTCCCATTCGGATGTCTTTCTTTCTCTTCCCTGACGCCTTGTTTTCTCGTAATTCTTCTCCAAATTCTTTTCGATCGTTCTGCACTTTCTTTCCTTCACAACTTTTTTTTTTTTTTTTTCACTTGAAGCCATTTTCCCGCCATCGAGATAACAGTGCCTAGTCTAGCCTCACCCAGCCGTGCTGCACCACACCCGTCCCAGATAAGACATGGCGGCAGACGCGAGTGCCCATCAAATTCGCCTTTATACCATACTGTGAAGAGCAGGAGGCTGGCTGGCTGGATGATGGAGCGTTTCCGCCCGTCACGTGCCTAACAATTTTTATAGCAGTTCGAGAAACATTTGATGTTTATCTACATATATAAGATGGCTGACAGACAAGAATTGTTTTGTAACTTTTTCAATTATTCTTTCTTGTTTTCTTACTTCCGGAAAGCGTTTGTTGGGTAGCAATTGTAGGATTCGTTCATAATCGAGCACTTTCAGCGGGTATACCAGCCATTTTCAACATCAGATTATCTTGTTAATATTATTGTTAAATTACAATATGCGACTAGACTATTTTTTGCATTAACTTTCCTTGCTTCTCCTTGTTCATGACCCAAACATGGTTACTCTATTTCTTTGCACTTAAAGAATGCTTCCATTACTATCATACCTATCTCGCAATGATCTGCACAATATTTACGTTAAATGAAAAAAATGCTGAAAAGTTCTCGAACCAACAGACGTCCTAAAAACCGATGTTTGGTCATTGACATACTGATTTTGGAATGTTGATCAAGTCGAAAATCTTTCATTATTCCCTCGTAATTATATTGGAAAATCTTAATTTCTTTTATAATTAGAAGAAAAAATGGTTCTCTGTTATGTCTAGAGATATGCTCGCCAACTAATGTTGTGGTGACGAGACTCAATCGGAGCAGTAGAGAAGAAATTCTTAGTTTTAAACGGAGTCTACTGCTTCATTCATTCCATTATTTCAAACTGATGTAATGGAATAACCAGTCACGCCTATGAATGATTACACTATAGACAGTAAGTACCTATAAAGTCAACCGTCTACGAGAAAGGAGTGAAGAGTGAGACGTCGCAAGCACATCCGACCTTCCAATTAATGACACTCACTACTAGATTGATCTGTGTGTATAACTGTACCGTATTTCATATTGTACTTGTGTACAATAAACCTTTCTCCTAGTATCCACCTGTAGTTATGTGTTTATTCCCTTAGCACGGAATATAACCCAAACTTAACCAAAGATAAGTACTGGAAGTTCTACACCCTGTTTACTGTAGTTTCGATAAAGACCTAAATCAGGCCTGATATCGTTTACACAGGCTTGATATGCATTTCCCTATTCAGATCCAGATGTTGGATAGCTTATTTCTGTTAAATTTCGATTTTGTTTTGAATACTGCTGCCACATCTGGGATTGTTTTTCTACTATATATTTAAAGATATTTGATAAAATCCAAAGAAGAATCTGAAATGTCATTGGTCCTGACCTTGCATCTCGCCTTCAGTCACTTTCACACCACCAATGTAGCTTGTCTTTTCTATAAATACTTTCATGCTAATTGTTCTGATGAACTTTCCTCTGTGGCATCTAGACATTTTTATGGATTTAGGCACGGTAATAGATTAGCGGCAAGCTCCCATCATTTTATAGTCAAAATGGCTAAATTTAACCGTACTTCTATGCTAACAGTTTCTTCTCTCACACTTCTCGCTTGTGGAACTCTTCCGTTTCCTTACTTTCCAATCAATTTTGCATTTAAATTTTTGAAGATTAATGTCAATCGTTATCTACTGTTTTAATTGTTATTTTACTGTTCTCTCTCCTTAATAGTATTAGGTTGGTGCAAAAATAATGACGTAATAATGTCGTTTTTGACGTATTTTTTAACGTCAAAAAACGACATTATTACGTCATTATTTTTGCACCAACCTATTTTTTTTTCTTTTTCGGATTCTCTAACACTCAGTAACCCCTTGTGTCTTGGTAGCCTCATTGTCTTGTTGGGATGTAATGATTAAACAAAAATTTCATGTTACTTGAAACGAGATGGTAGGATTATTCATACGAATTGACTATGTCATTATCAAAGGCTATATAATATTCCCATCATTTTTTTAAATGTCTTGTAGTTTATAAAATTGCTATGAGATTGTTCTTTTTATGTAAATCCACTAAAAGGAAATGACCAATAGAGACAATGGAATATTGGCTCCAAGGGATATCCACTTCAATGAACCAATTGTTAAGAATAAATAAATTTAGTATTCTTTTCGGCCAATGTACATATTGCGACTATTTTGCTTAAAGATCGTATTTTATTAATTTCGAATGAAAACTTTAAAATTTCCAACGTATTTCAGTGAATGTTTTACTTTCTAAATCCTGGTTTTGATATATGAAAGAAAAAGTTGTTTGTTTAGTCTGGTTTAAAAAAGGGAAAAAAACGACAAAATTTAATGATGTGGTTCCACTTTATGTCGTTTTCGAGAAAATACACTCATAATATAGAGAATTATGAATACCGCAAATATTTCAATCTATCTTTTGGTTTTCTCTTTATTGCTTAGTTATGTTTGTAATGATTCTAGCTGTTCTCATCTCAACGGTAGTTGTGGAAAGAGACCAGTCGGAAGCTTATTTCAAAAGTTATTTTTGTAATACGGCTAATGTATAGAAAATCGATATAATGATGTTTTTGCGCATGTCTGTAGCAGTGATAAATTTTTCAAGGGTCAATATAGAACGTCACACGTTTTATCTGGCTTTTTCTATCTCTCGCACCTTCGCACGAGTTGTCATCCGCCTGACCAAACAGTTTCATGGCGATTACTCCTATGGCAACTGTAACCCTGGGAAAGGTCGCAAAACGACAAATAGATGCAACTTGATGCGTGTAGTGTAGTCTTGATTCTGAATTAAAAATAAGACCTGAAAATATTTGTTGGCAACAAAATCAGACTGTCGCTAAAGCTTTATTGAAGTTCTTTTTTTTTCTTTTTTTTTTCTTTTTTTTCTTTTTTTCTTTTTTTTCTTTTTTTCTTTTTTTTTCTTTTTTTCTTTTTTTTTCTTTTTTTTTCTTATTTCTTCTTTTTTTTCTTATTTCTTCTTTTTTTTCTTATTTCTTCTTTTTTTTCTTATTTCTTCTTTTTTTTCTTATTTCTTCTTTTTTTTCTTATTTCTTCTTTTTTTTCTTATTTCTTCTTTTCTTCTTTTTTTTTCTTTTTTTTCTTCTTTTTTTTTCTTTTTTTCTTACTCAAAGTTGTTCATTTCTCTGTGCACAGAAAACAAGTCGGGAGTTAAACTGCTCTGTCACATAGAGCACAACTGCCTATGTTTGAATAAGAGTACGTGCATTCTCTGGACTCTGACACTATTGGTACGAACCCTGACAGAAAATACATCGTCTTTATTAAGTCACTCGAATGAGCCAACCGGTAAACATAATTTTCAATGTGAAGAAAAAAAATTGGACGTCTATTCAAATATGTGTGTGCAAACACTAGAATAGCGTTTAGAGTAATAAAAGATGTCTGATTAAAAGTTAAATCCATTAATTCCTATATATATATATATATATATATATATATAGAGAGAGAGAGAGAGAGGATGTCTATAAAGTTCGTGTATACTTAAAAAAATTTATAACTTTATTTGTATTTGCGATAGAAATAATTTATAAAAAGGATTAGAAAGAAGTAAATCTATAATTTTTTTTAAGGTTTTATTGAAATTTTATTTTAGTTTCCACATGTCCTCCATCATTAGCAATACAAAGGGTAATACGATTTTGCAGTTCACGGAAAACATTTGCCAACTGATTTACAGTAATGCCTGAAATCACATTAGTTATTTTAGCTATACTAAAAACTAGCTACATTAAACTTTATAACATTTTTTACAAATTATTTCTATCGCAAATACAAATAAAGTTTATAAATTTTTTAAAGTGCACACGAACTTTATGGGCACCCTGTGTATGTATGTATGTGTGTGTATATATATATATATAGAGAGAGAGAGAGTCCTAAAGATTGACCTCATTTAAAATATGAATATCTGGGTAACTACATATTCCAGGCAAAGAAATTGAATAGGCTTCATGTTGAACAATAAAAGTTGTATTTATCAGAATTCTAGCAACATATTCAAATGATGGAGATTTTATAACCGATTTCACAAAGCTTCACCAATTGTTCAATATGCACACCACCTGTGACACGACACACGTCAAGTCGGTAGACCAGCTCCTGCCAAACACGCTGTAGCATGTCTTGCGTAACTTTCTCCAGAACCTCAGTGATTCTCTGTTTACGTTACTCTAGGCTTGTAGGAAGAGGTGGATACAGACCTGTCCTTTCGCATACACCCATAGAAAACAAATCGTAAGGTGAATGTGGTAACTTCAACAGCTCATTGTCAAAGGCACGCCCGATCCATCTTCCTGGAAGATTCTCATTGAGATAAGATCGCAGATCAACTTATTTTTTACACATTTTGTTAAAATTTCAGGCCATTTGAACGAGAATTGGCTATGATATTAGACTATAAACTGATATCATTTTTGTGTATAACAAGTTTTGATAAGTCAACAATGTCGCTCGAATGAAGTTAATTTTTGTTCGACTTTTTAGAATATTATAGATATATATATAAGGTGAGAATAACCATATTTAGGCTATAACTGCGTATCTGTTGCCGTTCGCTGCTCATGGATTATACAAACCAAAATGAACGAGCTTTGTTTGTTTTGTTTTTTTTAAAGTTAGATGTGGTTTGCATAGCCCCGAATCAACCTTCTCCACATCACACCTAGATGATCCGACCCTATCATCCACTGCATCCCCTGCAGTAGAGTAAGAGAACCCACCTTCCGGAGAGAAACATTTAGACTGTGGTATACACAGGACCAATGTCTACCTTTTTTGTAAGATATCATTGTGATCTTGGTTGAGAACATTCGATACCTCAAAAACCAGCATTGATTTCTCATCAACGAACAGATCATGTGTTCTACAGATTGAACGTCTCTTGGGACTCAAGTTAACGTCAGACCTCAAGTGGAAGGCAAATATACGACACCTCATGATGCTGGAAACATGGTCGGTTCCTTGAAATATTCTTGACTCGTACTGCTATGCTTTATTTTTAAGAGTCAGATAAAACCAAAAATGGAATATTGCTGCCGTATCTGGACTGGAACTGCCTAATCATCACTTTCCAGCCTTAACAGTGTTTGGAACCGTTTACACGGCCTTCGGGGGAATGTTATATTTTCAACCCTGTAACTTCTTTTCCATCGACGCTATGCCACGAACCTATCGGTAATCTATTGCTATTTACATAGCAAATGTTCAGACGAGCTTCAGTCTTTAGTTCCGATACTTCAGTCCTTTACAGTTAAAATCCGACATTCACAGGGTCAAATAACCCGCATTCTCTTCGATTCCATTTGTAAGGCGGAAGTTCCATTTAGCTTGTTTTCAGGAACCCCTACTTTATGGAACAGGCTCCCTCGAGTATGCTTCCACGATCAATACCATGTTAACCATTTCAATCTTTCTCTATCCTCTATATCCTCACCTCCTCTTATGTTCATACCTCACATTCAATAGCCCTCTACATTGAGTGGCTCCGGAGCCTTGTATTGGATGAACATTATTTAAAAAAATATCCTTTCCCTAGAGACGTAGCTATGCAGAGCCAAAGGTGTGTCTCACTCTCAGGATGTCAAGTTACTCTCCTCACTGTGTAAGCCTACTGGGGAGTCGGTTTAGTTTTGGTTATGCTACTGTTAGCTTGTAACCCAGTATTACCTGTCGCATAGTCGAGTAGTCGGTGATAGTGGAACAGTTGTTAGCAAGATATTTTCTGAGACCAGGATTACTGAGTTTAGCTTGACCTCTACACAGGCTTCTTCAAATATGACGCAAAATGTGTAATTAAAGGTGTGGCACAGAAATCCGAAGGCGCATTGGAATAGCGAAAGATACCTTCCAGAAACTAAGAAAATTATTAAGAAACAAAATTTCGTGAGAAACAATGCAAAAAAGAAGCTGAACTTATGTAATACAACTCCCTCTATATGACAGTAAATGCTGGACAATTTCCTCACAAATGAAGGAGACTTTAGGCAACAGATGTTACTTTAGAACAGTGGTTCTCAAACATTTTGAAGTCAGGATGCACTTGAAATCCTACCAATAATTGTAGGCGCACTATATACAAATTTTGGGAAAATATGTTATAATGAAGTCAAATATTGCCGAAAAGAAATACCTACCTTAATTTTATTCATTCTTGCGCACCTAGACATTCCAGGGTACCCCAGTGTGTCGAGGCATTCCATTTGAGAACCACTGCTTTAGAAGAATGCCAAGAATACATAGACTGGACATGTCAATCATTTAGAAAAATGGAAACGAAAAAGGACACCTGGGGAAAGAGGACTTTTATAACGAGTAAACTAATCTAATTAAAGCTTGTGCCAAAAAAGACACAGGGGATATTAAAGGGGTTAAACATTGCTTAAAAATACGAAGGACGGGAAGGATTGATCGCCACTATTCTGAAGAAACAAGACACAAGAAAGATGTACTTTATATAACTATTAGGTTGGTGCAAAAATAATGACGTAATAATGTCGTTTTTTGACGTTAAAAATACGTCAAAAAACGACATTATTACGTCATTATTTTTGCTCCAACCTAATATTATATATCACGTTCGATTTACAAGCTTAAAATATTGCCTAAGTTCAATTCTAATAGTTTCTTCTTTTTCTTTTTCTTTTTTTTTTTTTTTTTTTTTTTTCGCACTTCTCGCATGTGTAACTCTCTTCCGGTTTCTTGCTTCTCTACAACCTACGATCCTCAAAAGTTTAAATTCAACGTCAATCGCCATCTACTCTTCCAGAATTCTGTTCTTTTATTGTCCCTCAATCAAGTCTTTTGTTCGCTTTTACTCTCAATATCCCCTGGTGTCTTAGTGGTATTATCGCCTTCATTGGGGATAGAACGATTAAAAACGATCATGAAAGAAATATTTATATCCAGCCTGGGTTCTCTACAAATGTAACCTTGTTTCAGGTTATGGTAATTTTACTATCGATAACGCATTTGACCCTGATCTGGCAACTCGTCTGCAGTCGCTCTCTCACAGACGTGCCGTCGCCTCCCTCTGTCTTTCACGGTTACTGCTCCGATGAGCTGCTTTCGCTGGTTCCCAGACTTCATGAATTTAAGCGTTCAACTAGGCTGACATCTCGCACTCACCTTTTCACTGTTGAAACTGTTCAAGGTAGCCGTCTCTTCTACTCCAATAGCTTCATGTCTCACACTTCTCGCCTGTGGAACTCCCTCCCCTTTTCCTATTTTCCTGATCGGTATAATCAACTATTCAAATCAATCGGCGTCTCCAGATGCCTTGATCTATCCCTTATCCTTGTCTTCATCCTTTTCTCTATCACTCCTTTTTGCTCTCGCTCCAACTCTCTGTAACCCCTTGCTTGCTAGTGGCTTCCCGCCTTGCTTGGGGTGAAACGCTTAAAAAAAAAATTACATCGATATCCGCTATACAATCAAGCCAGGAACTCGTTTGAAACGAACAGTTTTGTAAATAGACTAGCCAGTGGCATTGATGCCTATTCCATCGGGCAGGTGACTGAGTTATATATGAGGGTTGGGCGATAAATGTGCATAAATTTATATTTTCCTGGCAGAAACGAGAATAAATACGAAGATACGTCTGTCGAGAGTTTGTTTTGATTTCCGATTTGGGCTCATAAGTGTGACGTGGGGAGAAGTTGTAGGGTTGTTTTTTTTTTTTTTTGTTTTTTTTTTTTGGTATAAGTTATGTTGATGTTTGTTTTCCTTGCTCCTCCCCCACCACTATCGTCATTGACTACCAAACCCTCACCTCCTCCTCCATTCCCTGTGGGAGGGAGTTAAGAGGAACTCGAAGAGTAGGAAATGAAGAAGGATGAGGACAAAAACAAGAAACTAGGTTGAGAGAATAAAGAAACGGGGGGGGGCCGTGAAGGCAGTATGTGATTTAAGAGAAAGAAAAAAAGGTTAGAAAGAGTGGGGAAATATAGAGCGTGAAGGAGAAAGGGAAAGATAGAAAGATTAGTGGGAGAGTAATGTGTAAAGAGTAAAAAGAAATGGGACAGAAAACAGAGGAGACCGAAAAGGGATAGAGAAAGTCAAGAAGAAATATATATATATATATATATATATATATTTTAAATGAGGTGAGAAAAAGGAAAACACGAAAAGACTTCAGATTTCAATGAACAAAGTAAAGAGTGGAATCAGGAAACGCATGTAAAGAAAGACAATGTTATTAGGTTGGTGCAAAAATAATTTCGTTTTCTAACATATGTTACTATGTGAGAAAACGAAATTATTTTTGCACCAACCTAATAAAAAAAAGTATTAGGTTGGTGCAAAAATAATGACGTAATAATGTCGTTTTTTGACCTTAAAAAATACGTCAGAAAAAGACATTATTACGTCATTATTTTTGCACCAACCTAATAGATGCTTTTTATTTAATTTATTTTTGTTTGAGTTTTTGTTTGCAAAAAAAATAAAAATACAATTTTCTCGACAATCTGCTTCTATATATAATTGGTAGCAGAATTTTGACAAATCCGCACTGTTCTTGTGCCTTTTCCGGTCTAATAATCTTTCACGCTCTATTCATCAGGATTCGTATCATTAGTTTTTTGGGGGAGACCTTAGCAAAGGGAAAAATAACTACTAAGAGCCTCGCGAGATAGGACGTTGTGGAGAGTCATGATTGCTAATGTCCTAAAGGGACACAACACATAGAAGAAAACAAACAGAATTTTCCCATGAAAAGGAAAATATCGCTCTGATTGGAGAACGTCTAGAAGAACAATATAAAGCAATGCGTTTTTAACTTCAAAGCCTTTTCTTTTGTAATCGATTCATCCCAAGCAAGGCGATCATGCCACTAGTACGCAGTGTTACAAGGAGTGAAAGAAAGTGAGAAGACTTTAGTAAAGACGAGTAAAGAAAGGGTAGTAAAGGAGTAGGTTTAACGGAAACAGAAGATAGCGATTAACATGTCAGGGAAGAAAGAAATCGAAAGATAGTTCCACAGGTGAGAAGTGCAAGAACAGAAACTGACAGAGCAGAAGTGGCGACTGCATCTAGCTAGTTCAACAGTGAAATGGTGAGACCTAGTTGCCAATTTAGTAGTACGCTTAAATTTATCTAGTCGAGGCACCAGGAAAAAAAAACAAAACTCATCAGAACAGTTGCCATGAAAATTTTTGTAGAAGTAGGGAAAGCTCGCCAAGTCGGTGAGAAAGTGACTGAAGGCGAGATACCTGGTTAGGATCGATTACGTTGCAGACCCTTCTCAGAATTTTGTCAAGAATCTCAAGATGTACATCAGAACACAAAATCAATATTCAATGCACAGACGAATGGTAGATTTATAAATATACAAGATGGATTTTGATGAGAAATGATTTCTGGCACGACAAAGTGAACCAGCTTTCCTCGCAGTAGATGTAGCAATTGATTCAGTATAGTCGCTCCACTTCATCTTAGTTTAACGGTAAGACCTAGTTGCCAGCCCGAGAGGAAAAACGCTCATCAGAACAGTAGCCACGAAAATATTTGTAGAAATCAGATATGGCATCAGTATTCAATTCACGGGCGAATGGTTGACTTATAATTATGCAAGATGGATTCTGACCAAAACGGTGAACCAATCATTGGAGGCAAATATAATAATGTCGTAATGGCTACTTCGATTTGGTGCAATGGTTAACAAACTTATCTCGCTACATCAATTACGACTGAGTATTGGCTTCGATACTAACTAGGTGCTCCCTAATTGATGCCCTGGGTCACATCTAAGCGACCCCGAGTAAATCACTGTAATAAGGTCGCCATTTTTTTTTCAATAGCAGTCATTTGCATATGATAAGTTTCGTTGCATCATGAAACTAACGGCCATCGGTCAGTCAGTTATATGCCATGCGTGATACACGATCGCCTAAGCGTGTATCTTTGGATACATGACTGACGAGGCAGATTTTTTCCTGCAGTAGGTTGCCATTTCTGTCTGTGGTAGACCAGTTGCCATCCAAGGTTATAGAACCCGCTCTGACCTGCTATTTACCCATAGCTGGAGGGAGAAGAGGATTCATACTTTTCCCCAAGAGTATTAGCACGTAAGTGAATGTAATGATTGGAATTCGAACTCAATTCGAGTCGCTATCCATTACTCCGCCAAAGCTAAAAAAACTCACCTGGCAACAAGTGCTCAACACCAGTCAATCTACTAATTAGCAGTTCTTTCTGTGACTGAACACGTCATATTCAGTAAAACTAATAAAAAAAGATTTTTTTTCAAGTTACGAAAAGGTGACGCTATTTACATTATTCGGACTATTGTCCTCATCTTTGTCGCCACGTTTATCACAACGTTTCGGCCGTTGTACTCTCCGGCCTTCTTCAGGTGGTTGGAATGACGAACTGAACTCTTTATTTCTTTATTTCACTTGGGTAAACTGTTCTAGTTCCACGTGCCATGTCTAATGGATGTCAGTTATCTCCTTTTAATTCCCCTCTCAACGAAACGTTGTTATAAACATGGCGACAAAGATGAGGACAATAGTGGCGCTTCGAAAGAGAAGTGTAAATACAAAAAGATAACGAATCAAACATAAAAATTAAAATGGTTGAATAAAGGAGAGAATGAAAAGTTTACGTTGGGTAGTAACCAATGTAAGAGAAGGAATATTCCAAGGTATCGGGGGAAACCATTCCACTACCATTTCCAAGAATGCATGACAATTCACAGATAATAAAAAAAGAATCTGTGGAGTTTATATCCTGAAGGTTGATTGCATTAGAAATAAATTAGAAAGATTATTTTTTTATTATTTCACATACGTATGTATATGCAATTATCATTTTAAACGTTAATTTTAGTGGCTACCCATATTGGAATAGACGCTCCGTTTATTTATTAAAGACTAGCGGCTTGAATATTAGAGAAATCTTATTCAAGAATATTCTCGAATATACAGACCGGTAGACGAAAATAAACGCATGTGTATATCTATGCTAAGAATACAATGGAATATGGGAGCAGCTCCAAAATTCTATATAGCCAGAGATTGGCAGTTAACCTCTCCTCTGACCTCGCCCTAACACCTCGGGTGAGGGGAAACTGGCTGGTTATATTCCATCATCGCCGATCGGATCCTGAAATATTACCAGTCACAATGGATGTTCCTTCACGGAGGCCCTGTCCCTTGAGCGTCTCTTGGGTCTTAAACTCAATCAAGACCTCAAGTGGAGCTCGTACAGATGATCCAGATGCTGGAAAAATGGTCGATTCTTTGTACCGCTCAAATTGACTCATCATGCTATCGTCTACATTTACGAGAGCCAGATCAGGCCGAAATTGGGGTACTGCTACCATATAGCAATCGAATTCCCGTCGAATCCATTACATTCACTTACGTGCTAATACCATTTGGAAAGGTATGAATCCTCTTCTTCTCCCCGCAGCTATGGGTAAATAGCAGAACAGACCGGTTTCTATAGCTTTGGCTGACAACTTACCAACCGCAGAAATAAATGGCAACCTACTGCGGGGAAAAAATCTGCCTCGTCAGTCATATATCGAAAGATACATGATCACCTAAGTGTGTATCACGCATGGAACATAAGAGACTTTATGCTACCGTATATAGGCAGGAGCTACCCAGTTTTCACTTTCCAACCTCGATAGTCCAAAAGCGTCTTTGCGTCCTTGTGGGTGATGAATTATTTTCCACCCTACAACCCCCTTCTCACTACACTCTCGCTATTTCCATGGAAAGTGCTCAGACGAGCTACATTTCTTCGTTCCACCCGTTCTAACCTTCGTGGATAAGACTCTCCAAGCTACGCACATTGGCTTAAACTATCCTCATTCCTATTGGTGAGATATAAGTTCCACTCAAGCAGCTTCTTCTCACGAACCGCTGCTCTGTAGAACCAACTCTAAAGATGGTGTTTTCCCGGTCACTACAATCTTAAGCTGTCCAAGTCTAAGATTAACAGTCACCTTACCCACATATCCGCCTAAACTGTGCCTTTTACCTCAAGTGGCTCCCGAGCCTGGTACAGAGTGAACATCACTATATATATATATATATATATATATATATATATATATATATATATATTAAATACAAAGAAAAATAACTCGGTCTATACATTCTAAAACTAACGCCCATATTTAAATAATTTTACAATTGCATTTGGGAATATTTTTACATAAGTAATTTACGATTTTTAAAGGTTTATCCTTTGTTTCCTGTTTAGGATTGGGTTTCCGGTTCCTTCTAAAGTCTGCTTCAGCTCTATACTCCTCATGATTGTCCTTTCCTACGCCACACTACACACACCAACCCTCTACCTTGAGTGGCTCTTGGGACTTGTATTGTGTAATAGAAGTGACAGTGACTTACCGGGAGCAAAGCGAATTCGCTGCCTCGCGTGTCGAACCATTCTCTGAGAGTCGGTCGCGCGTGCGTACGCCTACTGCCATTCTTATGCAGCAGACTTATTTGCATAAGAGAACAACGCTACCATTAAAAACCAGGCGAGTGGACGTGGGAGGGCACGTCTCTTCTAGGCTTCGGCGAGACGAGACGTATTGCTGACAGAAAGCGACAGCAATTTCTGGGCATCTGACATATTGGTTGAACAATAGTAAAAAGAAATCTACAGTTAACTATATTTTCATATCTACGAAAGAATTCTTCTTTTTAAATCATTAAAAGTAAAAATTATATTTAAAAAAAATAAAACAAAAACAAAGGAAATTAAAAATAGACAATTTATTAGCTTGATCTCCACCTATATGCTCTTATTGACGTTTGTTTGTGCCTCCTGTTACCCTGACATCAAAATATCTCATTACTAACAAGAGAACAGGTTACGTTACCGATACATACATAATCACATTGAGTTTTACCTTGTTCTTCTATGTTCGGGGTCCCTTCGAGGTATAGACGTTGTCGAGAGCAATGATCTCCTATCTCTTGCGGCTCTTAGCATTTTTCTTTGCTATAGCTCCCACACTCCGTTTTGCCCTCCATTCGCACAAGCTCATCAGGAAAGTCACTCGCTGCCCCTCCCTATCTCTCTTGCCTTCAATAAATCCTGTGAAGGTTAAGTTTTCCAAGACCTCCTTCCTTATTGTGTCTAAGGAATTTCAACTGTCTTTTCATGATTCTGAGTAGAAGTATTTGTTCTGTTGCCATTTTCTTTAAGACTTCCTCGTTTCTTCCAATGAATTCTCAGTATCCTTCTGTAGAACTACATTTCTGCTGCCTCTAGTTTCTCTCCTCATCCATGGTGAGATTGTCTAGTACTCACTGTCATAGAAGAGATCGATATCACATAGCAGTTTAACAGTCTTTTTTTTTCTTTTTTTTTTTTTTTCCTATCGATTTCTTTTTCGTTTCTCAGTACCTAGCTTAGCTCTTGGTATGCTTGTTTCGCTACTGAAGATATTATTGTTTCTTCTATTACTCCGGCAAAAATGCACAGTCCATCACAATTATATCATCATGGATTGCTGAAAATCGGTGGTATATCAAAGAAACAAATAGTTTATACACGTTATTTTTTTTCAATTCTAGACACTACATTTATTTCAGAGAATTTTAATCATTATCGTAAATCTATCCTAAAAGCATTTTTTTTTTTTTTTTTTTTTTTTTTTTTTGAGCAAAGAAATTTTAGTTTTGTATTATTATATTCATTGATTCGTACTCTATGGGTTATCAACCGTTTGTAGGTTATTTAACGCCATAATGTTTCGCCCTTGCATGGAGTATTGCTGTCATATATGGTCTGGAGCCCCTTCTGTTTACCTCGGGGTTCTTGATAAGCTCCAGAGACGGATATGCAATATAATTGGCCCTGTTCTGGCATCTCGTCTACAGTCGCTCTCTCACAGACGCGCCGTCGCATCCCGCTGTCTTTTTAACAAATACTTTCATGGTAATTGCTCTGAGGTGCTGCATTCGCTGGTTCCCAGACTTCATGAATTCAAGCGCCCTACGAGACTGGTATCTCGCTCTCACCCTTTCACTATCGAAACTACTAAATGTAGCCGGCTCTTTTACTCCAATAGCTTCATGTCTCGCACCTCTCGCCTGTGGAACTCCCTTCTCTATTCCTGTTTCCCTGACAGCTATAATCTCCAACTATTCAAATGTAATGTCAATCGACATCTCCAGTTGCCTTGATCTATCCACTATCCTTCTACTCATCCTTTCATCACTCCTATCTGATCTTGCTCCAAATCTTTTGTAATCCCTTGCGTCCTAGTGGCTTCCCACCTTGCTTGGGGTGAAACGCTTAAAAAAAAAAAATTTTAGATCGTAAGAATTTTTTTTTTTTTTTTTTTTTTTTTTGAGATAAGGAATTAGTGGTTCAAGTCATACTAATCAACCACATATTTGGGAGGGTAAGAGATGACTTTATATATTTCCCAATTTTATTTGCGCGTAAGGGAATATAAATCCCAACTGGATCTCGGCACTCCTATTAACAATTCCTAGCCATTATTCATTACACCAACTGCACATCCAAGTTTACAGAAATGAAAACCATACAAAATACATAACTCCTCTATAATCGACAACAGTACAAGGAGAGTGTCGAAGAATAAACGATGCCAATGCCGGGAGAGTGTATATATCTATCAGAGTAACATGATGGGCATATTTGAACTTCATACATTCGTATCCCAGCGCCAATTTATTGACGTGCTTCTGTTTCGCTCAGTCGTTGCCATAGTAGTAGTAGTAATAATAGAATTAGTAGTAGTAATAATAGAATTAGTAGTAGTAATAATAGTAATAATAGTAGTAATGATGTCCTGTTCTTTTAATTGTTGTAAACAGTGGTGATAACTTTTTGGAATGTTGTTAATTATGATGTTTGTAAATTGTGGAGAGTGGAAGCTCTTAACCATGCTAAAATATCCATAGACAGATAATTTAATTACAAGCAAACGAGGAGGACACAAATGATAATTAAATGTTAGATTCAGTTTTAAAACATTAACAGATTGCGACATTTATCAGAGAAATGAAATTTAAATTTTTATTATTGAATTATTCCAAAAATTTAACACATCAGTAGATAGTTATTAATGTCAACAACCCAGCATAAATAGTTATTAATTTTAAAAAAATAGTAATTAATGTCTAATATTATCCATAACTACATGTACAAGAACATAGTTTTTGATAAAAGTTTTTAAAAAATAACCATAAATACGTAAAAAATGCGTATATTGTCGAAAATCCCTTTTTACCCAATATAGCTATTTGTGCTGTTAATGCTTATTACCCAAACAATAATATTACTGAATATTTTTTTAAAACATTAAAGTATATTTAATCCCATTTCCCTAATAGTTGTCGTGATCTGTAAAAATAGAAAACTGATACACACAAGATCAAAAAGCAATATGTTATCAAAATCCTAAGCAATATAGTGATTTTCCAAGTGTAGCTTAGACGTGGTACAAGTTAGAAGGTAGGGTACACCTAGTGAGGGACTCGCTGCTTAGTAGTAACTGTTCTAGCTCGACAAGCTTGCTAACCATTACACCGCCTCGAGGTGCCCACATCCAAAGCAATATAAGTTTGATTTCCCCTGATTTCCTAGTGTAATATTCAACGGTTAGTGTCACGTAAAGCCTCTTGGTGCCACGCCATCGGAATATTTCATTATGGAGAAGAGTGCAATGCTACGTGACCGATAAATAGATAGCCAGATTCTATAATTAAAAAGAATTTAAAAAAATAATTTAATTTTTTTTCATTTTTATTTTTTATTTTCTTTGCCACCCTAACCAAACAATTCATTCCATATCAACTTAACGTTTTTCCTCCCCCTTCCCAACCCGTCAAATTTTCACTATCTGTATTCTTTTTGGGGGGGGGGGAAACATGGACCTTTATACCTGCAAAAAAAAAATGGCGTGTCAAAAAAAAAAAAAACAGGTTTTCGCTTGACACAACTTTTATTTTAACTAACTTTTACTCGTCGGCGATGTTTACTTTCAAAAGCTATAATAAAATTATAACAAAACTTAAACATATGTGAATAAATTTATAATTATTTTTTTTTTTTGTTCTTAAATTTTAGAATGCTGTAAATATAAAATTATTCCTTTAAATAAACAATCTAATAAATAAAGTTTAATATTTTTGTTGTAAATTGTCGGGAGCAAAAGAAATCTATAAATTCACTTTCATCGCATATTTGTTTTATTACAATTCTAATCTCGTCTTGGATATAACGATAAAGGCTTCTGGTTGGGATGTTTTGAGCAATGTACAACTACCTCTTAATTCGTGGTGTTCCTAGGTCCACCGTGACCCGGGGGTAGCACCTGTTAGGATCTCGGATATGGGAAAATATTGAAACCCACACTGGGGTCAAAAACATTATGAAAGTACAAAAATACATTTTTTGTAGTATGTATACCAACAATACATTACTAGAAAAGGAAAAGAAAAAATACCTGCAATATGCTTATGAAAAAAATTACGAAAGCTCCCAAGAAAATTAAATTTCGATATTAAATGACCCATAAGAAGTTGATATGCTGTTAAAAAAAGCACACACTTATCATCGCTTTTTAAAACAAACATTGCGGGTGCAGAATTAATTTCAACTCGGAATTAATTCATTCTAAATTATCTTATCTGCTAAGGATTTTTCATGCTAAATTAAAAGATTAACACCGATTCATTGCATTTTATTTAGGAATTTACGGAAATTCATAACTTTGATTTTTAAATAGTTAAAATTAGTTCCGTCACTCAAACATTGCCGGAGAGTGAAGATAGTTTTGACATTCCTTTCTTTTTCTTTTTTTTTCTTTTTTTCTTTTTTTGTTTTTTTTTTTTTTTTCTTTTTCTTTGTTTTTTTGTTTTTGTGTTTTTTTGTTTTTTTTGTTTTTGTGTTTTTTTTGTTTTTGTGTTTTTTTTGTTTTTGTGTTTTTTTTGTTTTTGTGTTTTTTTTGTTTTTGTGTTTTTTTGTTTTTGTGTTTTTGTGTTTTTTTTGTTTTTGTGTTTTTTTTGTTTTTGTGTTTTTTTTGTTTTTGTGTTTTTTTTGTTTTTGTGTTTTTTTTGTTTTTGTGTTTTTTTTGTTTTTGTGTTTTTTTTGTTTCTTTTTCTTTTTGTTTCTTTTTCTTTTTGTTTCTTTTTCTTTTTGTTTCTTTTTCTTTTTGTTTTTGTTGGTTTTTTTTGGTTTTTGTTTTCGTTTAATTTTTTGTTTTGGTTTTGTTTTGTTTTTTGGTTTTGGTTTTTCGGATACGAGCGTCCATATTCTCCCTTTTATATACTTTCGTACAGGTTAACTAGCAATGTTCGAATTGCTGGTAGCTGTCTTCTTGTATTTGTCGGCATTCGTGTCGCGGTGTATCATCGGAAGAAACGAAATTATACGTACTTAAAAATAATACCGTATATTCTACTTGAGCTATTATTTTGCTTTTATTTTATTTCACTGGGTTTTGGCGGTAGTGTGTTGGGTGTCTCTTGGACTGAATAGACCGACATGGCTCCCATTGGGCAAGTCTGGTTTTTGTCAGCTATCGAAATGGTGAGGCCCTTCCCCATCAGAAACATTCTTGTCTCTGTTCTGCTTCTTCTCATAGCAACAAAAGGAAAAGAACTAAAGAGAAAAGTAGACAAATAAATAAATTACTGACCTCCATTAGTTAAGGCTGACAACGGATAGAACAACCAATTCTAGAACTGTCATTGCCGACGTCGAATTCGCAAAAGTGTACAACTCGAGAGAGAGAAAAATAGCCGGGCCTTCCAAGATAAGAGAAAAACTGTAAAAGTGGGGAAGTGATTTATCGGCGCGCTCGAAACTATCATGAAAATAGTTTTAAATGGATTGGAAAAAATATAATTCTTTTAAGTGATCATCGAGAAAGTTTTATGGAAAATAGGGTTAGCAAGGGAGCTTATACTTAGAATCATAAAGAGACAGTTGAGCATATGAGGAAAGAGGATATAGAGAATTTAACACTCACAAGACTTACTGAAGATAAGAGAAGCCGGGGAAACTGTGTGTAACATACTGAAAGAATGTGTTCTTGTTCTGTCATCCCTTCACAGAGTAAGAGATGATAAAGGGTCAAAAGTAACTTACAAAAATAAATTAGAAGAAATTGTGGATAGCCATTATTACCCATATACTGAAAGAACATGACACACAAAAGAAGAATGTAGTTTCATTCGTGATATTATTAGAACATGCGGCGTATCAGGCGTTTTGAGAAAAAGAATGAATCAAAGATATATGGTTAGATTTAAATTTCTGTAACTAGTTGGTCTTGGTGGCATAATTTGTCAGGCAGCTTCTTTATTTCTGATTTGCTTTCAGTAGGATGACTGTCTTCAATAAAAAAAAGCATTTGAAATGAGATTAAAGAAATAATAGTAAAAAAGATTATTATTTGTATATTATTAATAATAATAAATGTTTCTTTTTTCCATTTTCTTCACAATTCACATTATTTAAAACGACACATTTCGAAAGCTTCAGAAGACAAGAAATGTGCAACAAAATGCGTTCTTAAGAACTGTACGAATCCTGAATAAATCTCTTGTGTCTTTTCATTCTTTATTTGGGGTTGGTGTGCTTTACTAAAAGTGATACAGAAACACTGACATTGTATTCCACTGTTGTCTTTTATTGCAAATCTAAAAACCTTTACCGCTTTTAAATATTTGAAGTTCTTTGAATATTGTATGTTACTTCTATCAAAGGTTACTCTTGATAAATGACTCGAGTGAGTGAGAGAACTATCTAAGAATCATTTAAGTTCCTTCTTCATTTTCTCTGTAAGATTCTTTATAAATTTACAAACCACGACACATGGTTTCTACTGAAAAAGGGGTTGATAACGAAAATAAATATAGAAATTAGAATTATACAGGTGTTGCGTATTAACTCAGTAGCACAAGGTATGATTGGGTGGGAACGGGGATTCATTGGGAATTATTCAAACCAGAAACTGTCCTCAGAGAAAATGGAAAAATAAATTTCTGCATGATTTTAAAACTAAAACGTTTATTCTTCATATAAATATGGAGATCACAGCATTTCAATAAAATAATAATATAAAATATTGATTGAAGAGGTATGGGGGAGTAATGGATAATGACTCGGATTGAGGAGAGCCGAGTTCAAATTCCAGTCGGATCAATTTCATTCACTTACGTGGTAATACACTTGGGAAAGGTATGAATCCTCTTTTTGTCCCCAGACTAGCAGGACAGACTGGGTTCTAGGAGAAGGAAAAACTCTGAATTCAAAACCATCCTGGAGAGGGTTGGGCTCCGTCAGACTATCCTGCACAAGAAACACCATTTCTCCTACGGCTGCAGTACACATGGTGCCCCTACGGGTCACCGGATAAAAAATAATAATATTGCTTGAAGCTGATCAGTACCGTGTGCCCTGTTTAATTACGCAGTGTAACGATACGTTAATCATACACATGTTTACATGTGCATAATTTTTTTATTGTTTTTAGCATTCCACTTCAGGGAGGCGATAATACCACTAAGACGCCAATGGATACTGAGAGAGAAAGGGAAACTTTACTGAGGAGAAAGGACGATATAAAAGCAGTATATGCATAAAACAATATAAAAACATTACAACTGTAACAGAAAACTTTAGTCAATTCTTTCATCTATAAATCTTTTTATTTTTTTTTTAATCATTTCACTCCAAGCAAGGCGATAATGTCGCAAGGAGGGTTACAGGGAATGAAACAGGATGAGAAGACTTTATTGAGAAAAAGGAACAGAATTCAGAAAGACAGAAGATGGCGAAGGACAGTGCATTTAAATTTTTGAAGATTGTAATTGACAAGGATGGGAGTTAGATGTAACTGTAATTTCTGTCCTTTTCAAGAGTAGAATGATGTGACAAAGTTGCCAAGTAGTATGCTTAAATTCATGTAGTCGAGATACTAAAGAGGAGAGCTCATTAAAACAACTGCCAAGAAAATATTTAGATAAGACAGAAAGAAGCCACACCTCATCGGTGCGAAAGTGACTGATGTCGTGATGCTAGGTCAGGATGAATAACATTACAGTTTTTTTTTTTTTTTTTTTTTTTTTTTTGTCGAGAATCTATAGATATATAGTCGGTGCACACCAGACCAAATATGGTAGCAATGTTCAATGCACGGACAGTTGGTACATTTATAAATGTGAAATATTAATTCTGACGAGAAAAAAATTACCTGTTACGATACAGTGAACCAATCTTCTTAACATCAGAGCTAGAAATTGATTCACTATAGTCATTTCTTTTTGTCAGTAAAAGAAACTGAGATCGTGAAGTCGCAATGAGTTTCAGTTAGTTGTGCATCCACACACACACACACACAATATTTATATAGATATGTCAATGTGCGTCCATGAAAATACCAGCCAAGTATTTAGTTTTAAATTAGGTGCGTTTCGAAAGCACATTAGAATTGCCTTCTAAATACTAAGCAAAGTAACAAAAAACATTTAACTTTCGTTAGAAACAAAGAAAAGCGTGTTGAACCGCTATTTAACAGTCCTCCTCTGCGTTACTTGATGATAAAGACTTGACAGAAAAGAGATGAGGCTCTACAAAAGTATACTTAGAATTCCATGGACTGAACATGCGAGTAACGTGGAGGTTTTAAAGAAAATGGAAACATAACGGATTCTTAAACTTAGTATTAGAAAGAGACAGTTGGAATTTCTAGGGCACATAATGAGAAAAGACGGTTTGGAGAATTTGACACACATAGTGTATATTGAAGGCAAGCGGAACAGAGGAAAGCAGCGAAAAACCTAAATAACTGGTTTATGTAAATGTTTTCAGAACAAGGATTAGGCAACACGGCAAAAAGATAAACCTTACAAAGAGATGCAAAAGACAGGAAATTGTGGAGAGCCATGATCACCAACGTCCTGAAGAGACGTTGGTGATCATTAGGGTGAAGAAGAAAGCTGAACTTTAAGTTTAATATAGGATGAGATCCCAACCAAGGATTCCCCAACGAAGATCGAATTCACTGAACTAACCTTGGTCTGCGAGACAAGCTTGTACACCTTCGCTCTAGGTTGGCGCCTGCATATGCAAAGACAGAAATTATACAATTCCCCCCCCCCAACACACATAAACAAGTCATACTCAGTATTCGACCTAACTTCATCAATTAAGGATTGACACAAAAAAACACATTTCTAAATTAACTGTCTGCCGATAGTATCATCCGTATCAAGCTTATCTCACGTTAACGATGTTTCTTGGTCATATTTCAGTAATTACATTCAAACGAGCTTTCCATCAAGCAACAAAGTAACTTGATAATGATAACATTTCCATAGCTTCCTGAGCTCCTTGCTCCAATCTATTAGTTTGGTAACAATTGGGAAAAGTGTATAGATAACAAGAATCCGTATGATTGTAGCATTTTATATAGTTTTTTGTGTATTATTTTCTTTACAAGTATTTACTTTGTACGGGCTCAAAAGCCATTCAAGGTAGAGTTACTAAATGGTGTGACATGAATGTAAGATTAGTAAGTAGGTGATAATATGCATATGGATGATAATGTTGCGTTGCAAACCAGACACCGGGTTCGTTGACAGGGCGCAGTTTCTTCCTGTCAAATGCTTGTGGCTTAAATATTACGCTTCAGCCAGATCGTTACACACGAGTGAAAAACAAAACAATTTCTAGCAGTAAACCAGATTCTATTCTTTGGTTTGTAACCAAGAGAGAAGTAGAGATGAGGTATAGGTTAGGGAGAAGTGCAGTTCAACGGCCGTCTTCCCTGTCCGTTCTGCGATGCCCGCTTCGTTCCTTCTGTGTGCTTTTTCGCGGGATGGTCAGTTTTATAGATAACAATTTTCTTTGTCTTGTCATCTTCGTTTAAAAAAGTAAATGTCCAGTATCCATTTTTTTTTTTTTTTTTCTTGCAACAGGTCCCCCTGTTTTCAATTTAACAAGACCCCAGTTGACTCATATTGCTACATCAACAATATGCATACAGAAAGTAGATGACCACTGATCCTTGACTTGAAGAGGTTAAGATTGTAGCGTTCGTTGAAACACTTATGTAGGAGTGTGTTAAACAAAGCAATGGTTCTTGGAGCTGTCTGATCTTAACTTCCTCCTTACAAATGGAATACATAGGGACTCGAGGTGGCTGGACTTCGTGGATGCCACATGTAAAGTTCTGATCTGGTGGAAATAAAGAATGGAGCGTGTTTGAACATTTGCTATGGAAATAGCCATAGAGTAGCAACAGGCTTGCGATGTTCCGACAATTGTAAACGGATTATGTATTTAGAGTTTTGAAAACTGTTCGGATTGTCATCGCACTTTTGTATCATTCCACTAACAAACAGCTCAGATATAGGCATTTACCAAAGTTAAGGCTATAATTGTGAGCACCCAGTGAATTCAAGGCAGTAATATTGACCTCTGAGACTTGCTTGAAAACCACAACACGACAGCAAAGTGTGGATAGTGTTTGTGAAAACCGTAACTGTGAGGGACCTAATGGGGATCGAACACACGACAGTAATAATAATAATAATAATAATCTTTGAGATTGTTTACCACCCCAAGATGATAGGTTTGACACAAGGCAAATCCTAGAGCCCTGCATGCGAACTCGCCGCTAACCAAGTTAAGATAAATCTACCAGACATCATATCTATACATTACATAAGAAATGCTAATCATAGGCGCAAACAAACTTGTATTAGAATCCTTTAATAACATGACATTTAAATATTCAGTAACACCGTTCGTTTTGTGCATTGAATATTGCTGCCATATGTGGTCTGGTGCTCCTGTTATATATCTCAAGGTACTCGACAAAATCAACAGACTAGTCTGTAATATTATCTGTCCTGACCTGGCACCTCGACTTTTCTATCAATATTGAATATTTCCGCCATATCTAGTCTGGTGCTACTGTTATATAACTAGATTTTCTATTAAAAAAAAATCCAAAGAACGGTCTTTAATGTTATCGGCCTTGACCTGGCACCTCGACTTCAATCACTTTCCCAATTACTATGTTGCCAAATTCACGAACCAACGATTTAATCCACTATACTATTGCTTCGTTGTGAAATAGCAATTGTGAGTCCAATCCCTGGGCCGGTCAGTGTGTACTTTGACTCAGAAAAAAAACAGGGCGACCAATAAGTGAGCCGTACTAAAAATAACTAGATGATATATCCATAGACATGGGCAGTGGAACGAGAACAGTCAACCCCCCACCACCACCACCGATTAAATAAAGGCTTCAGTTCGGAATTCTTTGTAGGCTATCCGGTTCGGCATAACATGATGATGGCAGAAGAGCACAACGGCCGAAACAATACATAGATGAAGAAATAGTCCGCATGTAAATAATGATAAATTTTATTTAACTTTTTTTATTTAATTTCGTTTTTTTTTTTTATTTAATTTCGTTTTTTTATTTAATTTCGTTTTCCTCCATCTTGAATGAAAATTGTTTGTTAGGTTAGTTGTTTTTTTTTTTGTTTGTTTTTGTTTTGTTTTTTTGTTTTTTGTTTTATTTCCAAATGACAAACAAAATATGGTTACCGTAACTATTTGTGCGGTATTAAAAATTAAACGTTTCATCCAATAATTTTCGTCATGCCCGCTATAACTTCAAAACTACATCACAATGACGATAAAACATAGACCAGGATATAGAAAGACTAATATTATGAATAATAATTACAATTAATTAAAAGATATATTTAAAGCAAATCTGTTTAAAATAGGAGAATAAATCCAGAATTATACGGATGTGTATAAAAAACAAAGTTGAAAGAGCTGCTTAGAAGTTCTATTTGCTTGAAATATTTTTTTAAAAAAGCATACAGGATGCTAACAAGATAATAAAATAAAACACGTTATTTAATAGCGTCTGCTTTCCGATGTTGCGTGGCGCGAAACGCTTCCGAGAGATAAACACATTGATTTTACAGGTATCGGATTTCAACTCCGTCAACCGATGAACGGGGCCTGAACAAAGAATCGGAGGTGGAAAATGTATCCATCCGCCTACTGCTGAAATGTATTTGCTTAAAAAAAATCTCTTCCCAATGGTTCACGAGTTATATGGCTCAAGAGCCACTCAAGTTATTTAATAAGTTGCGTTATATGGATAAAAGTCGGTCAGTTATGTGCCATGCGTGATACACGCTTAGGCGATCATGTAGCTTTCGATATATGACTGTCGAGTTTGATTTTTACCCGCAGTAGGTTGCCATTACTTTCTGCAGTAGACCAGTTGCCATCCAAGGCAACCCGATCTGTCCTGCTATATACCCATAGCTGGGAGGAGAAGAGGATTTGACTGGAATTGGAACTCGGCTCTCTCGATTCCATTACTCCACGGTGCCTCCTTAATAGCGTCCGCTTTCCAATGGAAGTAAGAATTTAAAATTCGAGGGATAAGGAGGATAAATAACGATTGACCCTTGACTTGAGCGGTTAAGATTGAAGTATTCAGCGAAGCACCGACGCCGGAATCTGTTGCAAAAGGTAGCAGTTCTTAGGAAATAGATGCCTGAATTGACTTTCCTCTTCATAATTGGGATATGGCGCGAATGATTGGACTCCTTGGACGTGCATGTAGGGCCTTAACTGTAAAGGCCCAAGCAGGTGGAACTAAAGAATGGAGCGCATCTGAACATTTCCTATGGAAACAGACTACTGTATAGGCGTGCGAAGTTGCGTCTGTGGGGAAAGAAGCTGAAAGAGTCCAAAATAATTCGGCCTCTCCCTCAAACCCGCGTAAAAGATTTTGAACCCTATCAAGGCTGGAAAGTCTAGAGTGAACAGCTCCAGCCCAAATATGGCAACGATACTTCATTTTTGGTTTAATCCGAATCGTGTAAAGATTTTTGCACAAGAGTTTTATCCCCTCTTTCCTGTTTAGGATTGGGTTTCTGATACCTTCTAAAGTCTTCTAATTCTCTTTTACTCCCAGTAGCCCCTTGCATCTTAGTGAGATTATCACCTTGCTTGGGGTGAATTGATTAAAAAAATAACAAAAAAACGATGGAATCAAATGCTTTCGAGAGCGGTAGAGTGAACCAAACATCTTTTTCTCCATCTTTAATGATGGATCCTACACATGAATGTTTCCCTATAACATGCGCGAATATTTTTTTTTTTTTTTAAATATACACTGGTTATTTTTTCTCTTAAATATCTTAGTTTTTCTATAATTTGAACTCAATTACTTAATTCATATATAACACTGAGTCGTGTTGCCCTTGAGGAAAAATTTTATATTTATTAATATATAATCTATAGCTCTGTTATATTAGACCGAGCACTATTTTATTAAAACCAGCATTCAATGTGCGATATTATATAAAATATGTGTGTAAATGTGTCCATACACACGCTGTATGGTCATAGAATTCAACAGTGCACAGTGATTGGCAGCTTTGAGATACGATTAGCCATATGGTGATTGCTTAATGCGTAGAACGTAATGTGCGTCATTATGCAACAGAAATGAAAACTAAATGGGAACTGATAGTTTCACGCCTTAAGCGATCGCCTTCTATGTCGCCACTGGTTATATCGACAATAGCTATGTTTGACCCTCATGCGTAAATATTGTCCCTACTTACTCTCTGTTATATGAATTTATTTTTAACAGGAAAAAATACGCTTTGTTACTGTTTGGTACAAGAGAGTAAATTCTGTTGTTTTTAATGAATTTCATGACACGGAAACATAACTTGAAAACGCAAATTCATTGAATAGTTTTTCTGAATAAAAGTACAGTAGAATCCCTGACAACCGGACTAAGAAAGCCTTCCGGATATGAGGAATTGGTTACAAAGTCAGGATATGAGGGGTTATATTTAGATTAAAATAAAAGAACTGAAATCAGGTTTAACATTTATTTTTAATGTTTTATAGTAAACAAAATAAGCTAATGGTGAGTGAAATATAACAGAATTGATTTTAAGGAAATAAATTAAGTCTGCCATGTATGCAAAACAAATAAAGTAACGAGAATTTTTTAATCGCTGTTGCATGATGATTCTTTCTCTTCTAATGTCATTCTCAACTTTTGCCGTATTTCGTTTTACTTTTGTTCTTGAAATTTTTTAAACGAAAGACTTGTGCGTTATTGCAATCGTCATAGATGAATGCTGGCTTTCTTTCTATAAAACTGACAATCTTTTCAATAGTTTTTCAATTTCACTTCAGGTTTCATCAGAATCATGTTTTTTTATTTCCTTGTTCATTGTGACAGTGTGAACGCTGGAGAATAGTTTCTTTAGAAGATTTGATATCATACAATGTTGAACTCCGCCATTAGTTTCAATGAACTTTCACCAGAGACTGGTCAATTTAAAATTTTCACTTTTTGCGATAACTCCAAAGTTGTTGTTACCTCTTATTCCCATCATTTTTTGCACCAATACAAGCCATTAGGGTAAAATAAGCATAAACAATTATCCATAGTAAATTTCCTGGAAAACAGAAATTTCAGTTCAGTTACATATCACTTAAATAGTTCGAATATACACATCAAAATCATGTCCTGATATGCGGGATTCCGGATCTGAGGCAATCCGTGTAAGAGGGATTCTGCTGTATTTTAATTTTTAATTGTTCTATTTTTTTTTAGCTGTTTTCTTTTTCTCTCCTCCTTAATGTTAACAAAACGTGCCTCCATATCCATGACCAGTGTGTTTGAAAATATGTTCGGAATAAATACCTCCCACCTAGTGGCAAGTGTCTTCATCTAGTTAATGTCTTACCATTATGTGGAGATATTTCTGTCGCACTTTATATAACTCAACGCCCGTGAAGAATGATAGTAGCACATTTTAAAGTGACAACAAGGATGCTAATCACACATTTCATTTGTTTCACCATGGTATGATAACTTAGTTATGTGACAGAATAACCTTCGATATACATGACTGACGAGGCAGATTTTTTTCAGTAGTAGGTTGCCATTTTTTTCTAAACCAGTTGCCATGCAAGGCTATAGAACCCGGTCTGTTCTGCTATTTACCCATACTTGGTGAGGGAGGGGAGAGATGAGGATTCATACTTTTCCCAAGGATATTAGCACGTAACTCATTGTAATGGATCTGACTGGAATATTGAACTCTGCTCTCCGATTCCTTAATCCGAGCCGCTATCCATTATTCCACCGTGCCTCCTCCTTTGCTGACCCACAGAACTGATTTATAATCGAGTAACATAATAATCAGCAGGGATTTAAGTTTTGTACTCCTATATGGCGGAGATGTGTATAACATAATGATTATGTAATATAAGTCCTCCTATATCATAGTGAATGCTGAACAATCTCTTCACAGATGAAGGACAGTCTTGGAGCAACAGAAATGTGGTTCTGCTGAATGATGCTGAGAATACCATGGACCGAACATGTGAGCAACAATGAAGTTTTGGGGAAAATGAAACAAAAAGGACGCGTATTTAACATCAGGAAGAGACCGTTGAAAGTTTTAGGGCACATAATGAGGAAAGAGGATTTGGAAAATTTGATACTCACAGTACAGGTTGAGGAACGGAAGAAAACAACGCATAACTTACCTATCGAGCTTGATTAAATAACTGAGCAAATTTTAGGAGAGATAAAAAAAGGATAGGAAATTGGGAAGAGTCATTATTGCCAACGTCCTGAAATGATCAGGTACATATAAGAAAAATTTTAACTATAACGTAATACAGTTGTTATCAATGTTTCTTATATAAGTGAACATTGAATTCAACACTTAGAGGTAACAGGCTGTTTCATGCTAGATGCAATCGTCAAGCCGCGATATATATATATATATATATATTATATGCGCGGTACTTATTAGAAAGCGCTCAATATCAGAGATAGAGCTAACATATTTGGTTGGATAGATGTGAGTTTGTGACCCTGGGTTTCACGCTTTTGCGATCGTCAGACAAAGATATATTTTTTTTTTCTTTGATCCTTTCACCGTTCATCTTTCAAAATGTTATTTCCCACTTCTAATTTTAATCTGAATTCTATTATATTAGGAGTTTTTAAAATATCAGTATTATAAAATTTTTGATTTACAAGACCATATCTCCGCTACTGTTGAAACTCTAACATTTCCCCTCAACACCGACTTAAAAAAAAAAAACTCTTTTAAGGGTCAAACCTTTCATCAAAAAGCGAAAAAGAGTGACTCGCGGTTGTAGCACCTGTTAGGGTCTCAAATATAGGCAAATAGTTAACCCACAAACTGGGGTCAAAACACTATGAAACTGAGAATATGTTTTAATACCAGCAATACATTTCTAAAAAAAATTATTAACAGCAATAAAAAAAAAATCTTGTCGGCATTAAATAACCTATTGCGGTGGGAATGTGACTGAAACGGAGATGCCAGGCGAGGACTAATAACATTGCAGATTCTTCTTTGGATTTATCAAGAATCTCTAAATATATATAACAGGAGCACCAAACCATATGTATACAGCAATATTCAAAGCATAGACGAATGGCACACTTATAAATATGTAAAATAGGTTCCGGAGAGAGAAATTGTCTAGCACGACACAGTGAACCCACTTTCTATCAGCAGAGAATTCTAGTGCGTGAAGGCGAAACGAGTGACTCTTCTGGAAGTTAGCATCAGCGATGCTGATAGAAGTTACAAATGGGTGTCTCAAATGGTTGATAGATTAGTTTCGTTTTTGAGGCGTTAAAATTAACAAGACATTCCTTGCTCCGGCTACTAGTTAACAACAGATTATAGGTTATTTTTTAAGATCAGCTGCCAACTTGACCTTATCGAACTGATTAAACTTATTATTAAAGTATCGATATTCCGACATATTTACCAATCTACGAAACCACTCGGCCAACAGTTGCGCCTAGCTCTCGTTGATAATGGGGATATAAGCCGTTTCCTTATAAGGAAACATTCGGCATTCCTTGACGGGACAGTGCTCCTTTGGGTTTTAAATTATACAAATATTCTGTAAAAATGATTTTTTATGAAAATATATTTCCCCAATTCACTGTTAGCGATATTTCTAGTCAATGTAGGCCTCCTTCCAAACTTAACTTTGTAGGGTGGAACTTCAACATCTTGATTAAGTCATTATTTTCTGTTTGCATGTGCTAACCATTTTAGTTGTTGATGCTGTTAAAGTCCTCAAAGTACTTTTTCTCCGGTGCAGTTCTTTGTTTGTGCCCTGACGCTACAGAATCACAATGTCCGCAAAAGTATCGTCCTCGCAAAGACCTACAGTCTTCATTCGCTCGAAGCTATTTTCGACCATAGATCTGAGAAGGCGGTTGTATTCAGCTGACAATTTAGATATTTCTGAACGTGTTTGGTGCCACGTATGTTATCCATATGAAAGTCTCGCTCTGACGAGGCTATTTAAGAACATGACTCGAGATTTCAGATTAATGTTTTTGGTTTGTAGCAATTTGCAGTGTTGGACAAAATTAGCCCTAGAGCATCCTATTCTACGTTCAATTTCCTTAACTCCTATACTAAATTTGTTATAACTGACTATACTCCGAAGTGTTTAGTATTTTCTAATTCTGCATATACTTTTTAATGCATTCAAAGTAGGTGTCATCACTGCTTTCGTTCAAACTCCAGATCATAATGTCTTTTGGAAAGGTTTAACTTGAATCTTAATTTTTAGAACACTTGATGGGTGATGTTTGTTTATTTTTTTTTTTTTTTTTTTTTTTTTTTTGTTCAAGATCATTCTTATCCCAACTGCGTGTGTGTGTAATATATATGTATACACACACACACACAGGGTGATTGAAAATTAACTCTGTTTTATGTATAGTTATCTAACTATAATTTTTACAAGACGTATATTTAACATTTTCATTGGCTATTGAATAAAAATCGATACAATCAAATCTCCATTAGACAGAATCTATAAATCCTTCTCAGACTTCATGATTAGGTATGATTTTGGTTTGGTTTATTTTGTTTTACCGCATATCAACATCAGTGGGTTATTCAATGCTGACAATATTTTTACGATAGGTTCGTATGAATGGAATATGTATTCTATGTAAGAAATCAGTTTGTAGATCAGGATTCAATGATGTATTTTTGTAAAGAGGGTTTTTGACGAGCGTCAACTACATTGCTGGTAATATTTTTATCAAAAATATATTGCTGGAATCTTTTATTATAAAAATCTATTTTTATACTTTCATCATGTTTTGACCCCAGTGTGGGGGTTCAGCATTTTCTCATAGCTAAGACCCTAATAGGTGCTACCACCCCGATTCAGGATGGATCAGGGAACATCAACAATTAAGCGGTGATTCCACGCTATTCAAATCCTCCCGATCAGAGGCCTTGCTGCCGGATATAATTTATCGTCATACCCAGGAAGGCGTATATTTTAACCATACAGCCGGACTGAAACCTTGTTGTAGGTTCCACTTGGTATGCCTGAAGTCACCTTGCATAAACGCGCGTACACCTCCCACCTATCTCACAAACGTACGCGCGGTCTTTCATTGTACGTGTTACATTTGGTGGGTGACACTTTAACTTAACTTTTTCGATATTTTTTTACAACTTTCATCACTTTGTGACAACTGGTTTAACTTACGGGACTGGGTCGACTGTGGTGGCGTGAGAATAGACATGGAAAGAAGTTTGTAAATAGATGGTTACGGGCTGCGGTAGTGGTGTCAACTCTGATAGAAACACACACACATAGATATATATATATATATATATATATATATATATATATATATATATGAAGACAAAGCCAAACAAAACGCCAGACCCACCCACAATGTTAACGGTATAATGAAACATCTTACCCGACCAAAATTCAACTCCGCCCACTTCGAATCATTTTCTACTTTTCTAAATCTATCTTCGAGGGCTGATTTTGCCGCTCTCAAGGCTGTGTTTATATCGCCCGAGGTTTTATTGAAACACGAGTCATGCAATATAAACATTTAAAATGTTATCAGAAAACAAAATCTTTCGTCCGTTTGCCTATAAAATATTCAACCTTCACGTGGTGTGTATATATATATATATATATATATATATATATATATATATACACACACACACACACACACACATACGAGTACAGTGTAGTGAGAGTTTCTATGACCCGGAATTTACGCGGGAATTTTGGGAAGAGATTAAAAGCTGTGCATTTTTAGTGACCATTTGCACTATACACAGGTAAAGATTTTTCTCGAGGGGTTAAAATTATTATTACACACGTGTGTGTGTATTAAATCTCACATAATAATTCATCGGGTCTAGAAGAATAAAGCTCAGCAGAATACAGAAAGCACTGGACGGGATTTCCGTCCTTTTTGGGGACTCATACGCAGTGCGCGCCCACTACCGAGAATCGAACTCGGGCCGTTACGATACAACGCAAGCGTCATAACACTGTAACACCTGGGCTCGGTAACGTAGAGGAAACTAAGTAGACTAAATATAGCGCAGCTATTCCTAATTCCGGTGGTGATACTTATCCAAGTATACATAACGCACCGGAACCAGCCCCAAGAGCCACAAAAATGACGAAATGGCCGTCCAGTGCTTTCTGCATTCTGTTGAGGATTCTTGTTTTATACTCGCTTTATTATGTGAAATTATTCAAATCAAATTACTTATATAATTTCTAGAGGTAATTATTTTTTCAATTATTAATAATAGTATTTAGAGCCGGATCGTCGGTTCTCGCCTTCGCTAGTCTGGTCACCTTGTCTGCATGGATGTTGACCGCATTCCCAAGTAGCTGTTTTCTGGAGAAATGTCCATTGATGAGCGTCGTCAGTGCAAGCCAAGGTTGAGATTTCAAAGACTGTCTCAAAAAGTCTTTGAAGGATACTGCTATTCCTGTGGAAAATTGTGAAGAAATGCCTTCACCATGACCTGGCTGGAGAGTCACCATCTATCAGAGAGTTTGAATCATGTTGAATCAAACTTCAGCAAATAAAGCGTGCTGCCAGAAAGGGCGAGTCTGGTTTACCTTAACACTCAAATACAGAGTAAGGAATGTCACACCTGTGACTCGTGTGGGAGAATGTCTCTCTCTCTAAGGCTGGTTTAGTGATTCATTTGCGTAGGCATGGAGAACGTGTACCTGATGCACCTAATCCCCATGTATGTTATCTGTAGCAGAGTATTTAAAACCCTGTCAGGACTCAAGAGTCATCTTCGTGTGTACAATTTCTCTCGTGCCTGTAGGCGGATTTTGTACCAAGAAGTGGTCTTACTCATGTGCGTGTTGACAGCCTATATATATATATATATATATATATATATATATATATATAATTTCTAAAAAAGTAATGGATTTTTTAAATTTATTAATACGACAGAATTTATCACTTCAAACGTCATTTTTGCTCATATTTGGTTGGTGCAAAAATAATGACGTAATGTCGTTTTTTGACGTATTTTATAACGTCAAAAAACGACATTATTACGTCATTATTTTTGCACCAACCTAATATTTAGGCACCCTGTTTATTTATTAAATAGTATATTTATTTTCGTCTATCGGACTGAATCCTCGAATGTCTTATTAAAGAAAATATGCACAATCCGACATGATTCGAACCTGCGTCTACATCCATTCTAACGATTCTGACGGAGAGCGCGTATTTTTCTTTAACAAGATTTCCCGATTATTCAGGCCGGTAGACAAAAATAAACAGTTCACCTACTCAAATATGGGTATCAACTAAAAATAACGTTAATGTAATAAAACTTCCCCCCCCCTTGCTATGGGTAACTAGCAGGAAAAACTGGGTTCTATAAGCTTGGTTGGCAACCGGTCTAGGAGATTGGAAAACTCTAAGCCAAGCTATTTGCCCAAAAAACACCATGTCTGCTGCGGCACCCCGCCCATATATATATATATATATATATATATATATATATATTATTTGTAGGGATAAATCCAAAGAGAGTTCCATGTAAGAACAGAGCAAATATAATGATGATGAAAGGGGAGACTTTAGAAATCCATGGTAATATTTTATTTCACGGGAATTATTTTACCGCAATCTTTCAGCTTTAATCCACAATTTCTTGAATTTTTATGTCTTTAATATCTTTTTAATCTTGTATTGGAAATGGTTACATGACTTCTTAAACGTATTTTTTTAAATTAAGTTAAACATGTCGCTTTCGTGTTATAAAATTCTTGGTCTGAAGATTCGGGGTCGGTCAGATCCCGTGAAATAAACTATTGCCTATGGATTTCTAAGGACTCCACTTTAATTATATATATAGTGCGCGTGAAAAAGATAGAATGTTGGTACATGTTTTGGAACTTTTATTTCCTCAATCATCCAAAGATTTTCATTCCCTCAATTTATTTTAATTCAAATGCCGTTATACAGACTTATAACGGACAAAAAGTCAAAATTCTTGCAAAGAGAAAATATTCCAAAATTCTTAACGAAGAGACGAAAATAATATGCGTAATTTGCGCAGCAAACGGTTATTATAATTCCACTAAATTTATTCTCACATTCTCAAGACTCTCATATAGAATTTAACTTGTTTATTTAAATATATATCCGTAAGCAATTCAGAATCCTACATTTAAAGCTAATTTGTATGGTGTGACCGCCCTCTCGATGATAGAGTAGCTATTAAAATTGCAATTTTGTTTACACTGACTCTTATTTGACAAATGTTTGGAAATTTAGAACCTAAAGAAAATCTATGACACGGCAAAAGATCCATAGATTTTCGTAAAAATTATTCTTGACATGTAAAAATTATATATTGTTTATATACACACTCACATATATATATATCGCGTATTTAGACAGCAATCCTTCATTTATACATGTTTCATTAAAGACGACAGACAAGGTACTACGATTAATCTTTTTATTTAATTTTTCTTGGGTTCGAACAAGTGTTTTCTTTTGTGTCCAGAAAAGAAAACACTTGTTCGAACAGAAAAATTAAGTAAAAAGATTAATCTTAGTACCTTGTCTGTCGTATTAATGAAATACACACACACACATATATATATATATATATGTGTGTGTGTGTGTTTCATTGAAACTAGATTTGATTACGTGTTTGACCTTTCTAGGTTTCATCAGATCCAAAAACAAAAGAAACGTGTATTTGTGTGTATGTTTACATAAATTACGGAAAAGTACAATTTCATTGTTTAAGCATATACACATACACACATTTTTTTTCCTTTCTTTTATGTATGTGATGAAGCCTAGAAAGATGAAACGCGTAATCAAATCAACTTTCAATAAACCGTTTTCCATTTGTCAAATTTCTTGAAAATTTTTTCGGGATTCTATATCTTATTTTAAACTCATACATAAATGTATATGTATACAGGTTCCATCATTATACTGTTGAAATTGCTAGATATAACTGTAAATTCGATTATGATATCTTCTCTCGCACTTATCACCTGTGGAACTGTCTACCTTATTCGTACTTTCATCTACAAACTTTACAAACTAAAATCCAGCATCATTCATCATTTTCTGTCTCCTTCAATCCTGTTCTTTTATTGTTTTTTTTTCCTCTGTTTCCTCCACTCTCAGTAATCTATTGCGTCTTAGTGGCTTTATCGCCTTGTCTCGAATGGAATGTTATATATATATATATATATATATATATATATATATATATATGTGTGTGTGCAGAGTTAGCCAAAAGTAGGTATACAATTGTTTAATTATTTATATACTGACATGACATTTTTATTTATTTATTTTACATGATCGTGCCACAATTCAGAACCAGAGCTAACTTCGCCGAATTGTTTTTTCAACAAGATGGGGCACCTCCTTCTCATGCTTTGGCAGTAAGGCACTACTTTGATCAAACCTTCCCACGACGTTGGATCGGACAACGGGGCAGCATTGAATGGCCTCTACGTTCGCCCGACTTAATACCAATGGACTTCTTTTTGGAGGGTGAAGTAAAGAACAAGGTTTATGAGAAAAAATCCCCAAACATAAGACGAATTAAGAGTTCATCTTGTAAGCATTTATTGACAATGTTGCGAATCGGAATTTGTCTCGTACTGTGAATCCCAGTTTTCTGGACGGGTTCGAGGAACGTTGCAAGGTTAAAGGAGGACGTTTCGAGCACTTACGAGATTAAATGTTAAACAAATGTAAAATGTAAAATACATAGCTACTTTTGACCCACCATATATATATATCTATATCTATATCTATATATATATATATATATATATATATATATATATATATATACACCCCAACACAAGCCGCTAGTGGCCCAGCGGTCCTCTGTTGACAGCCACCGACGGACCTCTAGCGATCCGCCAGTGGTAATATTGCTGAGACGATCACGCCGGCGGCCCGATAGCGGTAAACGCTAGTGGCATACCAACCAAGTGAAAGATTGGTGGCTTGTGCGTGTATATATGTATATAAAAAAAATTACTTTCGGAGATATATATTATTATTACCAAAACGTTATTTTTCATGGATACATGTCATTATTTGCTATCCTTGTTTTTTTTTTTTGTTTTATTTTTTTTTTTTTTTTTTTTTATTGAACGGTGAAATTAATACACACACACACACACACACACACACGCACATTTATATATTATATAAATGATAAAATATAGCTTAAGTTAAAACTATATTTTATCATATATTATATACACACATGATAAAATATAGTTTTAAGTTAAGCTATATTTTATCATATATAATCTCCGAAAGTAATGCCTTCTATTTATTTAGATACACAGTTCGATACTGCATGTTTTTCCGTTACCAAACACTATCTGTTTTTATTCCTAGATGCCACAATTGGCTATGCATTTTCGGGGCGTTCTTCCTTCTGTGGGTTGTGTATGGTCGGCCAGAACGTATAGCTGTTGACACTGCTGAAACGCTTTACCCAACGCCTAACTGTACTCACATTCAGTGTTTCGTCTCCGTAAACCTTCAACAAACATCAGCAAATGTCGGTGGGATCAATTTTTTTTTTTTCACGTGGAGGAAATTAATGAGACATGACTACTTCGTACGCACTTCCATGTGAAACAATTTATCACATTGATATCGATAACTAGTTCAAAATAAATATGCGTTATTGGCAAAACGTTTGAACCCCAACATCTGCCTCTGACATTGTGAATCACCATAATAAGGGGAGGTATTACTTTCGAGATGACGTGTGTGAATAAGACAGAGGTTTCCGATTATTTGGGATACAACGAACGTAGAACTATTTGGTCCTATTAGGGTTTTTTTCCGGATTTTCTAAATACCCTATTTGTTGGTGTATAAGACGTCATTACTCCCAACCACGAAATGGCTCAAAAGTATCTTCAGAGTCTTGTATGAAAAATTGACGTATTTGGGAGGCTAATGTTTATCCAGACACCATAGATTACCAGTAACTGTACCGAGCCTAAACCTATAATACTGTAATATTTAATAATCGTGTATTGGGTCAGCGATCCCTATGTTTCATTGAAGACCATTGACAAGGCGATTAAGCTTTTTATTAAATTTTCCTTGCATTCGTACAAGTGATTTCTTTTTTTGAGATGTGTGTGAAAACGCTCCAAATGATCTGTGGATCCGAGTGTTTTCGCCTAATCTGTTAAGCATTATCAAGGATGTTATATATATATATATATAAGCAATCATTCTCTAACTTTTTTGGTATACACTATATATACTCTATAACCAGAAGTCATAGGGTGTCAGACCAAGGGAGTATTGTGGCCATGCTAACGGTCCGCCTTGGCCTATTCAACGATTTGGGAAACTTTGATCGACACAAGCGCGAACAGTACGAACCAAATGAGGCGATGCACCATTCAGTTGGAAATAACCCCGCAAATCAGACGAGCAGGATATGCTATCCATGTCAATCTCTTGCAACATTTGTAAGTAAGCATTTGCAGTCACCGTTGGAGTTGTAAAGAAATATAGGGTGGTTTTGTACATCAGCCCTGCTGGTGGACAGGTGGAGACTTCAGTAAACTCTGAAATAATAATTCCTCTCATACTAGTGTTAACATAATTTTGACTCATCCTGTATAATGCGTGTGTGTCATAAGCTCATAGTGTGCGTTTATGTTTATATTATTACATTGTTTTCTCTTTAAATGAACGAAGAGTGAAAGAGAAGAGGAAGAAGAAGAAATGTAAGAATGAATAGTGGAATAAAAAAAAGAAAGCAAGAAAAAGAAATAAAGTAAAATAAAAGGAAGAAAAACAAAGAAAGACAGTAAAAGAAAAGAGAAAATGACGAAAGAAAGAAGAAAAAGAAAAGAAGTAAAAAATAAGGAACATAGGCGCAGCAAAACAAGAAAGTAGGCAAAGAGGAAAGAAAGGGATAAAAATGATAAGGGGAAACTATAAAAAGAAATAAAAACAAGGAATAAAGGAAGGGGAAAGACGAAAAGGAAGAAAGAAAAAAGGAGGAAAAGATCGTAAAAGAAACGAAAAGCAAAAGAGAAATATTATAAAACAGAATGAAAAGGAACGAATCAAAATGATAGAAATGTCAATGTTTAATTGGTTAGATGTAACCGTAAGATTTATGCAAACAGTTTGTTTTCTCGCTTGTGAAACTCTCTTCCGTCTCCATGCTATCCAGCCAACTTGATCTTCAAAAATTTCAATGCAATGTCAAATAGTTATCTACTATCTTCTTGGTTGCCCTTCTATTGTTCTTGCTCCTTAATAATGTTTCTCTCCCCCCACTTACAGCCCTGTCGACTGGGGCTTCAGAATACACCAACTGTACCTCTGCAAAGGGGTAAGACCCCCTCCTAATGAAGCTTCCTGCGTATGACGATGAACTACATCCAGCAGCGAGGCCTCTGGTCAGGAGGTTTTAAAAAGCGTGGAACGCCCTCTTAATTGTTGTTGTTCCCAGATACACTCTGACCCGGGGTGGTAGCACCTGTTAGTGTCTCAACTATGAGCAAATAGTTAAACCCCAAAATGAGGTCAGAACCCTATGAAAGTATAAAAATATAACTTTATATTAAAAATACCAGCAATATATTTTTGGAAAGAAAAACATTACCAGCAATACGTTTGATTCTCGATAAAAAACCCTCATTACAAAAATACGTCAATGAAACCTGATCCACAAATTGATTTCTTACTAAAAATATATATTCTGTTCATACGAACCTATCCTAAAAATCTTATCGGCATTAAATAACCCATTGAGGTTGATAAGCCGTAAAAGAAAATAAACCTAAACGTTTTTTCTCATACTTTCACACTCAGTCACTCCCCTTGTGTCTTAGTGACTTTAATGCCTTGCCTGGGGTGATATGATTTTTAAAAAAAATAAAATAAAATAATAGAGAAGCTAAATGTCGGGAGAAAAACAAGCCAAAATAAATAAATAAATAAACCAAAAGGAAAAGGCGGAATTCTCGTCCGTCAAATAAACGAACCAGCCAATCCGAAAATAAATTTTTAGAAAGTCGATGAATCAGACGTGGTGTATGTAAGAGAAAGTAAAAGCCTTATGTCAAAAGAAAGGAGAGTGAATGAATTTGAAACTGAGTAGTTGTGTGAGCGAATAAGTGTACCAAGCCAGAGCTAAAATATCTTATTTAGACAACTGATACCTCATCCAAAATATGGTAGATCTGATAAGCTTAAATAATATAAGCAAGAAGGCCATTCTGTCTTTTCACCAATTGCTGCTCCTGTCCATCGCCAGCTGCCGAATAAAAAGAAGCCTGATCCTAAAATACGCATTTTTTTATTTTCATTTATTTCTTCTTCTTCGTATTATTATTATTAACTGGCAGTGTGTCTTTTGCTTTTTTGCGTTTTGTTTTGTTTTTTGCTTTTTTTTGGGGGGGGGGTGCTTCTTCTTTTGCTTTTTCGCTCTTTTTTTTTTTTTTTTCTTTTTTCTTTTATACCAAGGGTTACTTGGTGCAAAAGTCGGCGCAGTTGTGATAGGCAGAGAAGTGTTTCATAAATAAATAGTCTAAGTACCATACCTATACATTTCCATGTTTGCTCGCAAAAATAATATTTTATAAAATACCTCGATAGAGAATGTACAGGCTGAGATAGATATGAACATGTTTAGGTAGATATGAATAAACACATAAATAGATATGAACATGCGAAGAGACATTGTTACCAAGTAAATTCATCAAAGGTAATTATTCCGCGGTTTGTGTGGGTAGTGCAGCAGACATCAGCGCAGGAAGTGTACTCGGCAACCAGAGTTCAAACCCAGCCTTTTCCGTTGCGTCCATTTGGTACTATTTCTCTGGGAAAATGTATGAATCCAGCTCTTGTTCATCCCCCATACATCAGCTATGGACTAAATAACATTGTAGACATGTCCCTCGAGGCTTAGGCGGAAGTCAATCTAGAAGAACAGCAACTCTGAATTTACACCGGAGAAACCGGGGAAACCGCTCACACTGCTTCTATTTTTACCAAATATTATTATAATTCACTTATAATAAAATAATGAGAAATCCATAATCGCCTTCATCTTGAAGGTCCATTACATCTTTTTTTCTCGAACTATTACTGAGGATAGAGAGCTCACAGCCTCAAATTAGGGTTAAATTCTCCTCCTGTGTCATAATCGTTCTTTTAGCGACATGTATTCTCAAACTAAAAGGTTTTCGCATGAAACTGATGTCTGTATTTGAAATGTGATATCGGTCTTCTCTAGACTGTTGCACAAGAACCGAACCTTTTTGATATCTACTTTGAAATTCAAAAGATATAAGCTAACCAGAAGTTTAGACGCAGTTAGTATAGCCCGCTTTGAAATGCTTTACTTGTTCCGCCATGATAACAACTGTTGATAAAATTATGGGAAAAAAACGTAAGCAATTAACGAGTATCATGGATTCAAATGTGTGTATTTATTGATTTCACAGCCTATTATCATAAGGACAAAGCTCGAGATATATATATATATATATATATGAGACAGATTAAAAGATAATGCTGTATGTAAACAGATACGATTCCAAAGATTGATACTAATATATAATTAAATATGAAAAGACTCAAATGGATATAAATATAAATAGATGTGGATGAAAGTATAGATATAAATAAAGAATAGATATTAACAAAATATAGATATGAATAAAAGATTGATAGGTAAAGTTGAATAAAATAGAGGTAGGAGTAAAAGATATATAATTATAATGGATATGAATAAGATATATATATATATATATTAACAAATACAGTATATAGAAAAATTGGAAAGGTTTCTTTGTGACGCGTTTCATCCAATGTAACGCATCGCAAAAAAAAAAAACTTTCCCATTTGTGTGTGTGTGTGTGTGTGTATATATATATATATATATATATATATATATATATATATATCAATGATAGACGTGAACGAAAAGACGCGTAGATACGATAGATAGATAGACGTGAACGAAAAGACGCGTAGATACGATAGATAGATAGACGTGAACGAAAAGACGCGTAGATACGATAGATAGATAGACGTGAACGAAAAGACGCGTAGATACGATAGATAGATAGACGTGAACGAAAAGACGCGTAGATACGATAGATAGATAGACGTGAACGAAAAGACGCGTAGATACGATAGATAGATAGACGTGAACGAAAAGACGCGTAGATACGATAGATAGATAGACGTGAACGAAAAGACGCGTAGATACGATAGATAGATAGACGTGAACGAAAAGACGCGTAGATACGATAGATAGATAGATAGACGTGAACGAAAAGACGCGTAGATACGATAGATAGATAGATAGACGTGAACGAAAAGACGCGTAGATACGATAGATAGATAGATAGACGTGAACGAAAAGACGCGTAGATACGATAGATAGATAGATAGACGTGAACGAAAAGACGCGTAGATACGATAGATAGATAGATAGACGTGAACGAAAAGACGCGTAGATACGATAGATAGATAGATAGACGTGAACGAAAAGACGCGTAGATACGATAGATATGGAAAAAAGAGACAGCTAGATGTCGACTGCGATAGTTATCACTATACTTCGATAGATGACGTATCATTTGAAGTGAGAGATATATAAATAAGCTCGAAATGATATTAAAAGCTCTGATAAAGATGCAGAGTTTCACAGACAGCCATAGACGCAAAGATAGCAAGATAAAGAAAAACATGCTATGACAGATGGAAAGATAAACTATCAGCCTGAGATGATGACGTGTTTGTTGCTGATGATTCTTATTTCTCTATCTATAATCTCTATGAAACAGTGCAAAGCCCCGAATATAATTATTTCCGTTTCTTACGCATATATTCATGAGTAAAGCAAATAAACAAATGCCCATTACATGCACATCTCTCTTTCGTGCGCACGCGCGTTCCCCACTTAGTTTTTACTATTTCTTTTTTCTCTTTACTTTTCTCCTTTCTTTTTCTTCCCATTCTCTTATTTTTGTCCCTTACTTTCTTTCCTTCCTTTCTATTTTTTTTTCTCTCTTTTCTCTCGCCTCCACCACTTTCTTTTTCTCTTTCTCTCTTTCAGTCTATGTTGGGTTAATGGTTAAAACGGATTTTTTGAATTGAGCTGGGATTTCGACTGGATTTGTGTCTACTTTCCTTTCAAGTCGGGGGTCAACCTTTGTCTATCCTACATATTCTCGATTACTTACTCCTCTTTCAACCTTTTATCTATCCTAAATATCCTCATAATCTACACTTCCTTCCTCCTATTAGATCCATACTACGTCATCCAGTAACCTTGACTGGCTCTTGAGCCTTGGATTAGGTGAATATTAGTAAAAAATAAAATAAAATTGAAAAGACATTAAATTAATTCCTGTGATCTTTCTCCCTTTTTCTCACTATTTCTCTCACTCTCTCTCTCTTTCTCACTATTTCTCTCATTCTCTCTCTCTTTCTCACTATTTCTCTCATTCTCTCTCTCTTTCTCACTATTTCTCTCATTCTCTCTCTCTTTCTCACTATTTCTCTCATTCTCTCTCTCTTTCTCACTATTTCTCTCATTCTCTCTCTCTTTCTCACTATTTCTCTCATTCTCTCTCTCTTTCTCACTATTTCTCTCACTCTCTCTCTCTCGCTATTTCTCTCACTCTCTCTCTCTCTCTCGCTATTTCTCTCACTCTCTCTCTCTTTCTCGCTATTTCTCTCACTCTCTCTCTCTTTCTCGCTATTTCTCTCACTCTCTCTCTCTTTCTCGCTATTTCTCTCACTCTCTCTCTCTTTCTCGCTATTTCTCTCACTCTCTCTCTCTTTCTCGCTATTTCTCTCACTCTCTCTCTCTTTCTCGCTATTTCTCTCATTCTCTCTCTCTTTCTCGCTATTTCTCTCATTCTCTCTCTCTTTCTCGCTATTTCTCTCACACTCTCTCTCTCTTTCTCGCTATTTCTCTCACACTCTCTCTCTCTTTCTCGCTATTTCTCTCACACTCTCTCTCTCTTTCTCGCTATTTCTCTCACACTCTCTCTCTCTTTCTCGCTATTTCTCTCACTCTCTCTCTCTCTCTTTCTCGCTATTTCTCTCACTCTCTCTCTCTCTCTTTCTCGCTATTTCTCTCACTCTCTCTCTCTCTCTTTCTCGCTATTTCTCTCACTCTCTCTCTCTCTCTTTCTCGCTATTTCTCTCACTCTCTCTCTCTCTCTTTCTCGCTATTTCTCTCACTCTCTCTCTCTCTCTTTCTCGCTATTTCTCTCACTCTCTCTCTCTCTCTTTCTCGCTATTTCTCTCACTCTCTCTCTCTCTCTTTCTCGCTATTTCTCTCACTCTCTCTCTCTCTCTTTCTCGCTATTTCTCTCACTCTCTCTCTCTCTCTTTCTCGCTATTTCTCTCACTCTCTCTCTCTCTCTTTCTCGCTATTTCTCTCACTCTCTCTCTCTCTCTTTCTCGCTATTTCTCTCACTCTCTCTCTCTCTCTTTCTCGCTATTTCTCTCACTCTCTCTCTCTCTTTCTCGCTATTTCTCTCACTCTCTCTCTCTCTCTTTCTCGCTATTTCTCTCACTCTCTCTCTCTCTCTTTCTCGCTATTTCTCTCACTCTCTCTCTCTCTCTTTCTCGCTATTTCTCTCACTCTCTCTCTCTCTCTTTCTCACTCTCTCTCTCTCTCTTTCTCGCTATTTCTCTCACTCTCTCTCTCTCTCTCTCTTTCTCACTCTCTCTCTCTCTCTTTCTCGCTATTTCTCTCACTCTCTCTCTCTCTCTCTCTTTCTCGCTATTTCTCTCACTCTCTCTCTCTCTCTTTCTCGCTATTTCTCTCTCTCTCTCTTTCTCGCTATTTCTCTCACTCTTTCTCGCTATTTCTCTCTCTCTCTCTTTCTCGCTATTTCTCTCTCTCTCTCTTTCTCGCTATTTCTCTCTCTCTCTCTTTCTCGCTATTTCTCTCACTCTCTCTCTCTCGCTATTTCTCTCACTCTCTCTCTCTCGCTATTTCTCTCACTCTCTCTCTCTCGCTATTTCTCTCACTCTCTCTCTCTCGCTATTTCTCTCACTCTCTCTCTCTCGCTATTTCTCTCACTCTCTCTCTCTCTCGCTATTTCTCTCACTCTCTCTCTCTCGCTATTTCTCTCACTCTCTCTCTCTCGCTATTTCTCTCACTCTCTCTCTTTCTCGCTATTTCTCTCACTCTCTCTCTTTCTCGCTATTTCTCTCACTCTCTCTCTTTCTCGCTATTTCTCTCACTCTCTCTCTTTCTCGCTATTTCTCTCACTCTCTCTCTTTCTCGCTATTTCTCTCACTCTCTCTCTTTCTCGCTATTTCTCTCACTCTCTCTCTTTCTCGCTATTTCTCTCACTCTCTCTCTTTCTCGCTATTTCTCTCACTCTCTCTCTTTCTCGCTATTTCTCTCACTCTCTCTCTTTCTCGCTATTTCTCTCACTCTCTCTCTTTCTCGCTATTTCTCTCACTCTCTCTCTTTCTCGCTATTTCTCTCACTCTCTCTCTTTCTCGCTATTTCTCTCACTCTCTCTCTTTCTCGCTATTTCTCTCACTCTCTCTCTTTCTCGCTATTTCTCTCACTCTCTCTCTTTCTCGCTATTTCTCTCACTCTCTCTCTTTCTCGCTATTTCTCTCACTCTCTCTCTTTCTCGCTATTTCTCTCACTCTCTCTCTTTCTCGCTATTTCTCTCTCTCTCTCTCGCTATTTCTCTCTCTCTCTCTCGCTATTTCTCTCTCTCTCTCGCTATTTCTCTCTCTCTCTCTCGCTATTTCTCTCTCTCTCTCGCTATTTCTCTCTCTCTCTCTCGCTATTTCTCTCTCTCTCTCTCGCTATTTCTCTCTCTCTCTCTCGCTATTTCTCTCTCTCTCTCTCGCTATTTCTCTCTCTCTCTCTCGCTATTTCTCTCTCTCTCTCTCGCTATTTCTCTCTCTCTCTCTCGCTATTTCTCTCTCTCTCTCTCGCTATTTCTCTCTCTCTCTCTCGCTATTTCTCTCTCTCTCTCGCTATTTCTCTCACTCTCTCGCTATTTCTCTCACTCTCTCTCTCTCTCGCTATTTCTCTCACTCTCTCTCTCTCTCGCTATTTCTCTCACTCTCTCTCTCTCTCTCGCTATTTCTCTCACTCTCTCTCTCTTTCTCGCTATTTCTCTCATTCTCTCTCTCTTTCTCGCTATTTCTCTCATTCTCTCTCTATTTCTCTCACTCTCTCACTCTCTCTTTCTCTCTCTCACTATTTCCTTCACTCTCTCTCCTTTTCTCACTATGTTTCTCTCGCTCACTCTCTCTCTATCTCTCTCTCACACTCACACACAAGCAGATATTTTGAGTAAACCGATTCGTCACTGAGATGTCACCAGGATTAATAAAGTAGAATGAGTGAAAATAAACATTTGGTTATTGAAATTTTGTTTATATGTGAATCAAATACAGATCGGAATTAGACAGAATGACAGGATGCAGAACAAATAGGAAATATTTATAAATTTCATAGGGTTTGATTTTTATTAAAGCTTCATCAGAGGATGAGATATGGAGAAAGAAAGAAATTCTAGTATTTTTATTTTTGTCGTGTTTAATATTCAGTGGTTAAGCAGGCTTTACGGGCATTTGATTTAAGCAACGTTAGTGTAATTAATGACGTTCTCAAGGAGAGATGACGCGCCATTTCCAAGCTCAAAAAAACGGATTCCAGTGACAACGAAAAAGGCAAAATAATTATTAAGGAACCTACCCCAACTTCTCAACGTGAAAAAAAAAAAAATCACGGATCAGTTTTACCTCTGGCTATATATATATACACTATATATATATATATATATATATATATATATAAACACGTTATTAAAAATAAAAAACTGGTTCATATTTTACATAATTCCTTTTCAAATGTCTTATTTAAGGAAGAATATTCGCTAATTAAGGTTTTAATGCTTAATAAATTACTTTTATTCGGTTATAAAAAGTTGTTTTTCTGGTGCTGAATTGTCTCGGTTCTGAGTTGTCTCGGGACTCGGTCGGTGGTATTGAGTCCGTCCCTTCCCGACCTGCATGAAACGTGAAGAATAGACGGACGCGTTGTCAAGACGAATGCGACGATTACACATTACCCAAGCTCACTCATTTGTGTCTCGGCGCCGAGTGTTTAAGACTACCAATAATCTTTACTCTGACATTCATTGTTTATTCGCGAAGATTCATAACTATGTCTGCAATTCAAAAAGAACCAGGAATGTAAATGTTATGTCAGCCCATTTCAGGAAATTAACATGGGAAAAACGTCTACACAAACGTCATCGAACCAATCTTCAGAAACGCCAACGTGCAGATTGACTATTCCGGGTTCGGTTTGAAATTCAAACAAAGATCACCAGAAGAAGACCGGAGCGTACAACGGCCGAAATTTTGTGAATGTGACAATAAAAATGAGGACAACAGTCCAAACAACGTAAATAGTGTAGTTACAATACCCCATCTCAGAAATATAGACAGAAATTTTGTTTCATAATTTTATCCTGTGAACAGGAAAATACAATGTTAATTTAAATAATTTTGTCTATTTTCTTAAGTATATTTAATAAAGCCACTATATCCAACTATTAAACAAGCATATTATGTTGACTTCTAACCAGTTTTGTTTATCAACTTCATTCTCCAGCGAATAAATTCCAATTACATTTTATTCAATTATATATTCACCATTATTTACAATTCCATGTTGCTACTTCTCAGCCAGCACTTTGATGTCTTTTAAGGAAGATTCCGCAGCTTTTGATTTGAAAAGCGTTTACAACGATCAAAAAAAGTTAATAATCGGATGGTGCAAGATCAGTTGAATGTAGCATTTCCGGAAGAACTGAGCAACTAAATTTCATTTCTTTCTCTTTTTTTTTTTTTTTTTTTTTTTTTTCGTATGTTTTGTTGTATGCGAACTTGTCATGGAGGACACTTTTTCCTAGTGATCAGCAAAGTGCGCGTTTCAACCAAACTTATATGGATACGTTGCAGCTGCTGGATTTATAAATGGGCATTTAAATTATTTTTATTTATTTATTTTTTTTATTTATTTTTTTTTTTTTTTTTTTTTGTCGCTTTAAGAACTATAAATATCTCGTCGTTCTCGTCCCATGCGCAAAATTATCTTCCTTTCATGGAGCACAAGATTTAAACATTGTCGTAGGTAGCCCACTTTTTATCACTTGTGATGATATATTTAAGAAATAGTTACGTGGAAATCATTATAATTGGTTCCAAAAAAACGGAAATTACTTATGACTCAACGTAACAGATCTCTATCAGATCTGTGTTTTAATGTATTTCTCCCGAAGTAAAAAATATAAGTATTGTTAATATGTACTTTTTTTTTTTTTTTTTTTTTTTTTTTTTTTTTTTTTTTTTTTTTTAAATATTTTACCCCAAGCAAGATGGGAGTGCCACTAGTACGCAAGGGGTTACAGAGAATAAAAGCAAGAGTAAAGAGGGTTGTTTGAGGAAAGGATATGGAGAAGGACGGGGATCAAGATCAAGGCATAGGAAGATGTTGATTGACATTACATTTAAATCTGCAGTTATCAGGGAAACAAGTAAGAGGAAGGGAGTTCCACTGTCGGGAAGTGAGAGAGAAGAAGCTGGAGTAGAAGAGGAGGTTACATTTAACTGTTTCGACATTGAAAGGGTGGGACCATGATGTCAACCTAGTAGCACATTAAAATTCATTCAGCTGGAGTACCAGTGAAAGCTCTTCAGAGCAGTTGCCATGGAATAGGTCATTTTGTCTATCGCGCCACCGTGTCCAGTTTTTTTTTTTGTTTGTTTATTTTTCTTTGATTTTATAATACTTCTCTTGATATCATTGTTGTCCATTCATCATATGAACTCTAAGCATTTCGATCAGACTCTGTAAATATGTTACGCCCAGGTTTCGATTGCCGCCTTCTTTACATCATTATTTTTTTTTTTTTCCACGACCATTTCGTGTTATCAGTTGAAATATTCTCTGAGTGGCAGTGTCGACAAGATCAGAAAGTCGCTCTAATGACGAGCGGAAGTAAAGATGGAGAGATAAAAACAAAACTGATAAGTCCTCTATTTTTTTTTATCCACACGGGTGGGACCTTCAATCAACGACAGCACGTATAAGCGCACACAAATTAGTAAAGAGATCGGCATACACGCGCACACGTACCCTCATAGAGATACACATAATTACGTAGATTCCATTGTGTGCCTATGTATATCGAATATATATATATATATATATATAGGTATATTTATCTGAATATATAAAGAAATTGTGTGTGTGTGTGTACCGACAGGTGAGAACAACATAATATACAAACGCACACATCATCATATATATATATATATATATATATATATATATATATATATATATATATATATATATATATATGTGTGTGTGTGTTTGGGCATCAACCTTTCCTTTTAAACATCTATTATTAAATATGGCAGACAAGGAAGATTTAATTAATTTTTTATTTACTCTTTCCCGCCACCTTACTTTTTCTGTTTGCTAGTAGTAACACAAACACTTTCCATAATTTTCATTGTCGCAAGTGCCTTCGACCACTCCTTTAGTCATTTTCAAGGAGGGGGGGTCATTGCCTCCCATATTTAACGAAATATATATATATATATATTGTATGTGTGTTTATTGGGTTCAAATATGGATTGGAATTCAACAGAATGATAGGATAAAGAATAAATAGGAAATGTTTATAAAACTAATGTTTCGCTTTTATTAAAGCTTCATCAGGGAAAGAGATATGGAAATTTGTATATAATGCATATATATATATATATAAATCACGCAGACTGTAATGAAGGTTTCTCCAAAAGTTCTCGAACCAAACTACTTAACAAAATTCTACCAACTCACCAAAGAGAACATGTAAAAAGGGATGCATTTTAGGGGACCTTTTTTGGTCGATTGAGAATTTTCCAGCATACCTTCGTAGATATTCTTGTCGACGTTTGCGTGCGACTTCACAAGCCTTTTGTGTTAAATGCATATTTTTATAGAGCTTTATCTATCCATCAGGTTTTGGGAGGCAATATTGTTATTAAATAAAAACTATATTTACTAATCATAAATGGTAAGGCTGACTAGAAATCATCAACCCCAATATTTTAAAAAGAATTTTGAATTTGTGCCTGTGTGCATAAAAACATGGCGATTATTGGAAATACGGACATGCAGCAAAGTCGGTACCTCCACAAAAATGCGATAACTAAGGTTTGAAATTAATTTAAAAAACGAAAAATCTTTCTTGAAGATTTTATTTTAGTTTTTAATTTCAAGCTAATAGATTAAATTTAATATTTCCAGTAAACAAAATACTTTGCTGTATTTCAAAACTAATTTAAATTGATTGGAAGGAGTTTTCGTATTGAAATTGCTAATATCGCTGTTTTTAGCGCTATTTTTAGCTATCTTACATCACAATGTAATCCTTTGTTAAAAAAATCTTTCAAAAATAAAATATACTTTTCTGAAACTTTATTTAAGGAGCATTTAAAGTTTAATTAATCTGATTTGAAACAAATATTATGTACTTTAAGTTTAAAATATCACAGAAATGTATTTATAGCATAGCGGTAACTGTTTGTTTAAGATTTTGACAGATTGACTGAAAGTCGGAAGATTATCTATTTTTTTTTTTTTTTTTTCTCTTGGGGAATATATCTGTAAAATTACTTGAGGAATATAACGTGAACAACTTTTTATATATAATTTTAACTGCCTAATAATCTTAACAATTCATTTATTTAGTAAAATATTCTAATGTTTTATTGAATTTCATGTACTTTGTTTTTAAACTTACTATAGTTACTGCTCATATTTTCTGATATTGTCGTATATGGACGTCCGTATTTACAAAAATTGGCATGTTTATACACACAAAAAAAAAATTTCAAAATTCTTTTTAAAATATTAGATGTCGATGAATTGTTCTAAGCTTTTCCTTTTATGATTGGTATATATAGCTTTTACTTAATAACATATCACCAAACTTCTACAAAGTAAGACAGAATTTTTAAAGATTTAAAGCTTTATAAATTATCATAAATTTAAAAAAAAATGAAAACTTTTCTTGTAAAAATTCATTATTCATCGAAATTTTTTCCTTCATATAAGCAATTAAAACCTTTTTCGTATTAAATAATGTCTTAATTTTATTGCATTTTTTTTTTTTATTTTACGATTCCGAGCAGATTTTCGGTCCACTGGAGCTGATGATTTAAATTCCCCATGGAGTTCTAATTTAACTAATATAAATATTAAGCTCTAAAAAACTTAATTTTTCGAAATTTCGTAAAATTAAATAAGTGTGTGTAATAGATGTGAAAACAAATATTTTTACCAATGTTTTCTAAAAAAAAAAAAAAATTCTGAAATAATTTGATTCATTTGTGAATAAGTCCTAAAAGTTTAATTAAAATCCGACCGATGTGTTTTTATCGCAAAAAAGACGCTAAAATTTGCTATACTAATCCTTGAGCTGACGCTGACGAAAAAAAAAAAGGTTTTAACAGAAATTTCTAACGTTCTAAAAAGGATATAAACATATAATTTAATAAAAAAAATACTTTGGTCTTCTTAATAATAACAGATTTCTACGATAAAACTTTGTTTTTATTATGTTTGGGGCATTTTTCATCATGGTATGCTAATTTTTAGCGAATCAGTGTTACCTATATATATATATATAAAATAATAATAATGATTAATAGACACACACACACACACACACACACATCTCCTTCACTCACTCACTCACTCTCTCTCTCTCTCTATATATATATATATATATATATACACACACTTTATAATATATATAAGTTGTGTGTGAACATTTTTTTATATTTCGCGGATGGATAATTACATCAAGAGAGGTTGTTTGGTCCTGCAGATACTTGCGCCGATGATTCCACAACAGCTGCCCGTTTGCTGGTTCTTGGAAAGAATCGGTGATGGTAGGGCCACGTGTACAAGTCCGTCTTTATCAAGATACACACAGATTTTTATCTCTTGATACTGTAGCGGTGTTGGGAGAAGGAAGGTGCGAACTCGTTAAGTATTTATATTAGGGCCCCAACCTCGCATAGCGCAATGGTTAACAAGCTCATCTCTGGGACCAATTCTCTCGAGGTTTAGTACCGTCTGCTCCGCTCTTCTGACCCTTTGCATAACTATGTTCAGCGTTAAATTATGTTTAATTTACCATGATTACAATGTTTTTCTCTCCGCCCACTTTTCTAGTGCAAATTCGATTTTCTTTATGATAATGGTAATAATTGTCGTTTCCTTATAAGAAAATATTCGTCATTGTCCGATCAGGCTGTACCAATGGAATTTTTAAATCTTTCTTTGTATTAATAAATTTTTTCAGGAAAATTATTTTCTCAAGTCCAAAAGCTATGATTGCTCTTTCCAGTATTGGTGGGGTTATACAGGAATAAAATGTGGCTGGCGACACTAGAGGCTGAACACCGATCACCAGAGAGCAACACACAGGCGATCCCATTTTGAATCACGTAATGGTAAAGGAAATGTATATATAGGAATTAGCGTGATGTTTAACGGATCACTCACCGAATTATTTCGGAGGTGTGCTTGTCGAACTCTGTGCCTCTGTGTAGACAGGAACCCAGACGAGGCTATGCCAAAGGGCAGAGTCTCGTCTGGGGTGGTAGACCCCGTAAAACCCGACCCGTTTTTACGGGGTCTACGGGTATATTTTTGCCCGAGCTACGGGCTCGGATACCCCACATTAAACTCAGCCTTGTGCCACTTCCGACTGCGTGGGACGGTTAGTGAATATCATCACTCTCCGAATTACTTCGGAGTGTGCTATATAAACTCGCTGCCTCCGGGCAGAGAGGAATCCAGATCAGGCTGTGCTGTAGGGCAGTGTCTCGCCTGGGTTTATTACACAATAAACTTGGCCTTGTGTCGTATCCAACCGCGTGGGGCGGTAGGTGAATATCTCACTCTCCGAATTACTTCAGAGATGTGCTTGTCGAACTCTCTGCCTCAGGGCAGAGAGGAACCCAGACGAGGCTGTGCTGAAGAGCGGTCTCTCGTATGGGGTGGTAGACAGAATAACAGTGTCGTCTCGGGAGACAGCTACTCGACCCCGTTTTTTACGGGGTGTACAGGGAATTTTTGGCCGAGCCTCCGGACTCAGATAACCGACAATAAACTTGACCTTTTGCCGCATCGACCCGCGTTATTGAATATCATCACTATATGGGTTACTATTCGGTGGTTACTATTCGAGCGAGTATTATTGAGCAATTACTATTATTGCAAGTGATATTCGAAGACTTCTGACGCCAGCATTGTTCAACGGCATTACTATAGTCGTATCTGCGATTACAAAGTCTCTACTACAATGAGCATTACGAAAGTGACAACGAGTATTCGTTGACATCACAAAAGATGGCAATTTCCTTCCTAACCTTTTGTTTGAAGTAGTGATTCCGTCATTATTTTCTCTTTTTATATATTTTACATATGCTATACATTTTTGTTACTGTTGTTGTTGAAAGCGATGTAGATTCTCTTATCCGGTACAGTTCTTTGTGATTCTGTAGGGCCAGTCAGCGAAGTTCGAAGGATGGTCCTCTTAAAGCCCTACATGTTTCATTCGTTCGAAACCATTTTCAACCATTAATCTGAGAAATCGGTTGTATACTTGTTATGGGATCCACCCCTTTTTCATATAAGTGGACTCTACTAAGTGTACCTGGACTGCTGCCGTTAAATAACCAGAATTACAGTCAGTGAGGGTAGTCGTATGGTAGTTAGCAGTCGTAGTCGGAGAGTGAGAATATACGAACGGAGATAGTGTGAGGTAGAAGTCAGTTACAAGCACGTAGACTGTAAGGAAGTCATACTTCGAGATTATATATATCTGTATTTGCTACTAACCACGTTCCTGGACTTACTAACAGTATTACTCTTTGTATGATTGTGTAAATACATTTTATTTCATATATTTAATTATTGCGTTTGTCATTCCTTGGAGACCGAATTCATCTCGGAATCCACAACAACTTGGCGAACGAGGATTCGAAACTCACGCGGATAACCACAACAATACTGTTGACAGTTTAGAAATTTCTAAGCGAGTTTGGAGGTATGCGTGAAAAGTCCCGATTTGACGAAGCTATTTAAGAACATGACTTGAATTTTTCCGTTAATGTTTTGGTTTAAGTAGCAATTTGCGGCGTTCGCCATCAAAGTGTTTTGCCGAGATTAAAAACGTGAATAATCATTTAGTCCAAAGCTACATGTATATGGTGAGTAATGTAGAACAGAGAAACCTGTTTCCGAAATTTGTTTACCTGCGTTGTTCTTGCTGCAAGCGGCCTTGAGTTGTCATGCAAGAGAAAAACTCTTTTTCTACGGACGAAAGCAAGGTGTTTTTCGACAAACATTTATGGACACATACAAATGCTGAACGTAAAAATGTGCATTTAGTGTTTCATTGCGTTTTAAGAACTCTAAATAAATAATACACCGACAATCTCACCACAACATTAATTTTCTTTCATAGAGCTCGGCTTTTGGAGGGTCGGTTATGGAGATGCATTCTTGTCAATCTACTGCCTTTTGCAGTAAACATTGTTGTATGTAACCCACTTTTCATTACCTGCCATGATATATTTAACACTTTGAGCCCTGACCACCGCTTTACTCGTGGTAGAGAAAAAAGACGTAATACCCAACCACCGGTTGAACAGTGGTGGAGAAAAATGACGTAATGCCCAGCTGCCGGTTGAACAGTGGTGGAGAAAAATGACGTAATGCCCAGCTGCCGGTTGAACCTTGGATAAACACTTGTAACTATTTTTATATCTACCGTGAAACATTAAATACCAATTATTTGCGAATTTTGACTCGGGAGCTCAGGCAGAAGGGTTAGAATTGTTCAGGAACGCAAGGCTCGAAGGTTTAAAGAACAGTTAAGATTATACATTCAATTCTTCAACTGGTTCTTAAAAACGGAAATACTGACGATTCAAACTAATGTATTAAGCGCCGACATGAGCATGTCTGTTAACCAATTAGTCCTGCTAGATCATTTGCTCATGTTGTGAATTCCATCTTGACAGAACACCCAAATATTGTTTTCCTGTGCCAGACTAAGCTTACCTTAGTAGAAATTTATATTACACGCATTACTGACAAGCGACAAAGAAAATCAGTGAATATGATGGAATTCCCAGAAATATTTTTAAAAGATCTTTATATTAATAAAGAACGTAATACAAAATAAAAATATCACAGATCATACAAAGGCCTATATATCGGAAAATAGATTTGTGCATCTCGCTAAGGACTATAAATAATAATAAAAGTTTTACATATAACACAAAGCCCGTTTACATCACTAAACAGGCATATATATATATATATGACATTTTTTTATGTTTATACGTTCTTTTTATAGATACAAATATTCAAGTAAATCCTGTTTATAATAAACAGTGTTAACATTTACCGGACTGAATGTCCGAGAAATGTTCATAGAAAATATGCGTCCTCCGACAGGAATCGAACCTGTATCCTATACGGAACCGTCATATATCCTGACGTGCATTTACCGATTGGGCCACAGAGGAGCGTTCGGTTAGCAAGGTCGATTTTACTGTATTTAAAGACAATTCTCCATGATTTTCTCTCATACAGTCATATCTGCTCAATGCGTATCCAAATGTAAACAAATGATGTCACACATTATGAAATGGACAAAGTCCGATAATTATTTTTTAAGACATTTTTTTATGTCTGTACATTCTTTGTATAGATACAAATATTTAAGTAAATGCTCTGTGACCTAATCGGTAAAGGCACGTCTGGCTATATGACGGTTCCGTATAGGATATAGGTTCGATTATTGTCGGAAGACGCATATTTTCTATGAAAATTACTCGGACATTCAGGCCGGTAAATGTTGTTAATCCCGTTTATTATAAACAGAGAATTTACTTAAATATTTGTATCTATAAAAAGAACGTATAAACATAAAAGAAAATGTCTTAAAAAAATAATTGTCGGACTTTGTCCATTTCATAATATATATATATGCGGGTCAAGAACGCATACAAAGATATATATATATATATATATATATATATATATATATATATATATATTAGTAGAGATATGAACAGACTGATAGATTTGAATACTTATAGATTGATATGAACAGACCGATACATTTGAATAGACAGATAGGAATGGAATGAGATTGGTAAGTAATTTTATTTAAATTCTTTCTGTCATCAGGCAACGGCTGGAACTGTTAATATGACGAATGTATGAAAATGAGAAGAGACTTATCTTTTGGAAAATAGTTTATCAGTTCGTTTCATTTACCAGATATTTCGAGTTTTTTGAAAACCAGCAACGCATCTTTGAGGATTAGTAGGATATTTTTTAATGATTTTTGTCTTCGTCTAAAATGTACTTTGAGAATGAGGTAAAATTGGGAAGGTAGATTTTTAAAAAATAGTGAGAAAATGATTTTCTTTTTACTGAAAGACAAGAAAATATAGAAGTGAAGGTTAATGAAAAGGTGGACTGTCTGAAAGAAAAGAGGAAGTAGGTAGGAAGTGGAAGAGATAGATAACAACAGACTGAAGCAAAAAGAGAGAGGAGAAAATGAATATGAACAGACATAGAGAGTGCAAGAGAGTAGAACAATCATAGATAAATAGGAATCTATAAGTAAATGGATGAAGGAGGAAAAAAGGAAGAACTGGAAAAGAAAAGATAATGACGAAAGAAAGAGAACGAGGGAGAGAAATAAATAGAAAGTAAAAGAAAATGGAAAAGAAAAAGAGGTATAAGAGAAGACGGAAGCTTAATGGGAGTGAAGTAGGTAGAAGATAAAGAAAGCAAAAATTACAAGAGAAGTAAAAAGAGTATGAGAAAGTGTATAATAAGAGAAGGGAGGGAGTTAATGAGGAAAAACAAAGATGAAAATAAGCAAGAAGAGATGCAAAGAGAGACTCATGAAGTGAGAGAGAGGGGAAAAGAATAAGTAGGAGGAGCAAAATGTGAATTGGGATGGGAAATAAGCGAGAAGAGATGCAAAGAGAGACTCATGAAGTGAGAGAGAGGGGAAAAGAATAAGTAGGAGGAGCAAAATGTGAATTGGGATGGGAAATAAGCGAGAAGAGATGCAAAGAGAGACTCATGAAGTGAGAGAGGGGAAAAGAATAAGTAGGAGGAGCAAAATAAGAACTGAAGATGTGAAAGGTGATGAATAAGAATACATAAATAGTGGAAAAGAAGAAAAAACGCAGAAGAATGTCAATCGGGAGGCAAAGACGGAGAAGAATAAGTTTGAGGGGACAATTTTAAATGCTACAAGAAGGGAAGCGAAGAAGGAGGGGGCGAAAAAGACGGAATATCTAAAGAAATAACCAAAAATGTAAGGAAAAGTGGGAAAAGTAAAGGAGAATTAAACAGAAAAAGGAAGGAAGCAAAATGGACAAGGAAAAGGAGAACAACAGCGTCTCTGATATGTCTTTTCCGTTTCGCAATCAAAACAAAATAGTTTTTGGCACGACGTAATAGACGTGCTAATAATCAGAATTCTAATACGATACTTCTGATAATTCTCATTCAGAACAACTTTCCTTTTCGCATCTTAAGATAATAGATTTTATTTTCATTGGTGGATTTTATTTATAAATCGACATGACTTATAATCCGACATTAATTAATTTACTTTAAACGTTATATTTAGCGGATATAAATATTTGAGTAGATATCCCTATTTTGTTTCGTTTAGGCTTTTTTTTTTCCAAAGTGTAAATTTGCATCTACTGGCTTGTGCATTCTAGAGTTTTAATAAAGACAATATGCCTTCTGAGAGGGTTCAAACCTACATCTTTATAGAGAAAACCACCGTTAAGCCTGGATAAGCGGACTTAATGATGGTTCCTGAGACAGAACTATAAAGGGTGCGTTGGGTAAATTGTTGCCATTTTTTTATTTTGCGCATGCGCGTTGCTTTGGATTTTGTCTGCTGCACAATATAGTAGGGTCAATTGGACACCATCAGTAAGAAAAAGAGGACTATGACGCAATTCACTCTGCCGGAAATTTTGAAAGGGCATGCTGTACTGTTTGGCATTCCCGCCGGAATCTCCACTACGAACATTTCAGAGTGTTTGGGTGTCAATCTGACAACAGCGCAGAGGATTCGGAAAAAGTTGGATGAGTCTAATTGCGATTACAAAGGTGTTTAGAGTAATCACTAGTGATGGCGAAGTTATGCCTCCATTAATCTTCCCACTGGTCCTCAGGCTTAACACGGAGTCTTACACCAAGTGACTTGAGGAGGTAGTGCTGCTCTGGGTCAAGAGGTTATCTGCTGGGTGACCCTATGTCACTCTACACCATGCCACACAAGCAGGAAAATCCAGTCCTGGCTGTCAGACAATTTCTGCATCCACATCACCCTTTAGATCTGGTCATCCCCAGACTACAACCCCCTTGATTATTACGTGTGGGGCACAGTTAAGCGAGAGAGCAACAAAACTCCTTGTAACAGCAAAAATGAACAGAAAGCAAGGATTCACCAACTTAAACAAGGAGACCGTCTAGAAGAAATGCAGGAGATTCCGAAGTCGTCTGGAGGCAGTTGTTGAAACTAATGGCGATTTTATTGAAATACTCTTTATTATTTCAAGTTTTTTTTTTTTTTTTTTGTGGAATTTTGGTAAATATACATGTGAAAATAAGGTGCCAGTGTTATCATCATTTTTGCAGATTTAGACGATAATTTACCAATTGCATCTATTCAAGAATAGATATATTCATTATGTGAATAAAACAAATTTTACAAGCATTTTTATTGTTCTCTCTCATATATACATGCATACATAATATATATATATATATATATATATATATATATATTCCCAAGAGGATAGAATCCAGATAGAACTCAATGTCCAGGACAGAGTAAGAATATAATATAAAAAGCTCAAACACTAATATTCCATGGTTATAATTTATTACATTGGAGTCGTAATCACGATCCAAATCATCAGACTTAAAAATTCAAAACTTGAAATTGTAGGTCTGATGTATTAGATGGTGATTACGATTCCAATGTAACAAATTATAACCCTGGAATATTAGTGTTTGAGCCTTATATATATATATATATATATATATATATATGATTTAATCACAAACGTTATCAAATCACAATTAAATTGAAGACTTTTAATCTTTCATCCCCAAATTCTATGCATTAAAATTTAGAGGTGCACTTAAATAGACAAATTAGTCGTTTGCATGCAAGGTTAAATGAATAATAACTTCTTAGTAAAATATGATGGTTGTATTTCCAACTTCAAACACGGCAGGGGGTAACGCACTTGTCTAATGTGATTCCGCGTCTTTAAAATAACTAAACAGGTTGAGTCAAATCTTTTCTGTTTCTTTTCTTTTCTTTTTTTTTTTTTTTTTTCGTGCCTACTTATAGTCAAGATTTCTAGATCGTTTTCAGCTTTCCATTCCATTCCATTCTTTCTTTTCATTCATATATATATATATATATAATTGCAGGTATTGTTGCTGTCATTGTTTTTATCATGAGTCGCAGTCGTGTTAGTATTATGATCAAGCCTCTTGACGTTGCCATAAAAATCTGGAGATTCTTTGTACGAGCGCCTACTTAATTAACGGACCCCTGCCGATGGTACTTCAGTATTACTTTCTACATATTAGTTGTCTTGACTTATTATTTTTACTTTCTTTACATTTCTTTCTTATCTTCTTCAACTCTCACTTCTTTTTTCATGTTGCCATTGGTACTTTATATTATTTCATTTTTCTTTTCTTCTCTTCCTTTCATTCTTGTCTTCTTCACTTCCTTCTCTTTTATTCTTCTTCGCATCCTTCCCTCATTCTGTTCTTCTTCGATTTCCTCGTTTCATTATTTCTTCCCTACCTTTCATTCTTCTTCTCTTCCCTCCCTGTCACCCATTCACTCTTCTTCCCTGTCATCTCTTTCATTCCTCCTTTCTTCCCTCCTATTTAATTCTTGTTTTCTTCCCTCTATTCCCCCCTCCTTTCATTGTTCTCTTCACTCCTCTTGATTCGTTTCCTCTTTCCTCCTTTTCGTTCTTCTTTTCTTCGCTCCCCTCCTTTCACTTTATTCTCTTTCTTTATCCTCATTCTCTCCCCCACCACCATTTTCCATCTCTCTCCTTCTCACAATTCTTGTGGTTACTTATTAAAAACAAAACGTATCTTTACGTTCGTTCTTTTTCGTTTTGACATTATTTTTCCCATAACCAACCCAGGTACCTTCTTTCGTGTTCTTTTACTTTCGTTTTTTTTTTTTCTTTCTTATTTATTTTTTCTGAATGAATTGAAGGAAAAGTGGGGAATCTATTTGTTCTGTAATCTGCAAGCGGCTTGGTGCCATAAGAACAAGTACAACAGCTAAAATGACAAAGTAAAGCATCCCCTTCTTTTTAATGTTATATATCGCCGTCATTATCTACATAAGTAGCAATCACTGTCGTGACTAACAAAATGCCAACAAACTTATTGTTATCAATAAAAAAAAAAAAATGTCAAGATGTTCATGGATAATGCCGTTTTTTTTTTTGTTTTTTTTTTTAAGTTTCTTTTTTGCCGGCAATTTTGAAATTTTGACGAGAACAGATGGAGATCGCTTTTTCTTTTCTTCCATTTTTTTTTTGTTGTTTTTTTACGTTCTCTTTTCATTTCCCGCCCAAACATTTCGTTAACCGCCCATTTTTTTTAATATTTGTTTTCCCTGTTTCTCTTTTCTCCTACTTCATTATCATTTTTTTTTTTGCTTCTCTCTTTATTTTTTCACTCATATTCTCTCTTACTCTCACTTTCATTTTTCTGTCTCTATATCTCTCTCACTTTCATTTTCTCTTTTTCTGTCTCTTTTTGTCTTATTTTCTCTCTCTTTTTCTCTCCTCCACATCGACACATCCTGTTATCTGCAGCAGTGGCCAGAATAATTTCTAGATGACCGACCACAAAATGCGACTTTCAGTGATTTGTCCTCTTCGGTGAGGACATGCAATTTCTCACATTTAGCAATGGTCATGTATCACCTTCTGCCATTTTGAATTGACAAAAAAACTTTTGTTGTGTCTATTACTTTTCATTCATTTTTCCGTTTTTTTTTCCATCTTTTTATATCATGGATTTCTGCAAAAGAGTTTTTTTTTTTTTTTAATTCTAATTTTTCGTTTCTTTCCATATTGTTTTCTTTTTTATGTAGAAAAAAAGATAGGGAAAATATTTTTTTCTTTCCTCTCAATTTCTTTATATTATTCCGTCATTTTATTCATCTTCTTTTTTCTATTCCATTTTTCTTTTTCTGTTTTCTTTTTTCTATTCCATTTTTCTATCTCCTTTGTGCGTCTTTTTCAATTGTATTGTTTTTCTGTATTTTATCTAATTCTTTTTCCCTCTCTTTTTGTTTGCTTTTTTCTCTCTTTTTTGTTTGCTTTTTTCTCTCTTTTTTGTTTGCTTTTTTCTCTCTTTTTTGTTTGCTTTTTTCTCTCTTTTTTGATTATTTTCTTCTCTCTTTTTTTCCGATTGTTTTTTCTCTCTTTTTTCCGATTGTTTTCTTTTCTCTTTTTTCCGATTGTTTTCTTTTCTCTTTTTTCCGATTGTTTTCTTTTCTCTCTTTTTCGATTGTTTTCTTTTCTCTCTTTTTCGATTGTTTTCTTTTCTCTCTTTTTCGATTGTTTTCTTTTCTCTCTTTTTCGATTGTTTTCTTTTCTCTCTTTTTCGATTGTTTTCTTTTCTCTCTTTTTCGATTGTTTTCTTTTCTCTCTTTTTCGATTGTTTTCTTTTCTCTCTTTTTCGATTGTTTTCTTTTCTCTCTTTTTCGATTGTTTTCTTTTCTCTCTTTTTCGTTTCTGCTCTTCTTTTTCGTTTCTGCTCTTCTTTTTCTTCTTTTTTCGTTTTTGCTCTTTTTCTTTTTTTTTTTTTTCGTTTTTGCTCTTTTTCTTTTTTTTTTCGTTTTTGCTCTTTTTCTTTTTTCGTTTTTGCTCTTTTTCTTTTTTTTTTTCGTTTTTGCTCTTTTTCTTTTTTTTTCGTTTTTGCTCTTTTTCTTTTTTTTTCGTTTTTGTTCTTTTTCTTTTTTTTTTTCGTTTTTGCTCTTTTTCTTTTTTTTTTTCGTTTTTGCTCTTTTTCTTCAATTTTCGTTTTGCTATTTTTCTTCGTTTTTTCGTTTTTGCTCATTTTTTTTCTTTTTTCATTTTGGCTCTTTTTCTTCTTTCGTTTTGGCTCTTTTTCTCCTTTTTTCGTTTTGTCTCTTTTTCTTCTTTTTTCGTTTTGGCTCTTTTTCTCCTTTTTTCGTTTTGGCTCTTTTTCTTTTCTTTTTTCTCTTTCTTTCTTTTTTCTTTTTTTTCTCGTTCTTTCTTTTTTCTTTTTTTTCTCGTTCTTTCTTTTTTCTTTTTTTTCTCGTTCTTTCTTTTTTCTTTTTTTTCTCGTTCTTTCTTTTTTCTTTTTTTTCTCGTTCTTTCTTTTTTCTTTTTTTTCTCGTTCTTTCTTTTTTCTTTTTTTTCTCGTTCTTTCTTTTTTCTTTTTTTCTCGTTCTTTCTTTTTTCTTTTTTTCTCGTTCTTTCTTTTTTCTTTTTTTTCTCGTTCTTTCTTTTTTCTTTTTTTTCTCGTTCTTTCTTTTTTCTTTTTTTTCTCGTTCTTTCTTTTTTCTTTTTTCTTTCTTTCTATTTTCTTTTTTTCTCTTTCTTTCTATTTTCTTTTTTTTCTCTTTCTTTCTATTTTCTTTTTTTCTCTTTCTTTCTATTTTCTTTTTTTTCTCTTTCTTTCTATTTTCTTTTTTTTCTCTTTCTTTCTATTTTCTTTTTTTTCTCTTTCTTTCTATTTTCTTTTTTTTCTCTTTTTTTCTATTTTCTTTTTTTCTCTTTTTTTCTATTTTCTTTTTTTCTCTTTTTTTCTATTTTCTTTTTTTCTCTTTTTTTCTATTTTCTTTTTTTCTCTTTTTTTCTATTTTCTTTTTTTCTCTTTTTTTCTATTTTCTTTTTTTCTCTTTTTTTCTATTTTCTTTTTTTCTCTTTTTTTCTATTTACTTTTTTTCTCTTTTTTTCTATTTTCTTTTTTTCTCTTTTTCTATTTTCTTTTTTTCTCTTTTTTTCTATTTTCTTTTTTTCTCTTTCTTTCTTTTTTCTTTTTTTTTCTCTTTCTTTCTTTTTTCTTTTTTTTTCTCTTTCTTTCTTTTTTCTTTTTTTTCTCTTTCTTTCTTTTTTCTTTTTTTTTCTCTTTCTTTCTTTTTTCTTTTTTTTTCTCTTTCTTTCTTTTTTCTTTTTTTTTCTCTTTCTTTCTTTTTTCTTTTTTTTTCTCTTTCTTTCTTTTTTCTTTTTTTTTCTCTTTCTTTCTTTTTTCTTTTTTTTTCTCTTTCTTTCTTTTTTCTTTTTTTTTCTCTTTCTTTCTTTTTTCTTTTTTTTTCTCTTTCTTTCTTTTTTCTTTTTTTTTCTCTTTCTTTCTTTTTTCTTTTTTTTTCTCTTTCTTTCTTTTTTCTTTTTTTTTCTCTTTCTTTCTTTTTTCTTTTTTTTTCTCTTTCTTTCTTTTTTCTTTTTTTTTCTCTTTCTTTCTTTTTTCTTTTTTTTTCTCTTTCTTTCTTTTTTCTTTTTTTTTCTCTTTCTTTCTTTTTTCTTTTTTTTTCTCTTTCTTTCTTTTTTCTTTTTTTTTCTCTTTCTTTCTTTTTTCTTTTTTTTTCTCTTTCTTTCTTTTTTCTTTTTTTTTCTCTTTCTTTCTTTTTTCTTTTTTTTTCTCTTTCTTTCTTTTTTCTTTTTTTTTCTCTTTCTTTCTTTTTTCTTTTTTTTTCTCTTTCTTTCTTTTTTCTTTTTTTTTCTCTTTCTTTCTTTTTTCTTTTTTTTTCTCTTTCTTTCTTTTTTCTTTTTTTTTCTCTTTCTTTCTTTTTTCTTTTTTTTTCTCTTTCTTTTCTCTTTCTTCTCTTTCTTTCTCTTTCTTCTCTTTCTTTCTCTTTAAATAAAATAATGATTGTATCATTTTTTTTAATCGTCATTCACATTTTGTCCAATCTTTTTTCTCTGGCAAGAGAGGAACAGTAAACCGGTTTAGACATTTTTATACGTTATTATATTTCGGTATTACTATTTTCCAGCAATATATATATTTTTGTTACGAATTATTTCTTTGTTATAAAATACATTTTAATATGCCTACCCTGCGAAAATATTCCTTTCTTCTTTATTTTTATTTTCCTTTTTTCTTTCTTTCCCCTTCTTTTCTTTCTTTTTCTATTTCTTTTCATTTCTGTTTCTATTCCTTTTTTCTATCTTACAACTTTTCTTTTCGTCTTTCGTATTTTTAGTGATACCATAATTCACTGTCCTACTTTTTTTCTTTGTCACTGCTTTCGGGACTTTATTTTTTCACTTTCTGAATTTCCTTTAAATTCTTCTTTCCTTTCTACCATCACTCCTTCATTATTATCATCCTTTCTTTTTATCACAGACTTTCTTTCCTATCATCAGTCCTTCTTGTCACCCTTTCTCATTCATGCTATGATCCTTATTTTTTTTTCCTTTTTTCTTTCTTTTTTCGTATTCATTTTCTTCCTTCTTTCATTGTCTACATTTAATTTCTTTTTTGTATCATTTCATCCAGTCGTTTTATTATTACCACGCATTCTTTTCTTCTTAACCTCTCCCTCTTTTCATCATCCTCTTCCTCCTAACTTTGCTTTTAATTCATCCTCTTAGGGGCACTTATATCTCCCACACTTGTTCAAACACCTACAACCCCACCCCAAATCTCGCCACCCACATTTTTCTCCTTTCAACCTTAATGACACTTTTTTTTTTTTTTTTTACTTTCTGACTTTGCCTTGCCTCTTCGTTCAAGATGCTCTGAAACATTATCTATCCTCTCATCTACAGCAGGTTCTTTCAATAATTCATCACACCCGTTGAGGTAATGAATTTTAATGAAGATGTTCTGCAGACACTCTCCATTGCACTTTCTTTCTTTCAAAACTATACACTTGACCTACGCCATTATTTGTCGTCCTCTCTCTCTCTCTCTCTCTCTCCAAATCTCTATTTCTTTATCTCAGTCTTTTGCTCTCTCTGTCTGTCGGTTGCTCGCTCTGTCTGTCTATGTGTCTCTGTTTGTTGCCCTCTCTGTCTGTCTGTCTGCCCTCTCTGTCGGTTGCTCTGTCCTTCTATCTCTGTCTGTTGCTCTCACTATTTAGTGATTTACTAAGCGTAGCTTAGATGTCGCACAAGGCCTCAAGTATATAGCAGGTAGTGAGTATCGAACTCACTACTCAATGATAACTGATCTAGCTAGACAAGCTTGTAAACCATTCTACCACCTCGAAGTGCACGAAAAATGGTTGCAATATATGGAGGGAAATAGAAGCCGTCAGTTTAAGACTACGCCAGGAGGATATATGTTAAAACGCGTTGCCAAAGCATAATAATTGGAATTGGTCTAGTTAGCCAGCTATATCTAGCTAGACATCTGCCTATATCTATGCCCATATTGACTGTATCATCACCGAGAATACCCAGAACTTTCACCAATCGTGGTGAACAGGAGTTTCTTCCGTAGGTCTCTTGCCTTGATCGCCTATTCAGACGTAAACGTCACGTGGAATTCGTACATACAATCCATAGATGATGGAATAATAGTCGGTTCTTTTTGCTATTCTCTACCTCTACAAGAACCGAATATGGAGTACCGCTGCAATATATGGGCAGTCTTCACTTTCAACGTCTCCGCGTCCTTGTGGGCGACGAATTATTTTCCAGCCTACAATTACTTTCTCACAAACGAAACGTCGCATGTCTCTCTGAAAGTGTTCAGATGAACTACATTCCTTAGTTCCACCAGTACTAAGCTTCACGGCTAACACCCACCATGCCACGCACTTTGTATCGAACCACCCTCATTACCTTCGTATTCCATTTGGGAGATATAAGTGCCCCTCGAGCAGCTTCTTCCCACGAACCGCTATTTTGTGGAACTGATCCCCAAGAGGAAGCTTCCCTGATCACTACAATCTTAACTTGTTCAGCTTTAGGGTTAAAACTTATCTTCCCTACATATCCGTATAAACTGTATTTTTACCAAATGCCAAACTTTGCTAAATTCAACGAAAACATATTCAGTAATGAAAAAACTACTTTTAAATTTACACATCAGCAACTACTTTTGGATTTATACTCTAACAAGGTGAATTTACACCCCAGCTACATTTGAATTTATACTCCTAACAACTAATTTTGAATTTATACTTGAAGAAGGTGAATTTACAACCGAACAACTACTTTTGAATTTACACCTCAATAAATATAAATTGACAGTTCAATTTAAATTTACGCACCCATTAACTTTGAATTAGCACGTCTTTCTGAATTTATTTTCCACCCTACAACCACTTTCCCTACAGTCGAAACATCGCGAACCTCTCGTTGCTCTATCGCCATTTCCACGGCAAATGCTCACACGGACTATATTCATTAGTTTCACCACTTCTAACTTTCACGGCTAAGTCTCGCCATGCTACTCACATTTTAACGACCTACCTTCATACCCCTCTTATATCAATGGTGAGATGTAAGTTCCTTTTCCGACGAACCACTACTTTGTGGAACCGATCCCCAAGAGGATGCTTCTCTGATCACTACAATCTTAATCTATGCAATGATCCCCCCACATCTCAATAAACTGTGCCTCTTACTCTGTAACACTCTACCTCGAGTAACGCTTGGGCCTTGTACAACATTGTAAAAATAAAAAAAGGATCTACCACACTACCTACTAATATAACGACTGGGATTTACCTTCCGTTTTTACTTCAGATAAGAACCAAACGTCGTACATTATATTTTACTCAGAGTTGATATTTTTTCAGCCAGTACACCTTTATAGTTAAAAAAAAAAAAAATCTATATGTCAAATTCTCTTTATATCTGTCTAGACGCCATGCCAGCCTTTTTAATTAATTTTAATAAGTTAATGTTTTCACAATAAATTATTATTAAACAACCCATTGCAATTTGCAAGATATATTTATCTGAATAATAGGGATGTAGATTTTAGCTTATAATATCCGCCTTTATTAAAATATTAATAAAAAAAAAACTTATGCAGTGTCACGTTTTATGATTCAAATAATCTAAATGCAGTATTTTTTTTTACTTAGAAATAAATCTAAAAAGATATTTATCATTCATTATAAACCCTTCGTAAGTATTTCATTAAGTTAACTTTTGTATTGATTCGATTTTAACATTCCTTGCAACATTTATTATTGCTTTTTCAGATAGTTTTGCTTTAATATTAATTTCCATACATTAATAATAGACCACAGGTTTACTGTTAGATTAATATGTGGCGAAAGTAGTAGCAATTCCATAAATTGGTATACAGTAGAGCCTCGGTTGACGAAGTTAATTCGTTCCTGAAGGCCGTTCGTAATCAGAAATGTTCATAACTCGAACCTATTTTCCCAATAGGAATCAAAGTAAAGAAGAAAAGTCACAAAATTGGAAAAGAAAAGCATAGCACAACACAAGACGGTCGATTCGGAAATGATTCCGTTCGGGTTAACTTGGTTCGGCAATGTTATTCAAGAACCGAAACTTTGTTTGATAACCGAAACTTTTCCATCTTTAATTTTCTGTTAGAAAACCGATTTGTTCGACATATGAGACGTTCGAGAACCGAGGTTTTTCTGCATTTGAAACCATTTTTGGCAATTTGGGTCTTCTACGTTGTGTTGCTTGATTATTTTCATGAATGAACCAAACTCGCGCCCAAATATCAGGTCCGTGATTCTAAATTCATTAAAATTACTTTTTTTTTTTTTTTTTTTTTTTCATTAAAATAAAATTAAAATTTCATTAAAACAAATATTACTCTTGAGAATTATTTTCCTGGACTTCTTCAACAAATCTATATTTTTCTAGTTGCAGTATCTAATTAAAGGTGATAGTTTAGCTGAAAACATGGAAGCAACCAATGTACTTAATATTCTTCATCTTTTTATACATCGAGCTCTCTTCTTGGATCTGACTTTTTAATATTTCTGTATTAAAAAGCCTTCTTTGGCTGATTCCTAACACTTGTAAATTTAGTGTATATATATATATATATATATATATTCGAAAATTATAACATAAATATGTTATAAAATCACTACAAAAATAGCCATTTTCTTTCAACACTTCTGATGTCTTATCAAGTGATGGTGTTGAATGTAACACATTCAACACCATCACCAGAAGTGTTGAAACAAAATAGCTATTTTTGTAGTGATTTTATAACATATTTGTTATAATTTTCGAATAAATTATATTTGCTCTACTCTGTATTGAGCAAAAAAAATGAGATAAATTTAGTTATAAAATTTAAAAGAATATACCACAAATACCATAGTTATAATGTACACCATTGTAATGATATAACCGATACACTGACATATTCTACCTACTGTCCAATTACTTTTGGTTCATTTTTTGTGTTTATATATATATATATATATATATATATATATATATAATTATTTATTTAAAAATATGATTCCAACACGCTACATACGAGTTCTCATGTTTCAAAACAAGAGCCGAAAACTTCAATATAATTATTTGAATTAAATAACCTCTATCTCTATATATATATATATATATATATATATATATATATATAGATTGGGGTACATACCTTTTTTTCAGATTTTAATAAGCAAATCAATGTTCTCACAATAAAACTGGTATAACTAGCAGTTGCTGGCAACATTTTCAGAATTTACTAATATGTAAATAGGTTAATCTTAGCTTATTGTTTTTTGATTGATCGAAGTACAGCATTGTAAAATGTAATGATGAACAGAAATTACGCGGCAAATCGAAACAATGTGAAGAGATGGACAAGATGAAAAGAAACTAACTTTAAGAGCAATATAATTAAAAGTAAAAAAAAAATAAAAAAAAAAAACACTTAAAATCAGATTAAAGACGGTAATAAATTAATTTCGACAGATAATTTTTACCTGTCTCTTCAGACTCATACATTTTCATAAATAAATGCGGGTAGACAATTAAAAAAAAAAAAAAAGAAATTTTTAAAACTGGATAAAAAGAAAAAAAGCAGGGAAAAGGATGAAAATGAAAAAAGGACGGAAAGAAGGAAAGGGAAAAAAAAGAAAAAATTGAAAATAAACCAGTTTGTCTCTTGTTTCGGCGCCGCCGGTCACCAATGTAACTACCACCGACTTTGAACCGTCTCCAATATCATCGCCCACAAAATCAAACCTTAATAATAAATCCGGTTCATTTGCGAGAGACGTCCGCATTCACCAAAACACATGCCGTAAATATACAATACTTGCATATTTAAACTTCTGCGAAGTTTCTAGGACAAGAATCTCAACCGTCCTGGGTAAGACGATAAACTACATCCGGCAGCAAGGCCTCTGATTAGTAGGTTTTGAGAAACGTGGAACCACTTTTTAATTGCTGGTGTTCCCAGGTCCACCCTGACTCAGGGTAGTTGTACCTGTTATGGTCCCAGCTATGGGCAAATAGTTGACTGCCAAACTCGCGTCGAAACACAATGAAAGTGTAAAAATAAGTTGTATTACCAGCAATACATTTTTGAAGAAAAGAAGATATTAGAAGCAATACATTTTTAGAAAATAAAAATCTTTTCGGCATTAAATAACACATTGAAGTTGATATGCTGTAAAAAAAACAAACCAGAATCTCGATCTACCCAGGTCATCTAAGCTGCATGAAACTCACTCAGAGGACCAATCATGTGTTATAAAAAAAAAAATAGATTGAAAAAAAAAAAAAAGTTACTAGTCGAAATTTTCAACTTCTTGAATGTGAAGGTGGTGTAATGGATAATTACTTGAAATTGGAATTCGCATAGCCGGGTTCGAATTCACTTATGCGCCTTGAAAAAGGTAAAACCAACTTTTCTCCCACTAGTTATGGGTTAAATAGGACAGACGGGGTTCTATAACATTGATTGCAACTATTCTAAGGATGGTATCTCGATATAGCAGCCTGTGTCACTCGTATGAACTCGTCAGCCCATAAAATAAAAGTGATTAAAATACCTACACTCGTGCAAGCTGACGAAGAAAGCGATTCTCATCATCAACCTCTGTACCATACCATCAACATTTGAATCTGAGGCAACGGGGGCAACGTAATAAACTATGCAGGAGACACTTATACCCACTAAATATAACGTTTACAGTAATAAGAAATAGCCATCAACATTTTTATAATCCCTTAGTCGTGTTGAGAATTTCTCTCTCTCTCTCTTATATATATATATATATATATATATATATATATATATATATATTATATATATTATATATATGTTATGTTATATATATTATATATATATTATGTTATATTATATATATTATATATATGTTATGTTATATTATATATATTATATATATGTTATGTTATGTTATATATATTATATATATATTATGTTATGTTATATATATATATATATATTATGTTATGTTATATATATATATATATATTATGTTATGTTATATATATTATATATATATATTATGTTATGTTATATATATATATATATATTATGTTATGTTATATATATTATATATATGTTATGTTATATATATTATATATTATGTTATGTTATATATATTATATATATGTTATGTTATATATATTATATATATATTATGTTATATTATATATATTATATATTATATTATATATATATATATTATATATATATTTATATTATATATATATTTATATTATATATATTTATATATATATTATATATGAGAGAGGGGTGAGAATATAAGAATAAACTGCATTGTGCCTGTCAGTTTCACGCTTCAGTGCGGTCTACTTTGATCTAAACTTCGCGCTAAAGCGTGAACCTGACAGTCACTATGCAATGTTGTCTGTATCTATAAACTTTCTGTCTCTCATATTGAGTACTTTTCTTCTATAAATATCAAAAATTATTAACGTGTGTGTGTGTGTATACGAAAGAAAGAAAGGGTGTCGTTTCTGTATTTTTCATCAACTGTAACAATAGTTGGTATTCAAGTCCAGATGAAAAATAAAAGGCTTTGAATTTTTCAGAATAGGTAAACATTTTATACTCAAATCTGGAGCAAGACATTCTTCTCCTTTTCCGTATTGGATCTTGCGCAATATATATATATATATAGAGAGAGAGAGAGAGAGTGAGAGAAATATAAATAGCAGAAAAATGAGAATGTTAAATGGGGGCCAGGTGTTGCAGATTTAATACGCTTCGCCGTATTCTACCGGAAATGTAAAGATGTTCCTAAACCGACAGTCCAGATGGATGTTGAACCTGTACAAACACGAAAGCAAGTGAACATCTTTAAGTATTCACATATGTCCGCATGTTTATATATATTTTTTTATTTGAGGGTTTGTTTTTTAGGGCTTTTTTTTGTTTTTTTTTTTGTTTCTGTTATTTGTTTATTTATTTTTATTTATTTTTTTTTTTTGCCGTTCTCCGCCTCAAGCAAATGCAAAAACATGGAAGTCTTTCCAGTTGGATTTTTTCTTTCAGTTTTCTGTTCGTTTTTCTTTTTTCTTTTTTTCTTTTTTTTTTTTTTTTTTAAATCTTGCTGGTGGCAAACGAGGTTGTAATGAAGGTGAAATAGTGTTAAGTAAGTTAAAGGCTAAGACATTGAGGTTAAGTTACATGTGTAATTATACGTACGAACGCCAAGCTCATGACGTTGAATACAAAAAAGAAAAACACGTGTTTGTGTGATTTAAAGGGAAAAAAAGCTGACGTTTGGGATGAAAATTAAAGTGCTTTTCAATGAAAATACACAACTTATTGATGAATTTAAATAACATTTTGAAATTGAATACAGACTCGTGTCATTATAAGAGTGTGTGTGTGTGAGAGAGAGAAAGAAAGACAAGCAATTGAGAGAAAGTGGTCGTTGAACTCATTCTATTTAGATTGGGTCATAATAGATTTAATTTAGTTAAAAAATGTAACCAACAAAGTTGTTCTTTTCTGGTCACTTCAGTGATATATATATATATATATATATATATAATTATTCCAATGTTCACCCAACACAAGGCACAAGAGCCACTCAGGGTAGAAGATTAATATGTAGTGTTGTATGAGCGTAAAAGAAGGCAGGTTATGTAGGAAAAATAACGGTTAACTAGACTTCATCAGGTTAAGATTTGTAGTGATCAAGAAAACATCCTCCTTTCCACAAAGCAGCAGTCTTTGGGAAGAAGCTGTCCGAGTGGAACTGCTTTCTTACTAATAGCATGCGAAGAGAATGAGGATGATTCGTCCTGGTGTACATGGAATGGTGGTTTATTGACTGCATAGATCAAAGCTGATGGAACCAAGGAATGTAGTTCGCCACAACACGTTCCAAAGAAATAGCGATAGAGTAGTGAGAGGCGTGCCTGGTTTCGCCTGTGTGAAAAGTGGTTGTAGGATGGGAAATAGTTCATCACGCACAAAACCTCCATGACGCTTTTGAACTCTATCAAGACAGGCAAGTGAGAACTGGGCAGCTCCATTTTTGGTCTGATCTGACTCTTGTAAAGTATATCGCGCGCAAGGATCAAACGAAGTTTTCTCCTGCAAAGGGGGGAGGGGCGCAGGTTCGAATCCTGCCGGCGGGCACATTTTTTCTATTCATACTATTTCTCGAATGTTCAGTAGACGAAATAAAATAGTGTTTAAAATAAACGGAGCGTCGACTCATATATGGGTATCCACTAAAGAATTACTGTTTAAAGTAATAAAAATATGCCAGATTCAGAAATTATTTTTAAAATCCATTAATTCTTTGGAAAATTGCTTTGTTTACGCTCCGCGTATGAAACTGAACAAATGTCTTTCGTAGAAATCTGAGCGAGTAAAGTGTGCTTTAAAGACAGATAGAATTTTCTTTGGTTATGAATCAAGGGGTCAAAAGCACATTGGATCAAACTATGTTATCTTCTGCAAAGGCGGACGCATTTTCTTTAATACGTTTTCTCAAATGTTCAGACCTGTAGACAAAATACTATTTAAAATAAACGGAAAGTCTATTCAAATATGAATATCCACTAAAAAACAACGTTTAAAGTAATAAAAATGTGTCGGGTTAATAAAAAAATTTTTTAAATCCATTAATTCTTTCATATATATATATATATATACACACACACACAAACACACATTATATATATATATATATATATATATATATATATATATACACACACAAACACACATTATATATATATATATATATATATATATATACACACATATGTACGTATGCGTGTGTGGATGTACACTTCGTTTTACACACAAGCGCAAGGGTCACTACGTAAGCAATGCATACAATTCTATTATGATGGTCCTCAATATCGGAAGTAGTTGTTACTGATATAACAGTAAAGACTGAACCTTCTCGCCAGTAAAATAACCCTTTTTGGCACAATATAGATAGCAGATGGGCGGCATTTTGACAAAATAGTATCTGACATGAAAGTGCGTACGAAGCAGTGATCAAATTCAGTGATGCTGAAAAATACACTTGTTGGATGGTTCCTGAACAGTAACGGAGAACAAACAGTGGAAGTGACCACAGCTGATAATGCATGTCAGCGGTGTGTGTGGTGTGTGTGTGTGTGAAAAGCCACGTAGAGGCCGACTCAGCATAACCATTAAAAATGTCCAAAATTGTAGTTTATAATTATAGGTTAGACATAGAGGAATGGGATAAAAGTGTCAATTTAAACTAATGCCAGAATAACTGCCTATATCTCTGAGATAATTACGATTACTTACATTATTTAAACTGTTATCCTCATCTTCATTGACATATTCACAAAGTTTCGGCCATGTAACCTCAAGGTCACGTGGCCCAGTGCATAAAGAGGATGGTTAGATCCAGTGACTAGACCCAAAGAGTTATTAGTTCAAAACTTGGAGAGATGGATTAAAGGGAAATAACTGAGACATTCGCAGGAGACGTGGCACTAGAATAAACTACCCCGGTGGGCGAAATAAAGGGTTCGAGTCGAAATTCCAATCACCTGAAGAAGGCCGGAGCGTACAACGGGCGAAACATTGTGAATATGGCAGTGAAGATGAGGATAACAGCCCGAATAATGTAAGTAATGCCAGAGTAATTGGGGTTAATGTTATCTTTTCCAGGTTATTGTTTTTACTATTGACTATATTTCCTTCTCAGATACGTCTCTTTCTTCAGTTGTTTTTTTTAATGATATAATGTTTACGTATAATGTTTTGAGGCATATATAAAGGTATGATGAAATCATTTGGTACTGAAGAACGTCGTTAGTACTTGATCTTGATATTTCATTTACAGTACCAATAATAATAGTCTGGTTTGAAATAATAAGTATCAAAATACAAATATCTTAAAGTGGAAATATAATAATGTGGCATTTGAGTGCATTAATAATTCCAGTTGTGTGTGTGTGTGTGTGTGTATGTATGTATGTATGTATGTGTGTGTGTGTGTATATATATATATATATATATATATAAATAAATTTTTTTTTTTTTTGAGAGAGAGAGAGAGGGGGAGGCTCGATTTGATTGTAAAAGGTTCCCAAAGACTAATTGAAGGTATTTTTCGTAGCCCATGCCTTAAAGCCCTTCGTATGATCTGAGCTGTACTTGTGAAGACATTTTTTTTTTGTATTTCTTTATCTATGGAAAATGTGCGTGATCTTATTGTTTATATTTTTTCAGTGGAAAATATGATGGCATTTTTGACCTGAGGTCTCTGGTTGGGAGCCGGAAGGAAATGACTACCTAACAAAAGTCAATGGAAATAATAATAATAATATGCTGTCGAGCTAAATAGATGTGACCGCCTAAGGTAAAATTTTAGCCTACGGTGTGAGCGTTTTTCAGCCATTTTTAAAATGCGTCTTATCGTCATCATTAGTCGCTTTTTCCACCTGCAGCAGATATCACACTAAATTATTTCTCGCAATTTACTACGATCTTGAACAAACCTGTTTAATGTCTGCCACTTATTAGTTAGGGACCACAGAATTATTTTATCCCTACGCCTCTACTTATTTTCCCAAGCACCATACCCGCAAGACGCAATTTAGTTAGCTCAATACGAGATCTTTTTAATATGTCCAATCCAAATAGTTTCTAGTGTTTGCTACTGATGGCATCGATAGCTGGAGACAAAATGGTTATATTTCTAAGAGTGATTATTTTCCCATTTTGATCTGTTCTATCATATAATTTGGGAGTGTTTAAGTTTCTACTGGAAGTTTTTTAGTTCATGCCTCACAATCAAAACAATATGAAACATTTTCAAACTTCTTACTAGGCTGTAACACCGTTATGATAATACTATCTATAGCAGTCTATTTATATATATATATATATATATAGAGAGAGAGAGAGAGAGATGATTTGTTCGTTGTCTGTCGATCTCGCTCCGTCTGTTCGTTATATATATCAACCGTAGTCAGGATCATAGTCATTGTGAATTCCACGATCATTTCGTTGACTACATATTTATATATATATATGACATATATAGGGTGTTTCAAAAAGAATACGCCAAAATCATTACGCTGTTTTTTCAGGTCTATAGCATTGTAGTGGACTCAATCAGTGGTTATTTGATAGAGTAGTTATCAAAGTTTGATTGGGTGTCAGTTTCACCGCTGTCGTTAGTATAACTTCCGGTTCAGATGAATTGTAGGAAGATCAATCAAAATGGCGACTCCTCAGCAGAAGGCGTTTTGCGTGCTTGAGTTCGCGAAAACAAAGGCCATTGTCACGATGCAGGCAGGTTCGAATGACTTCATTTTTCGGCAAGATGGAGCACCACTCTATTGGCATCTCGGGGTTAGAGCTTATCTGAATGAAAACGTACCTCGGCGATGGATTGGGAGGAGAGGTGCTAAAGACCTTGCTCTCTGTGCTTAGCCTGCCAGATCCCCGGACATCACTGTGTGTGACTTTTTCTTGTGAGGGTATGTTAAAGACCAAGTTTATGTTCCAGCACTTCCAGCAAGTATCGATGACTTGAAAGATTGAATAACAGTTGCAATCAACACGTTGGACCGTGACATGCTGAGGCGCGTTCGGGAGGAATTCTCATATCGGCTTGATGTTGTCCGCGCTGCCGGTGGTGGCCACATTGAGCACTTATAAAACATGAAATGAAACTTGAATGTATATACAACACGTGTTCATGCTAGATGTTTGTAATTTTTTTCGTTTGTAACACATCACGTGATGATTTTGGCGTATTCTTTTTGAAACACCCTGTATATAAAATAAAAAATTAAAACAACATTAATTTATCCTATTGAAACCAGATGCATTCTGACTATAAACAAGATGAAATTATTACAAATTACAAATATAATTTACAGGTATATATATATATAACTTAAGGATTCTAATAAATCCCTAAGATTTATAATTTATTATAAACAGATTTAAAAATTAACCTAATCATTGCCAATAGTACAAAGCCTAAAAATCACCCTTAGCTAAAAGCAATGCTATTATGTTTCTCAAGCACTAACAAAAATATATAATTTTATATTGACCATACAACCATCACATTATCTCGTAGATTAATATGCCACTTGTGAACACTTCTCACTAATATGGATCAAAACATCACGAGATTATATATCCCCGTCCGTTCGCTATCTATCTATCTCCGTCTGTTCGTTATCTATCCTGATATATAAAAAAAATGTCATTTCACCAGTACAAGTTCACAAAATATGCGTTTCCGATGTGCAGGTGGGCTCTAATATAACCGGAATCATGGGAGATTTCGGATCTTTCAATATTAGACCCCGATTCCTCGTTTGAGCCCATCAGGGTTGATCAGACCTTGATCCATTTCTCTGGCAGTCGACCGTAGTCAGGATCATCGAGTCAATACGAATTCCTCAATCCTTCCTTAGCTGCATAGTATTTGCTTCACCAGAGCTGCATACAGTTTTAAATTCATTCCACCTCTTTGACTTGTTGGCAATCAAGGCTACAAATCCCAGATTATCCTACTATTTAACCCACAGTTCGAGGTTTTCAATGCAGAGTTGTCCTTCTCCAAGATCGGTTGACACCCAATACTATAGGACTTAGTCTGCCCTGCTACTTACCTACAGCTGAGAGGGAATAGCTGGATTCCTACATTTCTCAAGGGTACTTGTAAGTAAGTATATGCAACGAACTCGACTGGAATTCGTATTCGTCTCTCCGATTCCTTAATCCGAGTTTCTATGTAACGTACCCCACTGGAATCTATTGTATTATCATAACGGTTATTGAGTGGGAGATAATAGTACTATTTCAAATTATTTTAGAACCTCTCTGAGTAGAAATAATTGTAGGCTCGAATGGGGTTATTTGTAGCTATTTTATGATGTTGCTTAACTTTTTACTCACTATTTTTTTTATTGATGACGATTATTATTGCATTTACTTGTGTTTAAGTATGCATATAATATATATATATATATATATATATATATATATATATATATATATATAGCCGGCCACTGGATACCCGTCTAATAGTTCGGCTAGCCAATCCCTATTGCAGACACTCGCTCAAGCACATTTGTGTTTTCTCAACACCCACAGAGCCACCTGTGTTTTATACAGAAACTATGCTGAGCAGACCTTAGTTACCATTTCTGGGAGAGAGCGTGGTATCTAGTGTGATCATCAATTTGAACAAGGCCAGCACCCTTAAGCCCTCGGCCACTATGACTTGTGGCTTCGTGCTAGCACAGATATCGACGGCCCACCAGAGTTCCGTCTACCCAATTTCACTCACAAGGCATGGGTTAACCCGTGGTATGGTTTTCAGACAACTTTTCAAAGGTGTGTGTGTATATATATATATATATATATACTTCCCGAGTACGATGGCGACCTCCCTTCTCACAGTTTTGAAAACATAAAGCAAACAACAGAAAAGAAACTTCAATTACGTAAATTAAATAAAAAGAAAAAAAATCACCAAAATAGTAACCTTCGGCCTGTAGGATGCAGGGCAAATTTCGAAAATTACTTCTGAAAATAAATAGCGTCTTCAACTTCTGGAAATACACACACACATACACAATAAATATATATATATATATATATATAGCATTTAATGATGTATGATTTATGGAAATATTCGTAATGACTTTATTGGCAAAACGTGTTTTGCTTCAAGTGTTTCATGGCAGAAAAGCAGATGTGTTTCTGCAGACATGACTACTTAGATACATCCCTCATGGTGTAAAGCGGCGTTCGTCGTTCGCGATGGTGGGGTGAAGATTTTAGAGTTGGTTATGAAGGGTTGCGATGAAGACCCCATAGTAAACACCTTCAAGGCAACATTTGACGCGGGAATGAATTGGTAGCAAATGAACCTCCTATGAAGGTTGATGTAACTGGGGGAGGTATTTTGCACGTCTCGTTGTAATATTTTAGGGTTGATCTGATGGGTTCAGAAACGCCGAACTTTTTAGCTGCATGTGTTACGAAAGGTCCCATATGTTTTTGCTCAAGAGAAAGGGGATAGTTTACATAGGTAATAAATTGGCGAACAAAAACGAAAAAGAAAGGAACGAATTATTGAATAAAAAGAAGTATGATGGAAGGAAGGAATATTTTTGAGGAAAAGAAGTTTGTTCTTTTATAGAAACAAAGTTGATAAACCCCGTAAGGAAAATAAATTAAAACAAAAAAAAGAACTGATTGAGGAAAAAGAGGAACGAAAATCAGAATTAAAAGGAAAAAAGAAAGAAAAGGAAAAGAAGTTCAGTAAAGAGAGAGAAAAAAAGAAAGAACTGCTTGAGAAGAAAGAAATAGAGAAAACAAATTCCTAAGTAAAGTTAAAAGAAATAAAGGAAGTTAGAAAAAAAAAGCACATTAATAAAAAAGAGTAAACATTAGAAGAGAAAGAAAAAGACTGTAAAAGGAAGAGGGGAAAAGAAATAGGTGGGGGGGTATTAAAAGAAAAACGATGGGATATGTTAGGAAAAAACAAGAGAGTGGAGAAAAGGAAAGAGGGGAAAAGAATAAAGAAAAAGAAAACAACTTGCGAATGTTAGAAGAGAAAGAGAAAATGAAGAAGATGGTTAGGAGAGAAAGGGTTAAAAGAAAAAAGATAGTGGAGTGTTATGACAAAAAAAAATTGCGAAAGAAAAAAGGAAGGAATGAAAGATTAAAGAATGTATGATTTGAGATATAATGGAAGTGTGTTCAGAGAAGAAGAAAAGTGAGAGAAAAGATTATTATTATGAGGGAAAATATTTCCAGAAATTCTTCATGGCCTAATTGATAAAGTAACTGCCGTGGTAAATCAAATTACGCGAAGAAACGATTTTGATGTAGTAATGGCCATATTAACCGATATTCATTGATCGAGAGGCTAATGCTAGTTTCGTTTGAACTTTATAAAATCTCATTAAAACCATTTTTTTCAAGAAAATGCATTTATCAAGTCCAGTAGATGTTATCGCTTTTTATGGTATCGAGGGGGATTTCCTTCCTAAACTTTTGTTTGAAGTAGTGTGGAACATCAACATCTTAATTATGTCTTCATTATCTCTTAGTTATACGAGATATTTAAGCTGTTGGTATTGTTGAAAGTCCTCAAGTGATCGGATTTCTGTTCATTGGTACAGTTTTTATTTGTTATTTTGTAGCGCCAGTTCCCGATGTTTGAAGGATTGTACTCGCTATGACCAACATGCTTCCTTCAGTCGAAACTTTTTTTATCATTGATTTTGGTTGTATAATGCTGACAGTTTAGATATTTCTGAACGAGTTTGATGCCATGCATAACATTCCAATGAATGTCTCGATATGACGAGGCTATTTTAAGAACTTGAAGTTTTAGGTTAATGTTTTGATTTTGTAGAAATATGTGGTATTGTGTAAAACTATCTCTAGCGCAGTCTATGTTCAATTTCCTTTTCTCCTATACTCATTTTTTATAACTGATCCACACATAGACTTAGTTGAAGTGTTTAGTATTTACTAATTCTGCATACTAATTTTTTTTATGATGGGTAGGTGCCATTACTACTTTCATTCCAATTCTAGATCAGAGTTGTAAATTGGAAAGATTTATATTGAGTCCTATTTTTTGGGAACACTTGGTAGTGGATGTTGGTTTTCTGTTCAAGATCATTCTTATCCAAACTCTGAATACCTATGTTACTTACTTCTCATAATCGAACTCTGGAGAAAAAATAGTAGGGTAGACCTGACTGTTTATGGATAGGCATCCAGTCTAGGAAAAGAACAACTCTGAATTAAAACCCCAGCCACCTGAAGCTGTACAATGATGGTTAGACATGAGTTGCTGATTCGATAGATTTCAACAGTCATGGATATTCCCACTCATCCAGAATGATGTTGAGCCTAAGAAAGTGGGTGATTGTTAACTCACTGCAGGAGGCATTAGAATCTGTTTACAACATGGTGGTCGGAAAGGACCCCAGCGTAACGTGTCGGCTATTAGGCTGTTCAGAAAATAATGTCCGATTTTAGAATAAACCTTTTGTATTCTAATATATTATTATAACAGTTGCACAAAAATATATTACTCTTTCCTAATGTTAACTTTTTTGCAAGAGTTCAAGTTTTGTTATAATGCTTTTCAAACTGCCACCAACTTTAACATAGCATGGGGTGAAGAATTCACTTGTAGTCAAACAGTGCGTGTTAAATAAGAGTTTAGCAGACTATTAATTTTTAAAGAAGTGTATTTCTGCTCTGATTTCCTCAGTTTGACGTTAGATGTCAGATACAAGACAAAATAAAGGAAGTCGATTTTTATCGGCTGAACTAGCGTGGGAATGATAGCTAGGCAAAGGATTTATCGGGTGTTTATTCTTAAACGTCGAACAATGTAGTTGTGTTTCCTCTTCGTGTCAGGAAACTGCTCCCCAGTTGGTTGAGAAAGCGACCCCACTGAATAGTTAGCTAGTTTATTAACGTCGACGTATACATTTCTAAGTAAAATTTCTTTTGTTGGTGTTTTCTCATCTCTGGGACCCATAAATTTTTCGCTGCGTGGCCGGGAGAAGACTAGTGAAGAGGGAGAACATCCAACACCATGAGTGAATTGGCGCTGTTGACATCCACGAGGGGATATGCAACATACGTTGCTTTTTTTTCTTTTTTTTTTTTTTTTTTTTTAAATAAATAAAAAATAAGTTCCGCAGTGGAGATACGAGTCGTGAATATCAAATATCAGGTCATCCCATAAGTTCTGTCCGAATTTTAACTTTTTGTTAAAATGAACGAAATTTAAAGAGTATTTTATAATGTCTAATGGAGCTGAACATTATTTTTATGTTTAGATGCACTGTAGCACCATTTACCGAGGCAGAAAGGGAAAAGAAAGAAAAGTGAGGCTAAGAACCGAATCGTGAGTGACAAGCAAGAACACACACACAGCTAAGAGACAATGGATAAAAGGATATTTTGATAAGTAACAAATGGCGAAAGAGTGTCATTACAATGACAGGGAAATTCTGAGTAAAAAGAAAGGGAAAGAAGGAAAGAATCAGATATGTTTTGGCATCGGCTGTGTTATCTAAGGATATGAAAACAAACTATTGGTACGGGAAGACATCTTATTATCAACTACAGACCGGCTGGCCAAAGAGAGAGAAAAAAAAATTCAAATGAAAATGTTATTTCGTTAAGTGACGAAAAACAGACAACTAAAAGGACTTGGACAGATATGAAAAATTAAAAAACCACCCACGAGCGCCGACGGAACCTTCTTGGTCTGCGATAATAAAGTTTTGTTATCAGGAATTTGTACCAAAAGAAAATGAATGTTTTTTTTTTCTTTCTTCGAGGCGACAGACTGGCTGGAACTTTGGAGATGTTTCTCTTTGAGACCATGTTAAGAAGACCACACATTCTGATAATTAGCGATAAAATACCTGACGTAAACCACGTGTAGAACAAGAGATATAACCGCCATTGTCATATTGTCCCGTTCGCGGCTGGAGAAATGATAAACCATTAAGGGGAAGAAAAGGGAAAGGGAAGAGATAATTTTTTTTAAGCAAGATATATTTTTTTCTTCCTGAAACAAAGCCGCAGATTCGTCCACGCCCGACTGAGACATCATTGGTCGAGTGGTGATCACGTGATGCACGAGGGAAGCTGTTGCCGCCCATCTGGAGAATGAGTAAGAGAGGTTGCCACGAAGATGTGGGGAGGGCAGTTCACGCCCTCTGAAGTATGATGAGAAGGTGGGAGTGAGGAAAGGTTCCCAAAAATGGAAAAAGGTGGAAATTCCTAACCAGAGGTGTGGATATGTATTTAGAATTATCGAGGAACCCCCCGGCGCCGACAAACTCACCCCGGTTTTGGTCGCCGCCGATATAAACGAAGCCACAACGAGCAGAAATGAGTCGAGACCCAGCAGTTCCCAGAGTCAGTCTCCGGTTGAGGCAAGCCTCGCAGATAGCTGACCAGGATTCACGCACAAATCCGGCCCATCTTCAAACCAAGAACAATTATTTTGAAGAGCGACTTAGATCCAGATCACCGAAATAAGTTTTTCTTTTGACTTTCGTCCAAGGACCCACCGAAACACCAATTTCTTAGAGAGCAGACGACTTGAAGTGTTAAAACTTGCCTAGCGGAAAACGACGTGTCACAATCCATAGAACGGGTCGGGAGATAGATGCAGTCCTATGTATCGAACAACTAGACATAAAGTTTGTTACCTTTTTCTTTGATACTTTGAACTTTTGAGTTTTCATTTTATTGCCTTTTATGCGTATTTTTGTGGTATCACCCCCGTTGGACTCGGTTTGCAGTACGGCCCCGATGACTGATTGATTTCCTCTGCCTAGATCAATTCACAACGTGGGTAGGCAGACTGGGAATCAAAGTAGGACGTCACAGTTGGTGCCGTGGTAGACTGGGATAGAACGACACGGTTGGCGCTGCGACCAGGGGACGACGTCACAGCACTTAAACGGATCAAATTTTATTTCAGAGAACAATTAAATTTTGTTTGATTAAAACCCTGCTAACATGGAAGTACCCAAGAATCATTTGAGGCACATAATGCTTTATGAGTTCAAGAAAGGAAACTCAGCAGCCGAAGCGGCTAGAAACATTCACTCAGTTTATGGAGCGGAATGTGTGAATGAAAGAACTTGCAGGAGATGGTTTGCAAAATTCAGAGGTGGATCTTTCATCCTTGAACATGAAGATCGAACCGGGCGTTCAGTTGAGTTTCATGAAAAGCTTCTTGAAGCAGCCCTTGAAGAAAATCCTGCTTTATCAGTTGAGGAATTGGCAGTGGTTCTCAGTTCAAACCATACAACTGTTCATCATCTTCAACAACTTGGAAAAGTTCCTAAACTTGGAAAATGGGTGCCTCATGGATTGTTTGAAAACAACCTCAAATCCCGAGTTGACATCTCTTATCTCCATTCTTGACAACTTGTTTCACCTTTTTTGGATAGACTTGTGACTGGCGACGAAAAATGGATCTTTTATCGAAATGTTAAACATCGTAGACAGTGGCTTGGTAAAGGGGAAGGGAACTTCATGGGCAAAAGGTTCTTCTTTCAATCTGTTGGGATCGCCAAGGAATAATCCACTTTGAATTCTTACCACCTAATGCAACAATTAATGCTCAAATATACTGTCAGCAATTAGAGCGTTTGAACCAAGCTTTGAGGAAAAAAAAAACCTGCTCTAGTGAATCGAAAAGTGGTGATGACAATGACAATGACGAACACTCACAGCAAGAATCACGTCACAAAAGATCGAAGAACTTGGTTGGGAGAAAATTCCTCATCCACCTTATTCTCCCGATCATGCTCCTTCAGACGACAATTTGTTTCGTAGCTTACATAATCATTTGGAAGAAACAGCTTTTGTAACACAGGAAGAGATTAAAACTGACATTTGTGAGTTCTTTGAATCAAAGCCAAAAGAATTTTACAGTAATGGAATTAGTAAGCTTGTTAATAGATGGAAGGAAGTCATAGATAATCAGGGAAAATACATTGTTGATTGAATCTGTAATTAAATGTAACATTTGGTTACTTGTTTTCTTTATTCAAAATTCGGACAGAACTTATGGGATGACCTGATACTAGCCAGAAAAAAGCCCACGTCAAAGTGTTAGAAAAACTTATTAGATGAGTGTCAGCATTTCAAGAATATCGGACCATCTCAAGAAAATTGGAAATGTGAAGAAACTCGATAAATGAGTTTCACGGTGAAAATTTCGAAGTTTTGAAGTGTGTTTAATGATGCATCTAGGAAATTCGAATGGTCCATTTCTTGACTGAATAGTGACTTGTGATGAGAGATGAATCCTTTATACCAATCGTAAACGATCGCTTCAATGGACTGGTCAGGATGAAATACCACTACACCTTCCAAAATCGAAATTACAACAACAGAAGATTATGGTGACTTTCTGGTAGTCTGCCATTGACGTCATCCATTACAGCCTTCTGTAACATAACCTGAGTAAAATGCGATCGGTACTAGTTAATCGATCATGCCCAATTCTGCTTCATGAAAATACTCGAGCACAATGTTGCCAGAATGACACTGCAGAAGCTTGCCGACATGCAATACAAGACTTTGCCACATCCACCATATTCCCCTTATCTCTCGCCCACTAACTACTATTTTTATAAGAATCTTGACAATTTTTAAGACAGTAGACATTCTGATCCAAACATGAGAAAACTACATTCAAAGATTTCTTGGCGTCCAAAGCTTTACAGTTTTATTTTAAAGGCATAAATAACCTTGTAACTTGATAACAAGTGTATAGATGTTCAGAGTTCCTACTTTAACTGATTTAAGTAGTTTAAATACATTAATTCAGGAATAAATGTTGATTCTAAAATCGGACGTTATTTTCCGAACAACCTAATATATGTTCAGACGTGAATGTTTTATATTCTTATCGATAATGTTATTTGGAAATATGTTGACCGTGCTTGTTAAAATTGAAATCCGTCATTATTTTTCAAATAAACGAATTATTTATAGCTGGGCTAATGTCCTCGTTTTTGTTGCTACGATCACATTTCGGCCGTTGTGTCCTCTGGCTCTCTTGCCTGTCGATCCTGGTAACTTTCAGGAAAATTCGAACTGAACCCTTTATTCAATCTATGTGGGTAGATTGTTCTTATTTTGCTGTCTATGTTTATGGGAGATAACTCATTTCGGTGAATTGTTCAGTTATTGCTAGTCCTGTTTCCACTGAGATTGAGTACACCCGTTCTCCCGGGCCCAGGGACTGAACTCACAATTATTATGTCACCAAACCAACACTTTTAGCCCATTCTACTACGAGTTAATAATGAAACACTGAAATATACCATTCGCTATGTAAGATCCGGGTTCGAATCCATGATCGATTTTTCAAGGGAGGGGATTCCTTGATGTTATCGATCTGAGGAAGAAATCCTTTTGAAACTACCTGAAAATCATACCACTGGTTGATCCAAATCTCATGAACTACTTTTAACCCATACATTCACTGACATCACATTCCTTATATGCTATCCGTCCTGGGTATGGCAATAAAATACGTCTAACAGCATTTTGAGGAGCATGGAACCACCTCTTAATTGCTAGTGTTCCCAGGTCCACCCTCACCCGATGTGGTAGCACCTGTTAGGGTCCCAACTATGGGAAAATAGTTACCCCCCCCCCAATCTGGAGTCAAAACACTATGAAATTGTAAAAATGGTTTTTAATACCAGAAATACATTGTAAAAAAAGACAAAAAAAAATTACCAGCAATACATTATTATCAGAAAAATAGATTTTTTTTTTTTAAGGAAAAACATTACTATATAATTACTTTTTATTTATATATATATATATATATATATATATATATATATATATATATATATATATATATATATATATATATATATATATATATATATATAAGTGAAATTTACAAATAGAGTAATGGATAGCGGCTCAGTTTGAGGAATTGAAGAGCCGAGTTCGAATTCCAGCTAAATCCATTACATTCACTTACGTGCTAATACCCTTGGGAAAGGTATGAATCCTTGTCCCCACAAAAATTACCACCGACATTACAAAAGTGGCACCGGGTGTTCGCCGACATTACAAAATGTAGCTACATATCCTTTTCAATTTTTATCATCTGAACCGAAGTTATGTAAGTAGTAAGAATAATTGGTCCACTTGACGACTATCTCCATTCCCATGCGCGTGGTCATTTCTATTCGTGTGTTTGTACGCATGGCCATAATGATATAATTAGTTTAACTTTTTGGTGATCTAACTGATCAATGACTGTGACTCTTCATTATGAGGGTTCCAAGTTAGCAGCTTGCTGGTTTCTGCATCTGCCTCCTCGTAAAGAGTCTGAACCTTTTGGTAGTACTTAGAGAGACTGCTCTGATCAACAGTCGCATAATATCGAGGTATTTGTAATGCCATGTCGCGTGTAGGTAGGTACCCCTACATTATGCTTTAGTTTCAGCCATGTTCTGGCTAGTTTGACGACAGATAGTGATAATTATTTTGACCTTTTTCTTTTTTCCTCCTCAAAACAAAATCTCCTCATGACAAATACAGTGTGCGACAAAATTATGTTAACACTAGTATGAGAAGAATTACTTATTCAGAGTTTACTGAACAGTCCCACCTGTCCAACATCACGATTGATGCACAAAATCCAACGCTCAACAGAACAATTTAGTGCTTTGGCACACATTTTAGGGGGAATATTTGATATTACATCTTTTATTCTATCCTTGAGTTCTTCGATGTCTCTACCATTTTTGCTATACACGCGATTCTTTATCATACCCCAAACCACAAGTCACAGGGTGTAATTGGCCCATATTTCTTTACAACTCCAACGGTGACTGCAAATGCTTGCTTACAAATGCTGCGAGAGTTTGACATTGATAGCATAACCATACAAATCAGACAAGCAGGGTATTTCCAAAAAGATGCTGCACCGCCTCATTTTACCCGTACTGTTCGTGCTTGTCTCGATCAATGTTTCTCAAATCGTTGGCTAGGTCGCGGTGGACCATTGGGATGGTCACTGCACTCCACTGATCTGACACTCTGCGACTTCTGGTTATAGAGTATGATAAAGGATCGTATCTGCTGATAAAACAGAATGTTTTGCCCGTAAATTTTCTTCAAACTCCACTCTTGGCTTATCTAGAGCATCCTTAACTGACTTCCCACCGAGAAATGAGTCACTATTGAGTGATATATGCATATAACTCCCGTTACTCTTCCAGTTTTTAAGAACTCAGGTGAACTGTGTAATCCTACGAACTATCGGCCTATTTTGGTAAACTACTAGGGGCTCTAATCAACTTCAAAATGGTCAACGATGGTAGATAACTCGTGATAAAAAAATGATTTATTTCGGAAATTTAAAAACAAATCAGAAGTTAAAGGGAGCATACAGTCAGAATTAAAAATATACTTGTGGGTATGTCTAGATTAACCAATTAAGAGTCAAATCTAAGCTAAAAAAGAAAAACAATGTCAGAGGGTCAAGGTGGGTGGGGTTTTTTTCATGTCACGATAAACTAGCTCTCAGACATGTCACCCAACGATTGTATAAAATATGTCAACGACAAATGTATTATGGATGTAGCCAAGTGTAATGTTCTGATTTGTTGAAGTAGACAAAGTTATCAGAAACAAATTTTCTTTTTACTTTTTTATATTTAGGAAGTTTCTTAAAGGGGCCAGTAGATAAAATTAAGAATGTGGAACATCTATTTACGATGCTAATTATACTGAATAAACGGCAAAACACGATATTAAAGAAAGAAAGAAATAAAATATCCGTGTTGGGTGAACCATTATGTACTAATAAAATAATGGCTATATACTTGTGAAACATAATTATTTATGAAAAATTTATTTTAGACTATATTTTAAGGTAAAAGATAGACAATGCCGGCATAACACCGTTAATTCATTTCTTTGGTTTAACAGAACTTTTTTTAGTAGCAAATTTTATAATATATAATTTTTCTTCTAAACATAGGAAACATAGATCATGTATGGATTTATAAGTTCTATCTTTTTTAATATTTTCCATTTTAGCGTAGTGTAGTCGTTTTAAGTACCAAAAATATTTAGAAAGGGATGTCCTATTGCAGTACGCATTGTTGTTGAAAGACAACACATGTTGATACCACTCGGTTTTTTATATGTTAATAAGCACAAAAAAGGAATATAAAACTGATATATAGGTTCCTCAATTAGGTCACGTAAAAAAAGCAGCATATCACGATGAAAAAAGGTCCATAAATCAACGAAAACAAAGTTTTGTATCAATATGTTGATGTTGTTATGAAGAGGAAAGACTAAAGTATTTTTTTAAATTTTTTACTCCTTTCTAGTACGAAGAAAATTTTGGTTAAAAATTTTGTTTTTTTACGACAGCGCGAAAAGACTAAAAAAAGGTTTGTTTTATTTTGCACTTTTCCCGAGAAAAAACACACGTTAATTTAGGAAATTCTTGCAAAATTCAAATAATTGTCGGATTTTAATGAAACTTTCAGGACTTATTCAGAAATGGAAGTAATTATTTTTGAATTTTTTTTTTTTTTTTTATATAAAATCTTGTTAAGAGATTTTTTTAACATGTTTCCACCCACACATATTTTCATGAAATTTCAAGAAATTAAATCTTCAAGCGCAGGATTTGTTTATTAGTTATAAACATGACTCTTTGTAGAAATTAAATCACCAGTTATTTTTTTTTTTTAAAACAGTACCCCATATCATAGAAAATCTGCTCTGAATTATAAAAAAAAATGTAAAAAACTATGATATTAATTAATTAGAAAAGCTTTCACCTGTTTTTGTAAATACGTTATAGTAAGGACATTATTTTGTGAAGAAATAAATAATTTTCGATGAATAATGTATTTTTTTTTAAATTTTTTCCCATTTTAAAACTTTTTTCATTAACTTCTTAATACTTCAAAAATCGTTTAAAATTCTTTATTGCTTTCAAGCACGTAATGCAATGATAACGTTAATGAAAAAGTAAATTTACGAATTGAAATTTGAAAAGCATATAACAGTCGTTTGACCCCAAATATTTTTAAAATATTTAAAAAAAAAAATTATTGAAAAAAACGTTCATAATTTCTACGTATGGAAATGTATACATGACATAATCCTTAAAAAAATTTAAACAATTATCTAATTAATAAAAAAAACTTTAAACTATTATCTAATTAAGAAAGTATAAAATAAAAAATAGATATTACATAATTGCTGAATAAAAATGTTAATATTTAAAAAGTACTAGTTAAAAACGAAAAACCGCGTTCGCTTATTTTGCAAAAATTGTCAATTTTGATCATCCATAGTAATCTGTCACCTCGTCACAATCGATTTCTTTGATAAATTCAAACACATCGTTAAGAAATGTTTGGATACAAATTTTTATGCTATAAGTAAGTAATGTTTGTTTCATATCAGATTAATTTAACTTTAAATTTTCTAATTTTACTCAAATAACGCGTCAAAAATATATAAATTTATTTTAGGAAGAAATTTAAAATCAAAATTTTGTTTGTTTACAAATTTCTTAAAATTTAAGAAAATGGCCGCTTTTAAGAAAATTAAACAAAAATTGAGCATATATTTGACATCCCAATCTATATAATTTCTGTCTGAAAGACACCAGAATATGTTACTTACTGTAAGTAATAAATTTAATGCTTTAGCTTTTAATTAATAACAACATATTGAAACAAAACTCTGTTTTTGTTGATTTATGAACCTTTTTTAATCGTGATCTAATGGAGGAATCTATATCTATATATATATATATATATATATATAAGGTTATTGGTCAGTTGAATCAGACCAGGAAACAGAAATATTAAAAATTATTATTAAAATTAAAAATTATTAATACACGTGTGAAAAATAAAATTAAAAATAACATGCAGAGCTTTTAACTTTAAAAATCAGATCAACTGAATACGGTATCTTGGTTTCGACCTCACGGTCTCATCAGGCACTAATTTTCAAATGATCACCATAACGCTTTATTTTTAGAAAACACTAAGAATGCTACCTCTTTATTTTTCAAAAATAAACCGGTGCATGACGGTAGGAATACGTGACGCTAAGTGTAATAGAAAGAAAGGGAGTATGAAGAAGAAGAAGAAGAAGAAGGGTAAAGAAAAGAAAGGAACGGGAATGCAAGTGTATTGTAAGTGTATGCAAAAAAAGATGAAAAGCAAATGTAACGTTAATGTAAGGAAGGATGGGGAGGCAAACATATCTTAAGAATAATAGTAGGGTTTTAAATTAGATGTATATATGACAAATATTTTTGATTTCATATGCCACTGATTTGCCATCTAATATGCTTTCTTGGAAATGCGGTGTGTGTGGGCGAATGCTTTTGTCAAGGGCAGATTATATAAAACACTTGAAAGGTCGTCATAACAATCAGAAGCAAGCCACCTAATCCATCTTGCCCCATTGCTGACACTACCTGTTTTGTTTGCAACACGGTTTGCATGTCAGCGTTTGGACTGAGAATGGTGTTACGCAGAAGAGTTGTACGGCATGCAAATACAGTCAAC